>OZ024747.1:39140294-39185294 GCA_964016885.1 Eledone cirrhosa | reverse complement strand
GCACATATATATACACATACACATCGCCCCATGTATATCTAATCACACGTACGTACGCGACTGTATACACACACACACATACACACACATAAGTATATATATATATATATATACATACGCACACATACACATCCATACATGCAGTACGTACATACACACACACACATACATACATACACTCACGCACCTTGACCCGCTAACATGCACACACATAAAAATAAGAAAATAAAAAAAAGAACATAGATGTAAAAACACAGATATAAAAACACACATACATACACATATATATATATACGCACGCGCGCGCACATACGGAGGCGTTCGTGTACACATACAGAAAGTATACACACATAAAGACGCTCAGACTCATAGATACAGGGTGTAAAAACAGCCTTGTGAAATAAGTGAGTACAAATATAAAAATATAAAATTGGCTGCGAAATAACAGAAAATATCTGGAGTGGAATACGCAAGTGACTTGTTTAATCAGGTAGTGAAGAAATAGTGTTTTTATATCTGTGTTTTTACATCTATGTTCTTTTTTTTATTTTCTTATTTTTATGTGTGTGCATGTTAGCGGGTCAACGTGCGTGAGTGTATGTATGTGTGTGTGTGTATGTGTATGTGTGTACGTACTGCATGTATGGATGTGTATGTGTGCGTACGTATATATATATATATATATATATATATATATACTTATGTGTGTGTATGTGTGTGTGTGTGTATACAGTCGCGCAAGTACGCGTCATTAGATATACATGGGGCGATGTGTATGTATATATATATATATGTGCATCCTGTGTGTGTATGTACGCTTGCATACGCTTTTGTCTGCACGTATTGCGTGTATATATATATTTTTTATAGATATATGTTTCTTATAGATATATGTGTGTATGTACGCGTGTACCTTGTTTGATTTCTTTTCTTTACTTTGCAATTTTTTCTTTCTAAATTATTGTTCCATTTTTATAAATATATCGAGAATGATACTTCCTTTTTACTATTACACTCCCTTACCTATTTTTCTTCCGCATATAATTGTACGCGTGTGTGTGTGTGTCTATACGCGTGCCTTCATATTCTTATAATTTATCTAATACCCTGTTTTTCTGTATACCTGTCAACCAGACAATCATATCATGTCTGTGTCTATGGTTACATATACACAGATATACTTGCCCTCATACATATATTTACGCACACATTTTCACTATACACACACATTTGTACATACTTACATATGTATATCTGTGAGTGTATATACATACATATACACACACCTAACTATATTTCTTAAAAATTTTTTTAATATATTTTATATTTTATTTTTTTATGTTATATATCTATTGTATTACCTTTATCTATATATATATAATTTTTTTTACATTTCTTGAAGAGACTTTCCAAATATTTCTCTATGTTCTATATTGCCTCGTCCGACGAACGAATGAAGACGTTTCTTTCGTATTCGTCTTATTCGGGAAACCTCTGGTAATGAGGTAATTATATTGTATTGTTTTTTATACATTAAATTTTGCTCTGGTACTTACATAGAGCACTCTTCACTCCTATGACTTTATCTATTTTCAACGGAAATACTTATATATACTTATATATATATATATATATATATATATATACATATATGTATAGTAATATATATATATATATATATATATATATATATATATATATATATATATATATATATATATATATATATATATATATATATATATAGTAATATATATATATATAATAGTAGATCACTGATTGGTTATATCCGTAGTAGTAGAGCACTCAGTCCAGTTAATCTACTATTTCCAGCTCAGTTTAAATGAGATTGTACGGAAGAGGTAAAGACAATGTACGAATAGGCATGTGCAGAAAATTCACCTCCCAAAAGGAAGGAATCCCACGTTAGAACTGTGCGAGGGAGACAACTGTGGAAACCCAGAATAATTATAACGTTTCGTGCCACGTGGTTGTATGTAGTATTATTGACGTCGTAAAAGTTATTAGTTTTATCAGAAAGGGTGAAAGTATTAGCGGAAGAACTAAATTTTCTTACAACATTTAATGAGTTAGGACTTAGGATAACAGTAGCTACTAACCTTACTAGCGTAGATTCTTTTGACATAAATTTAGATCTTCACCCACACAACTTTAGACCCTTCCATAAACTAAATGCAGAACTAAATTACATACACAAAGACTCACGCCACCCGCTAAGTGTTTAGAAACTTCGTAAAAAGGTGGTGCTCTACTAAATCGTGGTGTTAGCTAACAGCGGCATCTCACAATGGGGTTAACTTTGTCGTTCATCCTTACGGGTCGATAAAATAAAACACGAGTAATACACTGGAATAATTGCTGGCCTTGTGCCAAAAGTAGAAACAATTATTATATTTGATTTATTATTACTTTGGCTAAAGTCTATTGAGCTTTTTTATCGAGAAGCACAACATTCTATTTGATATCTTTGATTCCTTACATTTATATATATATATATATATCTCCCGATTTCTATATCTACCATATGCCACTCAGTCTCAATCCCTCTCATTCTCCCCATCACTCTATATCTAATATACAACACTCTCTCTCAACGCCCCTCACTCAATCTACAACCGCCAAACTCTCCCCCTTTCTATATCTATATCTATCTCTCCTAATCCCCCTCTCTATATATCTATATCTATCACTCCCAATACCCCTCTCAATATAAATCACCACTCCATACTCCCGCTCCCTATATCTGCCATACAACACTCTCTCCAATACCCTATCTATATTCAAACTCTCCCCCTCACTATATTTATCACACGACACACTCTCTCGACATCCATTAACACCAATGTCCCTATTCTTATACCTATCAACACTTATCTCTCTCAATGCCCCTCTCTATATCAATCACCACTAAACTCTCCTCCGCTCTATATCTGCTACACTATACTCTCTTATAACCCCCCTCTCTATATTACAGCCACCAAACTCTCCCCCCTCTCTATATCTATAATACAGCCATCTCTGTATCTCAGACAATACTACCACTCCCCCTCTCTAAATCTAACCCACGTTACTCACTACTCATCCCACTCTCTATATTAATTACCACGGCACTCTACAACTCTCTATATATACCATACAAAGCACTCTCTGAATCCCCCTCTATATATACATTACTAACAAACTCTCCCCCTCCCTATATGTACCATACAACACTCTCTTTATTAATAACACACTCTATATCAAGTACCACTATGCTCTCCCCCTCTTTATATCTACTACATTGTACTTTCTTCCAATCTCCCTCTCTATATTAATTAATACTAAACTTTTCCCTCTTTACATCTACAACGACATTGTCTCCCTCAATGCCTCTCTCATTCTATCAATTACTATCAGGTCTTGAATAATCACCCCACCCCGCTTATTAATTTTACACTTTTTGTCCAAACAACACCTTTTTGTTCACCACCCACCCGTCACCCTCCCCGCTTATTAAAGTTTGCTAATCTATCTCCGGCGAAATTTTATTGTTAAGTGATTCATATCGATTCAGAAATTGGCAAATCTAATATTTATTTTATTTTATATTAAAAAAACATCATTATATGACAAAAAAAAAGAACATTACAAGAAGCCCATTTTTACGACCATACACTATACAGTATACCGACTTTCCCGCCCTGTCAGTTTATAAGAATTTAAGCAAATGTCCAACACCCCTATTATTTGGGAGGTACCTGCTAGTATACACACACACACACACACATATATATATATATATATATATATATATATATAAATCAAGAAAGAAGAGTGACACGGTTTGCTATAATATATATATATATATATATATATATATATATATATATATATATATAAAAGATGTAAATATATATATATATATAAAAGATGTAAATTAAGAAAATTAAAAAAAAAAAAAAATTAACTTACTTACTTAAATTTTCACTCCAACTAATTAGTTTCTGCAATGGGATAAAGACAGTTACGTAATAAACTGTTGAGAATTTCATTGCGTCATCAGGGAGGTCATTCTCAGCCAAGTCTCCAGGCAATGCGCGGACACTGGGGACTCATATAAAAATAATAATAATTCGGCAAATCACCGATTTGTCGAGCAAACCTGCCAAAACCACTTCTAAATTTGTTGGGGGTGTTAGTAGGCGTCTGTCATCTTACCATCCCATTCCTACTGACTAGCCTCTGTGTCACGTGATTGATTCTTTAGAATCGGCCATAGGACCAGTGGCAGTGAGAATTTTCAGTAGCTGGAATCCAGTCCTCGATAGCTGTTCCATTTACCGAATTATTATTATTTTTATATGAGTCCCCAGTGTCCGCGCATTGCATTGCCTGGAGACTTGGCTGAGAATGACCTACCTGATGACGCAATGAAATTCTCAACAGTTCATTACGTAACTGTCTTTATCCCATTGCAGAAACTAATTAGTTGGAGTGAAAATTTAAGTAAGTTAATTTTTTTTTTTATTTTTTTTTTTTATTTTCTTATTTTACGTCTTTTATATTATTGTTCTGCATCCTCCTGCATTGAACCACCTAGGTTCTATGACATAGCCTGTGTATTTGCTGGCATTAGCATACATATGTGCGCTTATGTTAGTATATATATATATATATATATATATATATATATATATATATATATATATATATATATATATATATATATATATATATATATATATATATATATATATATATATAATATAAGCAAAAGGGATATTCAATTTGTTGGTAATTCAACAAATATAAATGTTTATAAGTGATTCAGAGCATTCAACACTCTTCTGGAGTATAATATTCAATGATATTAAATAAATGGAAACTATATATATAAAACCATATTTATTCTATTATATATATTTCAAGGGTACCAAAATGTTGGTATGCTATCACCAGATAAAATACGAAGTGTGTTTTATAAATTTTTACATAACCAAGGAAAATATAAACTTGAACCGTTAAGGTATTTTCCTTGATTATGTCAACATTTATAAAACACACTTCGTATTTTATCTGATGATAGCGTACCAAAATTTTGGTACCATTGAAATATACATAATAGAATAAATATGGTTTTATAAATATAGTTTCCATTTATTTAATACCATTGTATATTATATATATATATATATATATATATATATATATATATATATATATATATATATACATATATATATATATATATATATATATATATATATATATATATATATATATATATATATATATATATATATATATATACAGGGGGTGGGGGAAGCATTCCTGAATTCGTGGTGGGGGGCAAACTTGGTGAATTCAGTTGTAGTAATTAATTTCCCTCTTTGCACTCTAAAATGGTCAGAAAATGCAATTTGAGTTCAAACAGTTCATATTACATTTACAACATTCAATAATTAAAGTGATTATAGCAAAATGACCTATGAAATCTGTCTCTGAATGCACATACTAACAATTGACAAATAGTGATATGTGGAGAAAAGGTTATGACATGACAAAAGAATTTACTACGATGGTTAACATGATTTCTTATCGAATATCAACCAAGATATAAAAAAAACAACTTCGATATACGATAAACATAATATATACGTATATACGTATATTGTAGCACTTATACTAATATATGTGTGTTTGGGTAGTTTGGGGAGAAAAATATAATTATCGGAGGAGGGGAGATATGGACCCCTAACCTCCCCCCAGGTTCACCGCCTCAGTTTCCCATGCTTTATTCAAATCTCTAGTTACATAACATAGTTTAGATAGTATTTCACCATAGAGGTTTTATATGTATGTAAGAATGAATGTATGTATGTACGTATGTACGTATGTATGTATGTACGTATGTACGCATGTATGTACGTATGTATGTACGTATGTATGTACGTATGTATGTACGTATGTATGTACGTATGTATTTACGCATGTATGTACGTATGTATGTACGTATGTACGTATGTATGTACGTATGTATGTACGGGAGCTCGGATGAGAGTTTGCATGTCTGGTATCTCAATGCTTACGCAATGGCATATTCATTGCTCCATATAACTCTTAAAACCGAATTTACGCTTACATACACATACATAAACAAACACACAAACACACATTCAGGCACAGACACAAAGACGGAGACAGAACAGATGCACACACACACATACACACATATTCGTTATAAATACATATTTACATACATACCGCCCCACCCCCACACACACATATACTGTATATATATATATATATATATATATATATATATATGTGTGTATATATATATGTAGGAGGTGAGTTTTATTGTAGTACAATAAAGCAATGCAGATATCGGATATGAAGCACTCTACAGTTTGTAGGACTGGAGTATACATAATATATAAGATCAAAAGATGGTTAAAGGAGTTCCATGTATTTTATTATGCGCATTTCAAAAACAAACATCATCATGCAATAATATTTGTGTTTTCATCAGATAAAACAGGAGAACATGATACGAAGGCTAAAAAACACTTGTGGATAGTGCAATTTTAAATCAACATATGTTGATACATGGAACTCCTTTAACCATCTTTTGATCTTATATATATATATATATATATATATATATATATATATATATATATATATATATATATATATATATATATGCGTGTGTGTGTGTAAATATGTATTTATAACGAATATGTGTGTCTGTGTGTGAAATACTGTTGGCTTCACGCTCACAATAATTTCTATACTTTCATTTATATATATATATATATACAATCAATTTGAATAGACGATTTACATGATATGTATTTATTTGTTGAAATATCCTCATTTTTCGCTAACCTTCTCTCACTCATTATATTTGTTCCTCTTTTCTTTTCTCTCTCTAGCTCTATTTTCAAGTATTCCGATATTACATAAATAGATGTCTGAGCTATTGTAAAGTTATCGATGAAAATTTCTTTCTCGATTAGATTTTCCAGTGTCTGTCTAGCCGACATTTATATCTAATTATTCAGTAGGTACATATGTGGTGTTGGTGTTCCTGTTGACAACAATTGAGTTAGTAATTAGTAAACAAACAGAACATATACGTTACCCTCATTCGTACATACATGGTTCAAATATCTGGTAAATAGGTTTTTGCAACATTGCTACTAAATATGGTTATAAAACATTTTTATTTAGTGGGAAGCGTTATTTCCAATACGCACTCGCAAATACTCACAAACACGCCTAAATAGACAGAACCGATCTCTTACAATTCCGTTTAGATGACGAAAAGGTGGTGTGGTTAATTTGGTATAACCTTTATTTCAGAGGGCTTGCAGGTTTTGTGTGATTTGAATCACATAGCCCTTCGTGTCATTCTGTATATGATAAGGGTTTGTTGCACGCAATGTTTCAAGTCTATATATGAATCTAGGTAGTTCTCCATAAACCTATTTCTTTACTTATATTTCAATAATATATATATATATATATATATATATGAATATAAGTGTTTCAATCTCTCTCTCTCTCTCTCTCTCTCTCTCTCTCTCTCTCTCTCTCTCTCTATATATATATATATATATATATATATATATATATATATATATATATATATTTATATATATATACAGTCATCACTCGAGGGCGGCCGACTGGGGTAGAAGCTGCTAAATGTTCGGCCGCCCTCATGTCTCTGATTTTCAGCCCCATAGATTTTGTGTATTATATTCCTTTGTTATATTTCGAATACCCGATGATGTCACCGGATTCATACTGAACCCGGTCACTGAAATGATCATAGTATAATAAACGTTTTCAGAAATTACACCAGTCCAGCCTTCTGTTATTTTATAACAATTAACTCCGTACTCGCACCACCAACAACACATACGAAGACGGGTGACTTGCATTACGTTGAGTGATCTGCCTAATATTACATCAAGGTTGACCATACGGAACGACCTGTTCTATCCAGTAGTGAACCAACAAACCTAAATAAATAAATATATATATATATATATATATATATATATAGTAATAATAATAAATTTCAAGACTAAAATCCAAAGAGGGCTCGATAAGGATAAATATATATCAAATATATAAAAACCGTAGAGCAAATATTTATTAAAATAACAGATTAAAGTTTAAGCAAAGAATCGCTGCTTTCACCCTTAACGGGATCTTCTGAAACTAACAAAGTCAATCTGAAAACGCAGAAGTGGAAATTTCAAAAAACGTTGCAACCGGAGGAAGACAGGAAGACGATACTTTGGTTCGTTGAAACGTTCGCTGGCAAAGAACGGGAAAAAACGAATAAGATACGTCATTAATAGGAGCGGTAAAAAACAATTACGCGCAAAGACAGAACCACGTTTATGGTATAAAAGAGGTCGTAGACTAATGTTCTCTTAGGTGGTTCATAGAGACGTTCTCTGGCAATGAACGAAAAAAACGAAGATAATACGTCATATGTGGATCGTGGAGAACAATATCACGCAAAGACAAAACCACGTAAATGGTATAGCAGAAGTCGTAGACGAAAATTCTAACTAGGAGACCGAATGAATCTCCGCTACAGTGTTAAGTACAAAGTAAATAAATACAATACAGAAGTAATAGAAATAAATAAATACATTCACGCAAACAAATACGTACATACACAAGCATACGCAAACCACTTTCCATAGGTATACAAAACCACCCACATATAAATATGTGTGTGTTGTGTGTATGCATGTATACAAATAAATAAATAATTATATAAACGTAAATAAATACGTATATAACAAGCGCACACGCATACGTACATGTAAATACATGAATGTTCGGAGACATTGTGTGTATGTGTATGTGCGAGTTATAAAGCATATCCTTTACAGCAGAATACCAAGGATGCTGAACGAAACCAAATACAATGCATTTAATAATTGTTTCAAATAAAAGTGTTATGCATATTTATGTTCTCCCGTATTTATAGCTAATTTATTTTTATTTGTTGCTGAAAATTACTTTAGAGACCAATCACTATTGAACCCGACGTATTCAATGATTTATATATCCAATTTTTCAAGAATAATTATATCAGTTTAAAGATAAAAGGAAACCATTGATCGCATTCAACTGATTACGTATCACACTATAGTAATGAATCTATAAATGAAATACTCAAGTGACATATTGTTCTCAGTTCCCATTTGGTCAATATAATTAAAATATAGATTAAATACGGCCATATCACGCTGAAAACAGCGGTTCTCGTTCAATCACCGAAGTTAAGCAAATTCGATCTCAGATAGAACTTAGATAGGTGACCGCTTGGGAAACCTAGGTACTGTAAGCATCATTCTCAATGGCGGTGCCCCAGCATAGCATCAGCCTGTCGCTTAGAATACGTCATAGAATTGTAATAGAATAATATGAAATAGAATTACTTTCACGTAAACGCAGACATTTTAAACCCAAACTATAAAGTTAAAGTAGGAGCATTGAAATAACTGAATACGTTGATGTTTAGCATAATATAAACTTTAATCGAGCAAAGCCACAGGTAAAGTCGGTATACTAGAATAGGATTTGAAATTCGTAAAGAACATGAACTATTTTAGAAATAAAAACCATTCAACTAAACTTTGCTTATATTTAAAATCAGATAGCAATGAAAATGAAAATCAATGAGCGATAGTATGTATATGACTAACAATATGTAGCTTTGGGTCAAATTAAGAAATATTTTATACCAACAGAAATGGAGAAGGTGAAATCCATTGGGTGCGAACTAGACTCTCTTCAAACTGGATCAATAACAGAATCGATTCCCGTTAGTAGTTATTTCATTTCATTTCTGTAGATAATGGTTTAGAGAAATAATTATGTTACAATAGTTATTATATTATATTTAATGTAGAAGGTTACATATTCGCCGCAATGCAGTTTGGAACAGATTGTTACTTAATACAAAGTCTATATTTCTGGTAATATTAGCATAGATTTGTTAATTATTTCAAACGTCTGTAATTCCAAAACAAGAAATGTGATATTATAACATACATGACTTTACATTCTTGTGTTGAAGACAGAAATGACAGAAAATATGAGATGCAATATCTAATAATTGTTTCTACTTTAGGCACAAGGCCAGCAATGACCCATGCATTACTGGTACTTTAATTTATCGACCCCGTAAAGATGAAAGGCAAAGTATCTAATAATAATGTGTGGTTAGGTGAAAATTAAAAAAATATATATTTGAAAGGGAAAGCAAATTTGCTATCAATTATTTCTTGCTTGAAAAGATATTTGATAAATATATTATGTACGCTTGAAACATATTTGACTTTATTGAAGATTAACAGTACATCCATTTAAAACGTCACAAGATGGGCGGCAGATTATTTGGTTTAAGTGCTTAATCTCAATCTTCGATACAAATTATCCCTGTATAATAGGTTTATGAAATTTTGCCATTATAAAAGCGAGTAGACGATATTCTTGTGAGAGTGGATGATACATTTTAAGGAATGCATTACAATATTTAGATAATACCTCTATTCTCAGATCTTATTCCAGGGGATTCCAATTATCTTTCATATCTATGATATCAAATGTAATAGATGTATGTGTTAAAATGAGGCATATTCAACTGGTTTCATATTATCTCAATTAAAATTAAATGTCGAATGTGAACACACAGGAATCAAAATGAAACTATAACCCCCCCCACCTATTGAAATATATGTCAAACGTCTATAAAATCACGCCATTCATAGCTTTGTTTTGTTAATAACAAGCAGTTGCACGGGTTAAGATATTTTGGAACGCGGGCCGCCAGCAGACCTAATCGTGGAAATCCTGCATGCCTGGACAATATGTAAAGAAAATAAACCGAATATTTTGATGGGTGGATAAACTTTAAGATTTTCCTCGATGAAGCAGGAAAAATGCAGGTTTTCACCTAGGGGATCAAGAAAATGAATTTTTTTTTATGTGCATAATATGCTTTTAAATTTCGGGAAAATCGGCTAGACGTAACGCCTCCAAAAAGCCCTAAAAAGCTGAAAAAATGAAGTTTTTCACCTAATGACCTAGGTCATGACAAAGTTGGATTTTCTTTTCTGACGGTATGAAGAAGAGACTGGCTAATACATAGTTACTATTTCAAGGAAATCGGTCTGACGTAACGCCTCGAAAAAACCCTAAAAAGTTTTTTAAAAACGCAGTTTTTTGACTAATGCGGGCCTAGGAGATGAAAATGTTGAATTTTATTATGTGCATAACACTCCCTGAAACGTAAGTAATACACATGTAAAGTTTGAGAAAATCGGTTGGGTACTTCTCGATTTTTAGGGATTCAAACTCACAGACACACACACACAGACAGACATCCTCAAGGAAGTCACGTAATGCAGACAGCCAGACATACAGACAGATATTATAAGGGCGCGACGTTATATGTATGTATCTATCTAAAACGAGAAAGACTAAGAATTATAGAGAGAGATCGTTAAATCGCCTAATGCGGTCCCTAGGCCATTGAACATTTGAAATATTTTCCGCTCAAAACACTCCCTGAAACAGAAGTATTACATGTGTAAAGTCTGAAAACAGTCGGTTGGGTAGTTCTCGAGTTTTAGGGATTCAAACTCATACACACACAGACATCCTCAGTTTCATATATATAGATGTATATAGCGATTTATTTTATAAACGTTCACTTTTACTAATGCGTCTAAATGACTCAAACATCCCCGATCATTTCAAAGTGTCATTTTCACTATTATAAAATCATGCACTGTAAATATTATAAAATCATGCATTGCAAAAGAATGCAATGAAAATAAATGAGAACTTTTTTCGATTTCAGACTCCGCGTTATGATAAAACTATAATTAAAGCGATTTCCGTTGACATCGTTCGCTAATTACTTTTTAGAAAGCTATAAGCATTGAAATATCGATCAAAATGTCTCTCCTTATATCCTTCCGAATTAAACCCATATAGAATTATGCATCTCATTCTATAGAGAAGCACCCTGCAGAAGTCACTGCAGACTGTTTAACAAATTCGAAATTGACGAAGTTCTAGATTCGATCTCTCTTGCCAAAGTTCAATTAACTTTAGCTTGAAGTTGAGCATAATATGTTTATTGAACCTGGGTAGATGAAAACACTGTGGAAGTGTTAGGATATATTCTACTTGTAACACAACTGTCTATCCATGTTATATATCAGGTTATGTAAAGGATACACTTATTTGTGGAATATCTAGCAGCTAACAGGCTAATGTCATGAAAATATTGTTCTGTTGATCGAAATAGACTGTGAATCAGTTACACAACTAATCATGTTTAAATATGTGTGCCCATCAATACATTCCTTTTCCATAAATTTATTGAGGGTTCTTTACGCGAAAATGAAAACAAAATATATATCGGAATCATATTTATAAGAGAAGATATTTGATTATTTTTTTACTTAGCCTTTGTTTGATAATGTTCAACTAATCAGGAAAACGTTAGCATATATTACATATGAAAAGTGTATTCTCTTTTCTAAAGCTAATTAAGAATTAATAAGTATCACTAATTTTTAAATTGTCAAGACATCATATGCATTAGATTTTCCGGATAGGAGCATTTCATATAAAATGAAAATATTTACTATTTCACATTCTAATAACTAAGGTAAAGTAATAATTGTTTCTACTTTTGGCAGAAAGCCAGCAATTAATCCAGTACATTACTGGTACTTTATTTTATCGACCCCGTAAGGATGAAAGGCAACGTCAACCTCGGCCTTTCACCTGTACTAATGGGCTGTGTTCACACTATGTGTAATCATCGTATGACTAATAATGTAGCATGTTACAGATGCAATCGTGCATGTACAATAGGAAAGCGTGATTGGGCTTCTTTGAAAAGCGACAATTTATACTATTAAAAAAAATATATATATATATATTAAACGCATCTGGTAATTGAAGGAGAACTATTTCGAACAATCTTATTAAAATAAGTTAATTTAAGTTTATCACAATAGAAGACAATCGACAAATGCTATTAATAATGGTTTCTGAGTTGAGCACAACGACAACAATTTTTTCCGAAGAGGAAATTCGATTAAATCGACCCCAGTGCGTTACTGATACTTTATTTTATCGGTCCAGTAACGAGGAAAAACAAAGCTTACCACAGGGGATTTGAACTCATATCGTAGGAGGTCGTAAATCTATGCCATTTTACTGCAAATCCACCACCCTAGAGGTAGGTGGATCAATAAAATCCGTAGGCGTCGTGATTCAAAGAAACAAATATAATTTATCTAAATAAACTTTCCGTTATATTCATTGCAATACAGAGCCAATGGATGTCAAGAAATCTAATACAAAGGTGCGATAAAATAACTTTAATAAGAATTCAGTTGACGTTTAGAGAGATTTAAGGAAAGACAATGTACAAGTACGTAATATCTACGTGTACATTTACTCCAAGATTAATTGTTACCTAGAATTCAACTAAATACATAATACATATTATCATAGAAATGTCAAGTTATATATGTTGTATATATATGATGGAACGTATATTAATGATAATAGAGTTAAGACTATGACACTCCTATTGCTACACCTGTTTATAATTATGTTGTAGCAGCGAATTTCTAGATAATAATCGATATTGATAGAGTATTCAAGCTTGAGGTCATTTCGAATTATATCTGAATGGCTGTTCTTATCAAAGTGTTCTGTGTGTTCACATAAATAGTTGTGAAATTTAATTCTAGATGAAAAAAGGTTTAGATGTTAGTTACATGACTCAAGCCTTATTTAGACCATGCCATTTCGTATATGTAATGTTGCCAAGCCTAAGTTTGGCATAACTTCGTCGATGTGAATAGCTAATATTAGTATTTGTTGGCAAACATCACAGTCACGTTGCTCAACGTTTGGGTTAAATTTTGAAAAGAGAAATAAGAAACTTAAATAGACTTCAGTGGAATGACGAAACCTGGGCGTGAGTATGTGCCCAATTTTCCATAAATATTGATGAAAATGATTTCAATATTTAATTAAATGGGAGAGCAACGGATAAAATGCCATTTGTCCTGACTCAATACATTCTGAGTACATTCTGACCCCGGAAAGGTCAATATTGCAATTCATTGATATGGGGTTGAATAGAATACCAGTCATGTATTAGGATTCATTTGACAAAACTTGAACGTCTCCCACATTTTCTGGCTTTGTGACTAAATTAGATATGAATATTTAAAGGCGCAGTCTTTTTGTGTCTGTGGTGTTTGGTTCACTACAACGTGATGTCGCTTCCAGTCAGATCACCGAATACTATAAAGGTCCCTCTAAGTAAATATATAGAGCAATTCGGAGGCAAAACGATGCCACAATTCGATGTTTTCCTATTGCATCAATGTAGTTATGACATCACATGACAAGATCGAATTAATAAAGATAAATATTTATGAAATTTCAAACCACGATTAGATTCACTTGCAACATAATTTGTAAACGCTAAAGGAAGGTAGTGTTATGCTTCTTGTCACAGATTATAATTTTTGTATTCACAAGCGACAACGTAAACATCAGTTGTATCACTTAATTTAGCAAGGACAGAAGCGACCCAAACAAATGTGGTCAAGAATCAGCATGCATGAGTTTAAACGAGAAAAACAATTTAACCTAATAACTAATACGGAGAAATCAAGCTTTGCTAAACATCAATTTTTAACATCAATGTTTGTACACGTTATAAAGATTCTTTATACCAGGTGAGCTTTTCAAACCCATTTTAAAATTATTTCCTTATATATATCATAAGCGGTATGGACTCAACTCTTTTCAATATAGCCTTACTCTACTACCCTAAGTACTCTGTTGAGTCTTGGTCTCATCAGTTTCAAACTAGATCTATCCTGATTCATATATATTTATGCAGATATACAAACACACATGCACTCACACACGTATATGCGTGTACATGCCTATATTTACGTTTGTCTACTTCGTACTACATCGATATTATTGTATGATTTACATGGTTTTCTTTAAATATTATATCTGCGAATATTGTAAATAAAAAAGACTGAGTTTTGTTACGTATTGATTCGATTAATTGTTTAATGTTCTTCGAAATAATGAACACGAAACGCTTTGGTTCCCTCTATCAATATTATATATTTGACATATTGAAAGCATTGTAATATATATCAAATAACACTGGCATATGGCATTATTAGTCCACCACACGCCTATTAGTTCCTGATATCAAAGATAAATATATGTTTCTAAAGTTTGTTTAATCTATGCTGAAAATTATTATTGACTTTATCTCGTTTACAAATAACAGGAATATAGTATCATTTATCAATAAACCGCTGTTGTTCCACTATCTCAAAAGTAAAACTTAGTGATATAAAGAGATATTTTTGAAATAAATGTTTGCTATTCTTCTATAGAACCAGGAAATTAAATATACCCATAACTCGGATGTAGTATTCAAATTAAATATTTAAATATATTTTCAACATCACCCGAAATATTTTACGTTTATTTACCATTTAAATGTAGCGATTCATTTTATCATGTTTGCGAAAATGAAATGATATTTAAGAGTATAGTATGATTTGATAAAATCATAATTCTGAATATTTATATTTGCTACATATTTTCAAATTCAAAAATTCTATTCATTTTGCTTTTTTGTAGCACTCTTTGATCATATAAAGTTCAAAAGAATTCCGGTTTAATAATAATAGAAAAAAAATAAACCGTTATTTATAATAAACATATTTATAATTTTATATAAAGCTTATACACGCAAATGAGTGAGCATGGCAAGATAAATATACGCATTGTCCTTAAATCACGCATGTACATATAACTACAAACTCTCTCGCTCTCACACACACACACACACACACACGCACACACACACACCTACACACACAGACACATACACACACACATATATATATATATATATATATATATATATATAAATGTATATGCGTGTATGTGTGTGTATAATGTCAGTACAAAATGCACACAGAGAATCAGTACCTAATATGAATATTCAACAGCATCTCTAACTGGTCAGTCATATTTCTGACATGTCATTTCCCATACATAAGATAGGTAACCTTCAGATCGGACCAAGAAACCTATAAATAGATCTATAAAAACTTTATTTCTTTGACACATCTACTGAGGTCGGCAACTAAACTGTGTAGGAGTGCCCTATGGTAACCGTAATCTAATGAAAACATAGTAAATGAGTTAACAGAATGAAATCTTTCAAATATCAATGTCCTTCGTTTGACGATAAAATGTAATTTTATGGTGTTATTTTTTTCTTTTTTGCGAGGTAAATTTGAATCAATCAAGAATTATCTACTCTTTCCCTGATTACGTAACTACCTACGAATATGATATTATATATATATATGTATATATATATATATATATATATATATATATATATATATAATTATTATTTTAATACAGTAATTTGTGATTTGAGGAAAATAAAATCCGCTATCCCTTATATGTATAGATATGGTGTATTTGGGTTCTGAGTTTGAAATATGTAGCCACATAAATTCTCTCTCACTTCCATACGTATTTGGTATATTAACGTTCTACAGCATGCTACTAAGAAGGTTTATAGGTATTATACAATTAGTTATATATAAGGGCGGTGGATTGGCAGTATCGGTAGAGGGTCGGACGCCATGCTTTCCAGCATAGTTACGTCCCTTTACGATCTGAGTTCAAATCCCGCCGAGGTTGACTTTGCCTTTCATCCTTACGGGGTCGATAAAATAAAGTACCAGTAATGCACTGGGTAATTGCTGGCCTTGTGCCTAAAGTAGAAACAATTATACAATTAGTTATATATTATCCAACTAATATACTGCACCTTGTTTCAATATCTATTCAGATAGATATTTTTGCAATATTGGTTTGTTATCTGAAAACAACATTCACAGTTATATTTAATTCATTTATTATCTTCACTGTTGTCATTCCGCTACTATACTTTCCTGTTTTATGTTATTCCACAAAGTAAAACACGTGCGCAATTAATGTGATAACATACCTGTTTGTTGTTGTTGTTTTGTTTTCTTTTCTTGATTTTCCGGCGACATTTGAAATGATGTTCCTAATTTATTGCCAGTGGATTGGTAGTATCCGTAGAGGGTTTGACGCCATGCTTTGCAGCAAAGAGATACGGCCCTTTATGGTCTGAGTTCAAATCCCGCCGAGGTTAACTTTGTCTTTCATTCTTACGGGGTCGATAAAATGAAGTACCAGTAATACACTGGGATAATTGCTGGCCTTATTCCAAAAGTAGAAATAATTATTGTTTTATCATTTTTGAACTATAAATTCTGCCAAAGTTTATTAAACTGTTACGTATGAATTTATTGAATGTTTTTCTATACGTTGCATTATGTTAGTACTTTGACGGTGTGCTCCTATAACTCTAACGCGTTCAAATAAAAGTTTTCTTTTCAATTAGATTCATTTCAATAACAATCTATATATATTCATATTCATTTCACTTTGGTTATTCTAAATTTTGAGAATGTCTCTGTAAACAATTGTACACAATTGTACAAATAATATTACAAATAAAAAAAGAAAAGGAAAAGGTTAAAAAAAAACGAAAAGAAAGAAAAACACACAAGTAAGTAATACACACATCTAGGACCAAATACAACAAAAGACTATCAAAAGGGGTGGACACGAACCGCTGCCACAACAAAAAATAACGATATCGCGAGGAGCATTCGTGTACATATACACAGACACACACGCATCGTATACGCATAAATATACATGTGTATATATATTTATGTTTGTTTCGTCATGCACCGATTAAAGTAACTATTGTACTATTATAGAATATTGCGATTTACCTAATATTTTCTTAATATTTGCAAACGCGTGTTAAGATCTAGGACATTTTGTATTGACGAAGGAGATAAATATTCATATGCCTATTCAGTTAGAATATTTCCATGTACAAAATCGTTATTTTTAATGCAACATTTTAAATATACACAATCTTCTGTCTTTGTATTTTTATGTCCCTCTAACATGTTTTACATTTTTAAATGCTTAAGAGGTATTTGGATTATTTATGATTATTTCTTAATGTCACCAGTTTGTACGATTAGCTGCACATTTGAAAAGAGCACTGAACAACTCAAATGAGATTAGTTAAGAAATTTTATTTGTTATACGCAATAGATATTTTAAGTAGATATGTTAGGGATTAAAGATGTATGTAAAATATGGAAGGGGATTAATACTTTCGTTCTCATCTCAAATAATTAGCTGATTGTTTCCATTCCCACTAATTTCGTAACAACTAGGTAAATTGTTTTTTTATTTCCGCTAGAGTTGTTCATAATTACTCGTTGGTAAGATACGCTTAAGAAAAATACTGCTTCTATCAAACGTATAATTTGAAAGAAACATCTGTTGTGTACTTGAATGCATTTAGTACAGATTATTTGACTACTTCATTTGAAAATCAATGCCTTAGAAAATACGTTACGTTGAAGTTTCTCACATACACCATCGTTTTAACAATGTCACCCTATATTCCAAGCAAAGGTTTATTTATATAAAGATTGAAGATTTCCCTGGCGAAAAATAAATATTTTGCAAATTACATAATGTACGCAATGCTAGTTTTCGACATTACGTGTTTCTTGTTTTTGTTACATTTAAATAATATTTAGTTTATATTTTCCTTTTCATTACAAACATAAGATGTCATGTACTCATAAATGTTTTCGAAGGGAAAATAATCGATTGTACGTTAGGATAATACCATTGTTTATATTTTCCTTCTCTTTAAGAAGTCATATACTCATAGATGGTTCCTAAAGGAAAATAATCTAGTGCAAGTTAGCATAGTACCATTTTTGTTATCGTCACTATCCTTTTGTTAATACGATAAATAATGTGGACAAACCATGTAATTGTTAAATGGAATAAAAAGAGTCTGTTTCGTCCTTGTCACATACGAATATCACACATTCCCCAGACAGCTTCAGAGTAATGCTCTATACAAAAAGTCAAAGTATAACAAAAATAATAGAAGCATTAAATAAATACTATTTTTATTTCATTGCTTGCAATTCAATTGAATCTAAATTAAAGTTATTCGAAAATAAAATGATACAACCAACAGCGAGACGCGTCATCAGATATTGATTGTTAATTAAAATTAGACACGAACAGACTTTAATTGTTACTTTCACAATGCTCTTTAGGAAATTATATTCATTTGGAGTGTATTTGGATTTTAGTACAGAGCCTACACTACAGCTTTGTGGTAATACTTTGAATAAATTGAGTACGGAAAACGCCTTATTGCAGTAATAGCCGAACGCAATTTTAGTAAAGAGATTTTATTAAAGCTGAATAAAAACGTAAAAGAAATTTAAAGAAACTTTTATAGCTGAATTAATGAAGATCAATATTTTTCGTGTACTTGTTTCTTCAATCCCAGAAAGATGACGGACGAATTTGGCATTCTAAGTAACTGAACATGTAAACATAAAAATCCAACAATTATTTAGTCTGCAGTTCAATTACACAAGTTCGACTGTAATACAAGGTTGAAAAGGAATTAGACTATATTATTACCAATCTATATATGCATTAACGGGTTTCGCGATTAAATAAATGATCTATGTAATTTATCCGCACTACATATAATTTAAATGCACCCGATCAAATTGAACTGCCAGCGTATTACCAGCACATATAAAACCCAACAGAAAAAAAATATATGTAGAGTATATATATTAGGATTAGTAGAGCAGCAAGGTTTGAAATATACATGGGTTGCGATTTGTACATTTATAATTTGCTTTCAGTATATCTAATTAGCTCATGCGGTTCGCGCGCATCACCTTCCAAATATGAATGAAAGGATGTCAATTATGAGACTCCTTTTTATGAAATACCTAATTAAGCAATGGAAGGTGAAGTATACAGGAGGATGCATACTAAAAGTAAACGTAATTGTAAAATGGGCACTAAATGTATTCAGCAAAGTAATTTTATTTGTGGCAATTACATGTTTACTAATAAGCACAATAACAAAGAGAACTGCAAAACGTGTCATTTCGATACTGATTAATTTACCTGTTATATTATAGCCACTTTATTATCTAGGTAAAACGATACTGCTGGAATGACATAGAAACAGTTAGCGTAATATTAGTTTAAAAAAAAAAGAATTTTGGAAAGTGATCATGATTGTAAACTAGAACCTAATTGTTTAAATATGTGTAATACCAGCACATCCTCTCAGTTCTTTGCCATTCTTGTTAATTCAGTAATACGCAATAGAATAAAAAGTGATAGTAAACCAGCTGCGTCATTCAGGTGGAGCATTCTGATCGCTTGAGAGATAATCCAATTTAATCAATCTACTATTTAGATCTGCTGTTCCTTCAACTGTTGTTTATTTCACATTTCCTGGTTCAAGATGAATGGAAATAAAACAGCATTCTGGATAGTTTGTTAAACGTAATCTATGTCGCATGTTAAATTGTGTAACATACTTTAAACCAATATAATTTTATCCAACTTCACAGACATATAATATATTAAACGGTTAGTTCTACCAGAAAATATTTGTAGTGGAAGCTAAGTGTATGTGATATTTGAGCACAACTACAATAATACTATCTAATACTGGTAAACGATAAATCTTATATGAAGATAGAATTGCTTATTTTCATTGACACCGACGGGACAATTAAACAAATGACAAACAAATAAATACTAAATGACTTGATCGTCAAAGGTAGAAAGTCGAAATTGTTATATCTAGTTTATGATCATCCGAACCGATTTCCCTGCACCACATTGCTCAATATGGCCAGAGATAGGGCGCAGTGGAGGTCAACCCAGAAAGAGGTCCTCCAATGTGTGTGGAGTGAGAATACCCTGGATTTTGGATTTTGGAGGATATCATGTCAATGTTTTAATGTTTCTTTCTGTATAATCTGCATATTTAAACTAAATATACAGCCAATTATTTTACGCAAATTCATTACTGCAACAAGTTCCACCTCTCATATATCCTATTTCTCTTTTCAAATACTATATTCTATGCTCCTGGTATGTCTTTGAACATATATTCCTATATGTGGAACAAAAATCCATCGACCATACACCTCCGTTTATTAGTAATTAATTTTTGCTAATACTGTTTCTGTTTTTTTTTATTTCTTAGTCACTTTCATTAGCTCCCTGGCGGCATTCAATATTTTAGAAACCACATTGGATAATTAATTGATCTCCAAAGTTTTACTCAATAACAGAGATTGTAGAATTTTACTCAATAATGTTAATTTAAAAAGAGAAAAGCAATAACCAAACGGAATGCTTCTGAGAATTGTTTAAAATTCTTACCAGAGTTTCTAAAGTTTAAACTCCATTACAGATCTCACCAGGAAACCAATTTAAGCCATTATCATTAAAAATACACTCTATGGTTGATGCTAATTCTTGTACATATAGCCAGTTCATTACTTTATTTTAAATGCCGTGACGAACAGCATTTATTTACATATAGTATATAAATATGGTATGCTATAATTGATATTTGATAATGGAAAGTATAACAAAACTCAGCCGGCAACACAATTAGGTGAATGACAACCATAATAAAGATACCATGCAGATTACAAAGTGGATAAATGATAAGAAAAGTAGGTAATATATATTAATATGTATATTTGTATACATTTATGAATACTTTTTTCTTTCTATATATATTTACATATGCACATACATAGACATAGCCACACACATATATACACAAACACACACAGTCAAAGACACATACACAGTCACAGAAACAAACACACAAACACTCACTCTCACACAGACACACAGACACACAGACACACACATATATATATATATATATATGTATATATATATATATATATATATATATATATATCCTCGGATTTTCAACTTAAGCCTCCTCCAGTCGAGAGTAGACCACCAATTCTGAATCTCAGTACCTCTGATATGTAACTTTTAGAATATACTACACCACCCGTAACCCATTGGGTCAGGGTCACGTTCACTTAAAGATAATTTTAAATAATGAAAATATACACTTACATGTATATAAAGTGAAATGAAATTGGAAGACTCATACATGTCTGTGTGTGTATGTATATATATATATAAATGTATGTGTGTGTATATACATATATATATAAATATATATATATATATATATATATATATATATATATATATATATATATAACGAAGGAAATGTGGTAAGGAACCAGGTGGACCATAACGCACCAAAGTCCTCAATACTTGAGGTAGTAGAGTGGGTAATAGGAACCAGTAAGACCCCGACAGCTGAGCTCAAGCCGTTTCGACGGCTAATTCTGAATTAGCCGTCGAAACGGCTTGAGCTCAGCTGTCGGGGTCTTACTGGTTCCTATATATATATATATATATATATATATATATATATATATATATACACACACATATATATATATATATATATATATATATATATATATATATATATACCACGTTGAAAGAGATAGAGGGTTGAACAATGCAAAATGGACTGTAAGATGTGGTAACGAAAAGTAAATGTTACCTGGTAATATTTGTTTTGCTTTGTTGTTGTCTTTGTTGTTCTTTTATCTGTCTAATATTTCGGGACATAAAATTCCCTTCATCAGGGTTTAAGGAACTTTCAGTGGATAATGTTCCAATTTCCTCTCTGATGTTTTAATTTTGATTTAAATTTTTTCCTAAGTCGTTTTCAAGCATTTTTTGCTGGTTAATTCGCTTTTCACGTGATTGACGTCAATTGCCAATACAGTATTTCGTGAAATCAATTTCTTTTTTTGTATGAGATGTTTAGTGTGTGTGCCTGTGGGTGTGTCTTTTAAGTACTGTGTGCTGAGTTCTAATATATTATTTATTTTCCTGTTGAGTCGTCGTATGAGCAAGGCTTCCTAATTGTTAAGTTGCCTACATTTCTATCACTGGCTTTACTGGTAACGATATTATGTTGGTTGATGTTTCTACATTTGTCGATGTGTTTTTTGAATGAGGATGCACGTGCTTTGAGGTGTTCTTTATTAAGAGTATGGAGTGCTCGAATCGTGCTGCCAATGTAGTCTCCTTACATGTTTTGAATTCAATCTGGTATACAACATGTGTCCGTTGGCACATAACTGTATCGCAGGTAGGGCAGTTAGCCAGCGAGTATTGATTGCTGCTGTTTCTGGATTGCTTTTTAGACCGGTATCCACGCAGTGAAGGGCCGGAGTGTGCCAACTCTATGTCCAGCTCTGTGGATAGCTGTGGTTTTGCTTTCGCTGAAATGTGGTAATTTCATGAAGCAGGTGTTAGTCTTATGTCTGCGGCGCCTTCGATTCTTAAGTCCATTCATTGTGGATGTTGGGTACCAGTTCGTACTCAGTAAATCTATGAAGAGGGCAGTGTGGGTGATCTGTTCCTATGTATTGCTACATTTATTCCGCACACGCGTAAGTTCATTTCTTATGTAGCCGGTTTTAGCACCAAGAGGAAAGGCTTATCTATAAGGCACAAATAGGTCTCTACTGGAAGATTTCTTATAGAAGTTGGTGTACATAGTACCATCATCTGTACTGTAAGTTGGAAGTCCAGCAGAGACAAGAAACCATTTTATTGGGGTACTCTGTGGTAAATCGTATGATGTTATCTGTGTTTCAAAATGCCGTAGATATTTTGTCAGCCTCATCACAGGATGATATGAGGATGAGTATATCATCTATGTATCGGGTGAAGACAACACAGGACGACAGGTGTTGAACGCTCGACATTCCAGTTGGTTCATATAGGTGATGGCTAGAAGGCTTGAAAGACTGGACCCCAAGGGTAGGCCTGTTGTGTGTGTGTATGTGTGGTGGTAGGAAGTGAAATATTCATTTTCTACGATGACAGATAGAAGCTGATCTATATCTTGTGGAGTAAGGCCGAAGCAGTATATTTTGTATGAAATGATGCACTCAGTCACTAGGTTGATCGATGGATGAGCCGGTACTTCCGTGCAGAAGGAGACAACGTAGTCGCTAATTACTTAGTTTAATCTGTAAATTAACACTGGTTTTGTGGGGTTTAATGAGGTGGAAGAACGTTGGTAGTCTGCTGTTGCTGGTGGTGAGGTTATTTTTATAAAATATAACTCCCAGCATAGGACACAAAAACACAGGTGACTGACGAATCATGTCAGCTCTCATCTATACTATATCTAATGAGATAAAGAAACATCGGAAATAGTGGTAGTTCATCGGCGCAGATTCGCATACACCCCAATATCTTCAGCAATAGAACCAATGTCTATGCTGTGACAAGATTCTCAGTTCAAGCATAAACTGGCTGCAACAATAGAATTAGAGATGAGAAGATGCAAAATAGACATCTGTACATTATGGTTATAGTAACAGATGCTTGT
This sequence comes from Eledone cirrhosa, assembly GCA_964016885.1. Lineage (NCBI taxonomy): Eukaryota > Metazoa > Mollusca > Cephalopoda > Octopoda > Eledonidae > Eledone > Eledone cirrhosa. The sequence goes on along the minus strand of OZ024747.1, from coordinate 39,160,711 downwards.
ACATCACAAATGCCACTCTCAGGGATTATTGACACAAGCAAGAAAGATTTCTAAGTTCCTACGCACAAATGGTTTGTCATAATTATTAGTAATGACTCCCATCTACACCAAGATTGGTGGTGGTGGAGGTCTCTTCTCCTTGTCAGACTGCTAGACAACTGACGAGTTCTATCTACCCGGGGCAACATGTTTTTAAGACGCTAGTAACTCTCTTTTCCACTTTCGAGATATTAATTCTAACCATTGGACAGGGACTAGGCCTCGGTTCCTAGAGGCAAACCGTCTGGTGCATTTTTGGAGAGTAGATTCGCGACCTTTCTCCGACCATGAGAATTATAACGTTAGGATTATATATATAAATATATATACATTTTTACACACAAATTGTATTTTTGTGGAGTAAAGTATAAAATAATACAGTATTTATATGCTATATAAGTAAAGCAAAACATGAGTGAAAAGCTATTAAATATAATGTTGCTAGACAGTGACCAATACGCAAGTGTTGTTCTATTTCTGAACAATCCATTTCGAATTAATCAGTATTTTATTACTGAATGATGTCAGTGTTAATATAATTAAGAAACATTTAAATAAATATACTTCCCGGATATAGATAAAATGTAACTTCTGTAACAAATTCTATCTTTTGTAATATATAATTCCCCAGTTAATTATATAGTTTAAGTGATCATTTTGAAATCTTATATTGCCTAATATATTGTTATCGTGGACAGTTCATCAACATACCTTTGAAAGTTCAATAACTGATAATTATATATGTTTTGGAGTATTTGAGTAAAAACAAATACACTACAAGAAAAAGAAAGACATGATGTTATGTGGGTTATTGATGTGATGTTATTTACATAAAATTATATACATCTGTTCTTCTTTACACACACACACAGATATATATATATATATGTATATTTAATATAGAAAGGCTTCTACATGACTAGAATTGTTTCATTCGGAAGAAAGGAAGCAGCTGTCCAAGTAATATGGTGGTGTTTATATATTTTCTGGTGGTAGGATGGGTGGTGATTGGGATAGGTGGAGGTCATTGGTTGATGGGTGTATATATGTATATATACATATATCGGTATAAGAGTGTGTGTTTTTGCGAGTGTGTGGGAGTGGGGGCTTTTTATGTGTGTGTATGTGTGTGTGAATGTGCTTGTAGACACCTGACCAAAGGCATTGTTAAGCGAACCTTAAAAATCAGGAGTGACACTCCCAGAAGGAAACTGTCTGTATAATTTTTTTTGGCTTTGTTATTCTAAATATAGTTTTTACAGAATTCCCTTTTCTCTACACCCATCAACCTATGACCTCCACCCATCCCAATCACCACCCTCTCCTACCACAAGAAAATATATAAATACCACCATATTACTTGGACAGCTGCTTCTGATGATTTCTCCCGAATGAAATAGTTCTACTCCTGCTTTGTATTGAATACCTTTCTTACTGTGGTTACCCTCGACTGAATTCGGGATAAACTTACACACACACCACACACACACACACACACACACACACACACACACACACACACATATATATATATATATATATATATATATATTAGATGGCAATTTTGTTCATGAAATTATCTGTGATTAATAAAAAAAAAACGTAGAAATAAGAACAATTGTATATGAATGAGTGATGAGTTCAAAAACTGTATATTTGTAGTAGGGAGTTAAACAGCAAAAAAGGCATAGAAAAAAATAAATAGTTTTAGGCAAATAATTATTTATATAATCATTTTGTAAACTCAAATCTATGGTTAGCACAATTGCTGGAGTATAGGAATGTTTGGAAACACATAGTATTACCGGCTACTTAAAAAAGAAATTGTCGGAATGACTATTAGAGGGGCTACACGGGAAAATTTTTAATGTTGGGAAACCAATTTCATTGGGGCCAGATGGTGTTAGCAGGTTTTGGCTCTCTCTTCATCAGTCGGCACCGAGAGTCGTTGGAATTATGGGCACTCTTTGGCTTAATTTGAAAGTCGCTTCTAGTGTTTAACCAAACGTATGGCTCTAGTGATTATTTTCTTTTAATGAGAACCTTACTACATTGCAGCCTTTACATCTTCTGGTTCAATTGATATAAGGCATATTTCTTTCCACGTTCCTCCAGTTGATGTTGTAATCCGTGGAGGTTTTTGATTTGCAGATATTCACTATAGAATTTAATTGATATACTTTTATGGCAGTATGTGAGTTTTATATCTTTCTTGGGTGCCGTTCCGTAAATCTGACATAACGCTTTACGTTAGTGGTAAACTCGAGGTTGGTTGATCTGAATGTTGCCCCGTAAGTACTAATCTAGGTTGTAATAAACTCTGTCTATCACGTATTGTTTAATATTTCTGTATCTTCCTGCCACTTTCTCCAACGCTTCCTCTCTTACTCTATGTCAGACTTACATACATGCACGTGAATGTCGTATTCGTTTTTTTGTTCTAGCTTACTTTTCTGGATTTCATAAGAATAACAACAACATTAACAACTCTAAAGATAATTTATTGTGTAAGAAGAAGAAGAAGAAGAAGAAGAAGAAGAAGATCATGATGAGGATGATGGATTGAACAAAGAAAACTCGAAAATCTATGTGTTTTCAATCAGAATATTTTATTCAGAGAATGATTAAATTAATCAAATATTCTACCGCACAACACTTCCTTTTTCGGCAGGTGCTATGCTAGTAAATATATATTTAATCTACATGGTGAATATATGTTGATTATAAAATACATGGGTCACTGAGAGCAGAATAAATAGAACCATAATTTTATAAATATGTTCTTGTTATGCGTGATCAGATTATTAACTAGTTTACGATTCTCTCGATACCAACAGTCCCATTTACAGGAAAGCATACACGTTTGTTAATGAGTAACGCTGTTTCTGATAAACCTTTCCTAGTTATTTATAATGTTCTCTTTTTTTTATCTAACACATTTACTTATCTACATAACATGAAATTTTCGCGTGAATTATCTTCTTGAAAAATCTATGAAGCATTACCTTTCTGGTGTTAGTTTCGTTCATTGAATATATATCTATCGGATTATTATTGTAAGAACACCAATAAAATAAATGACATTGTTTTCTCAAAGTTGTGCTTTAGGAGAATGCTTAATATTAATTATTAATGAGCAGTTTTCACATGGGAACACATTTGAGTAATTGTAAAATCAGATGAACCCGAGCGGAACAATGTAGTGGTTTCTGTTTGAGTTGCTATTCCCTAAGCCGCAGATAGCGGTTGATGTTCGTGATGCAGTCAAACATTGTTGACCCGAGTGTTGCCTCATAAATAATTGTTTCTAGTAATTATCCCACTGCATTACTGGTACTTTATTTTATCGACCAGGCAAAGTTAACCTCGGCATGATTTGAATTCAAACTGTAAAGGGCCGTAACTCTATACTGTAAAGCATCGCGTCCGACCCTCTACAGATACTGCCAATCTACTAACAAAACTTAATCATTATAATTCCAATATTATCCATATTAAATATGTACTTGATGATCTTTAGAAAAGTATTTCATATTTGCAATATTTTTACATATTGCATTTACCTGCTATGTTTTCTTTTTTCTTTAATTTACGTTGAAAATTACTACGGCGAAAAAGGTAATGATTGAAGTAAAAACATTCAAGAATGACAATACATGATCCCTCTCGATAAATGTACATAATCAGAGCGTCGACACCCTGCTTCGTGACATTAAGTTATGGCTCTTTCTTTCCAAGTTCAAATCCCGTCAAGGTTAGCTTACGGGGTCGATAAAATAAAGTAGTAGTCACGCACTGGGGTCGATTTAATCGACCTTCCCCTCCTATAAAATTGCTGGCCTTCTGCCTTAATCTGAAACCATTATATCTATATGACTACCACGTTGAAAACTTCTCTCATGCAACTCTATGGCGTCCACACTATTGCATCTACAATAAATACATATAAAACCCTGTAGGAGAAGGAAGAGTGTCATATGGAAATCAAGTATGATGTTACTGATACATAGTTGATCCATCACGTGTGTTGGAAAACCATAAATTTGTCTCAATGTCGTTTTTAAGGCACATTATAAAACTAGAAGTGTATTACTACGATGTGCACAGAAATGGTTTTTAATACTGTTGTGATTATTACCTAATTCTAATTTCACACTCTGTACGTTATCTTCGGAGACCTCAACCCTTTGGCAATAAATATGATAAAGGAATCAACATTTATTTTAGCTGATTTGTATCTTCAGTTTATCTAGAAAAGATGATTGTGTAGAACTCAAAGTTGTACGATTTTGAGAGCTCCTAATTATTTGTTATTGTTATTTTTAAAAAAATATTTTCATTAAAACAAAATCTAAATCCTAAATATCTTTTTTCATTACAGAAGAAAAAAAACATGAAATATTAATATGCATCTGCTCCGCTATAGGATTAAAACGAAAAGCTTAGAATTTAATATCAACTATGCGTGCTATTATTAGGCCTTTTCTTCTAAAATTACTGTATAACCTTCATCGAAGAAATTATAAACAAAAAGTTATGGCAATCCTGAACATTTACACAAGAAACCATGATTGATTTAGAATAGTAATAACAGTTAATTATATGTTTTCTGCATCATAAATAATTCTACACTTTCTTTCATACAAAGTTATTTCGTCTTGTTCTAAATTGTTCTAAAATATTTTCGATACGGTATTTCTCTTAAATAAAAACTCAAAATATATTTTTCTGTTATATAGATGCGTTATTAAAGCAATGTTTCAGTACGTTAACAATAGAAATAGTGAATACTGGTGAGAAACAAGCAAAGTGTCTGTTGATGAATCTCAAAATAACATTTCCTTGATTAAAAAAAAACAGTATTGACCATCAGTTACATACTTACACACCCCTAACACGATTAGCATATTTTTGGCTACACAAAGTATGATGATATTATATCAAGTATCAAATTTGAAATAAGTTTGGAAATATTTCCTTTTGCTAATGATATTTCTCTCGAAAATTGCAAGTGTAATGTAATATCTCACTGCCGTACATCATGCGTATTATGAAGGCATATACTGTTAAAATACATGTATCCACCCAATGATTATTCTCTGGAATAAACCATTCGCTTTTCTTATATCATTAATACAATATAAATACATCCATAGGTATTGCAACAAATGTCACTGAACATTTCCTATGCCATGAATTATTAATTGGATATTGCTGTAGGTGGATCAAATGTATGAAACATTGTCACGAGTCCGCAGCTGGATTTTGGCTTTAATAAAAAATATGTTGCCTGTGGCTTTAAAAGTAGAGAACAACAACATATATATTTCCATATGAATGTTTGTTACTTCATTAGTGGTCATTGTAAAACATAAGTTGATTCTTCAGTTTGTATTGTATTAAATGCCATGTTTCATTTTAAAAAGATTCACCATATATTCACTATGTTTAACATGAAATGCATATAATTATAAATCTTCCAAATGATCATTAATTGATCTCTTTCCCAGACTTAAGATTTCTGAAATAATTAGACTATATTATTCAGGAAAATCATATTTCAGGCTCGCGTTTTTAATACCATCATCAAAACAATGAATGACTATATATATATGCTCATTTGTGTTAGCTCCACAGAGTATCAGATATTTTGCAGAAAGAACATTTCGATAACAGGTTTATTAAAATATGTCACATGGCATCGAGGTTCAAATCTCCAGTTATCTTTCTTAAAAGCTGGCAAATATATTTTGATAAGACATCAAAAGATGCAATGAAAATGAAACAAAAATGTTGATTGAATATATGTTAATGGTTAAGGCAGTAGAAAAAAAGCTATAAAAGTAAAACGTTCAACTTCATTCGTTTTGCTTTAAAAATAATTATATAACGCTGATTTTGATTCTGATAAACGGAGGAATTTGTTTACATATATATTTCCATAATAAACATAGAGGAAAAATAAATAAGGAAAAAAGGATAATATTAAGGGAGAGGAAGAAGCAACATCTGGTTAGGTGGTATTTTTCAGTAGTATTGCCAGAGGGAATATCCAGTGACACAATCCAGGTGATCGGGTTGTTTCCTTTGACGTGATATACGCTTACCAATCTTGCCGAGGACCGAGGACATCGGCGGTCACAACAGCGACTGGCACGAAAAGGAAGCAGTCGGCCAGGTTCCAATATTCGAATATGTCAACTCCTCATTGTGATTTATAAAGTAAGAGCAGCACCAATATTTGTTTTATCAAAACAATTATTTCGTCGATGAATTACAATATTGACAAATCAGTTTTGTTTAACTGATGGGATGAAACTAAATTCTTCTTCGTTTTGGGTGTAAAACGGTTGGAAGGAGTGAACGTATACTATATCTGGAGACTTAGTTACTTCAAAATATGTCATGTCGCTGTTTTAACGTAAACGAATTGGTTTGCAACGTCATCAGAAACCTGCTGGATTATGGGCAATTTTACTTTCAATGAACGGTATTCAGCATAATGATAAAAGACGAGGAATATTCCTTATAGCAGGAATTATCTGAACTGAAGGAATACCATTATAGAATGGGACATATTTTATTGATCATCCATGGTGAATGGGAACATAGGAATGAAGTCAGCTAAAGCATGAAAATTATTTCGTGAAATATCACTATAGAATCAATCATCACGTTATATATATATATATATATATGTATATATATATATATATATATATATATATATATATATATATATATATATATATATATATATATATATATATATATATATATATATGGGGAGGGTCATATTTGTGTAATATTAGCAGATTCTTTTGATATAACTATGGGTTCCAATGATTCGGCGGAAGTAACTGATCTTGTGGGAATTTATATCATCCACAGACTACAAGGAAAATTCAAGGATCTCCACGGTGGACTCTACCGTGACGATGCGCTCCTATTAGTTAAGCATATGAATAACCAGAATTTAGAAAGGATGCGTAAAAATATTAGAAAGCTTTTTAAGGAACTAGAAATAAATATTACGTTTGAATATAACCTCAAAGAGGTTTATCTCCTTGATGTTACTTTGAATCTCAATTCAGAAACGATTAAACCGTTCCATAAACTAAATGAGAACCTTAAATATGTAAATACGGGTTCTAACCATTCACCCTCTATAATTAAATCCATCCCTAGAAATATTTCCCTTAGAATCTCCCGCCTGTCGTCCAACGAGCACACCTTCAAAGAACATGCCGAATATTATGATGGTGCACTTAGGAAGGCTGGACACCTAGATAATATAGAGTATATAATCGACGATCACCAAAATACCCAAAATAAATCTCATAGAGGAAGAAATAGCATAGAATCACCACCATACATACACTACCGCAATAGACACACTAATAGTCGCACACCACCAAACAGAAGGCGATGTAAAGAGTATATATGGTACAACCCGGTCTATAACAACTCTATTAGAACCAATCTGCCCTCACAATTCTTTCGATTAGTTAAAAAACATTTTCCAACATCACATAAATATAATAAAATCTTAAACCCTAACACTATTCGACTTTCATATTCAACAGCCCCTAATATTGAACAAGCTTAACGCAAAACGGTTGTATAAACGCCTTCCAACACATAACAATACACGTAAAACATCGATTATAACATCACAAAACAACAAACAACATCCCGTCCTGCCTAAGCAACCTCACCAACCCATCCATGGTAATACAACAACGTATAATTATAACTGCAACTGTGTCCAACCAGGAATGTGTCCCTTGAACAATCAGTGTCTTGAACGCAACATCATATACAAATGTACTATCGAATCGGGTAGCGAGAAGTGGTACTATGTGGGGTCTACAGCTACCTCCTTCAAATCTCGCCTTTATAGACATCGTTATTCGATAACAAATGATAACCAGCGTTATGTAACAGCACTCGCAGACAAGACTTGGCAGCTGCGCGAAAATAACCAACAATTTAACCTAAAATGGGATATAAAAGCGCTGCCCCTGCATATAACCAAGGACAAGAATTTTGTAAATTGTGTAATATGGAATAATTTTGTATTATGAAATCCAAAAATATTTTATTAAATTACAGAATAGAGCGATCGTTATACTGTAATCATCGCTTGAAATCTACATTTTCATATTACAAACGCTACCAGAATTTAACGCCTATCTCCATCTCCGTTTGATTGTCAAGATACATATTAACACTCTCTATTAGTCTTAATTCTATCAACTCTTCTATTCTTTACCATTTAATATAAACTGCTATAGATAAAGTGAGATTTCTTAATTCAATTCCCTAATGCATATACCGGCAGGCTACCAGCATTGTTGTTATACAGTAGCAGTGAAAATCTCTCTCTTCCTTACTTGACACTTTATATCCGTATTAATACTACTACACCAAACGACCAGCCCTGGCAATTGTTCAATTGTTCAAATATAGATTAAAATAGGCACTCCCAAAAATTCTTATTTAGATAAAATAAGCCATATACTCATTGTATTCTCATTAAAAACCTTCTATATACTTGTTTACCAGCAAATTGAATTGCCATCTGTCATATACTATCCCTTCTCTTCTTCCTTTCTTACAACTAATATAAATACTTTAATTTTTCTGATTTTTTCCAATTCATCCAATATCTCTGAAGAAGTTACAACTGATTATACATTTGCTATCAAATACTTGCTAACATTATATGATTACGCAAGCAGCGATACATAGGTATTCCGTCTTTTACAGAAACATATGTCAATACCTAATAAATTCCTTTATAAAAGCACTTTCATTTTATATTCATCTTTTCTACATTTTCTCCGGAATATAATTTATACTCGTTGAGCAAACCTACACGTACGCTGTTCATCTCTAACGTGACGATATATTATCACTACATTATTGATAACTTGAAATTATATATATATATATATATATATATATATATATATATATCAGGAAAGAAGGTTTACATGGTTTGCTATACAAAAAAGTTTTTATTCACATAGCTTACATTTGTTTCACTGAACTGGTCTGTCTAGAGATCGCTATCCGCCTAATTTTGCGTCATTCGATCGCCAATACAGAATTATAACCAGTCAGATCTTCGGAGCATGCGAGAATGAAGAAAATACACAGGCAAGAAATGAAAAGAAAATATGGAGTAGTTATGACATTCAATTAGAACAATAACAACAACAATTATTACAACAATGCTATCAATAAACTATTTAAGGAGACCCTGACATTACTTAGGTGGGGGGTATATAATGTATCTAATGTTACGGCGTGAAAATCAGCTGTCATAAGGCAAAAAGTATCGTAGTGTGTATCAATTTTAAATTATAAAAGACTGTAAAAACTAGCTTATCTTTATAATTTAAAATTGATACACACTACGATACTTTTTGCCTTATGACAGCTGATTTTCACGCCGTAACATTAGATACATTATATACCCCCCACCTAAGTAATGTCAGGGTCTCCTTAAATAGTTTATTGATAGCATTGTTGTAATAATTGTTGTTGTTATTGTTCTAATTGAATGCCATAACTACAACATATTTTCTTTTCTTTTCTTGCCTGTGTATTTTCTTCATTCTCGCATACTCCGAAGATCTGACTGGTTATAATTCTGTATTGGCGATCGAATGACGCAAAATTAGGCGGATAGCGATCTCTAGACAGACCAGTTCAGTGAAACAAATGTAAGCTATGTGAATAAAAACTTTTTTGTATAGCAAACCATGTAAACCTTCTTTCCTGATTTATTATTACTCCAAGAGTTTACAACATAGGAATTACAGCATACCCGCAGCATCACTATGAAAACGCCTTGTTGAGTCAAACCAAGCCAAGCGTTAATATCATCCACTACCTGGAATACCATAACTGGACTTCACCTAAGTGGACTGCATTTAACTATTATTTGTTAATCCGTATATATATATATATATATATATAATATAATAATTATAATAAAATAACAGGAGCCTGGACTTGTGTAAATCCTTGAAAGGTTTATGACAATATGATCATTTCAAACCTAAATAAATATATATATATATATATATATATATATATTGGTAAAAGGAAAAGAAAATACTGACAAATTGTTCCCAGTGAAAAATAGTTTACAATTTTGGTTTTAACTTTTACCGGTTGCGCATTTCTAATGCTTTTCAAAAGTAATTTTGAGATCTCAAAATTATTTTTGAAAAGCATTAGAAATGCGCAACCGGTAAAACTTAAAACAAAAACTGAATACTAACCATAACTATTACTAATTTTTACTTATTCCTAATTAAACTATTTTTCACTGGGAACAATTTGTCAGCATCTTCTTTTCCTTTTACCAATATATCATAACTCGTGTGTTACACCTCTATTCTCTTATATATATATATAGAGAGAGAGATAGATATAGGAACGAGTAGGACCCCGACGGCTGAGCTCAAGCAGTTCCGACGGCTAATTCTGGACTAAATGAAAATGTTAATCCTAGTATATGAATAGCCGAACTTCTCTGAGGGTAATCCATATATGGTAAAAGTGATTGTCACAAGGATTGGTCAAACGTTTGTTGTTGAGACACATAATTCTATCATGGCAATTTGTGGAAGGAAGGGGTAGCTGAATCTGCCAGTAGAAGAAATAGGGAGTGGGAGTGGTGGAAACCCATTCGTGCGTTGATAGTGCCAACTACAACATGGTAGAAGGTCAAGAAAGTATACTAGGGGGGGAGGGGGAGGAAGTCGAAACAATAAGTAAATCAATATAGAGTAAATATATAGAAGAATACCAAGAATGTTAAAAATATAAAAAAACAATTTATGCTTACTATCCCCTAACCACAGTCATCAAGTCTCTCACTGGTACTTCTAAACTATAGAAAAGTTTACTAGGTGGGACAGAATTGTAGTGAGACCATTTTAAGAGTTAGTAGTAATCAACCGAGTATATCTTACGGTGACAGGTGAACAAGTGGGGGGCCAAAATACTAAAGAAACTACCACGAAATAATAATTCAGAGTCCCGAAACTAATACGAAATAATTGTTTCTACCCTAGCCACAAGGCCAGCAACCATCCAGTGCAAAAAATAAACTAATACGAAATAATAATTCAGAATTCCGAAAATGAATACTAATACTAAGGGTGCCGCTACGATACAACAATTCTATTGCAAACTACATAAATGCTCGTACCAAGTATATAAAAAATTTGAAACGGAAAATTAATTCACAATCTCCAACCACTCCAAAATAAATACTGATATACGAGAAATTAAAGCAGAGATACCACTAAGTTTATTTTTTGCACTGGGTGGTTGCTGGCCTTGTGCCTAGGGTAGAAACAATTATTTCGTATTAGTTTCGAAAAGACTTAGATGGAGAACTTTTTTCTACGACAGATATTGCGACAATCAGGACTTCGGTACCAAGGAGAGATTCGGATATAATACATACAAATCTTCCCCTCCGAACCCTATGCTCTCACCCTTCGAGAATGACCTTTTCCAACTGGTCAAGAACATTAAATTCAAACCCAGACACAACCGATTCCTACAAAAACTCCGTAGCAACTTAACAGAGTATGATAACACCAATGACATCATGGTGCACTCGGATAAAACTGGTAACCTCTACTTCGTCAACCCCGACAGATACCACACACTGATCAGGAGCAGCCTAACCTCCAGCTATAAAAAGGCTAACCACTCATGCATCGAGGACATAAATCGAAATGGACAACAAATTACCTCCAGCCTCGGGGTCGCCGACCGCACGGAACCCCTAGACCCACGGACACCCTACTTCACACTGAAGGACAACAAATCCGATTTCGACCGTAAACCTTCTATCAGGCTTATAAACCCAACGAAGTCCGACATAGGGAGAATCAGTAAAAAAATCCTAGACCGCGTTATACCAAAAGTTAAGCAAAATGCCAGACTTAGCCTATGGGTCAACACCCAGGAAGTAATCTCATGGTTCAGCAATATGGAGGACAAACGAGACACAAAATTCATCCAGTTTGACATAGAGAGTTACTATGATTCAAATACCTTACCGCTACTTACGGCTGACTTGGACTTTGCCGAGACACTTGCACCCATCACCGACCAGGAAAGAAACATCATCCTCCACGCCAGGAAGATAATCCTACTTTTTGATAACTCCAAATGGATAAAGAGAGCTCCCGACTCACCCTTCGACGTCAGCTTGGGCGCGACAGATTAGGCTGAGGTCACAGATCTTATAGGATTATTCCTACTAGTTAAACTCACCGATATGTTTCCTGCATTCGGCGGTGGATTGTACCGTGATGATGGGCACCTTACCCTTAAAGGGTACAACCCCAATAGTACAGACCGGGTCCGTAAACAATTAATCATTTTCTTCTGCGACTAGGGATTTAAAATAACCCTACAAACGTCCATGACCCGAGTAAACTTCCTGGATGTTACCCTTGACCTCGATAATGCTCCGTACTACCCATACAGGAAACCGAACGACAACCTGCACTACATCCACCGCCGGTCAAACCATCCTAGGAACATCACCAATAACCTGGTTAAAAACATCTCCCTCCGCATATCTCGTTTGTCCGCTAATGAGCAGATATTCGAGGAACATGCACCTTATTACAACCAGGCCCGCAAGCGAAGTGGCTTCCGGGAGGAAATATCCTACTGTCCAGCTTCCATTAGCGGAATTAGCAGGCGACACCGCCGCTCACGCAATGTAACATGATTCAATCCTCCCCACAACACCGACGTGACAACTCCTGTCGGGAAAATCTTCTTTAGGCTCATCGAAAGACACTTCCCACTAAAACACCGCTACCACAACATAATCAAGAAACATACCAACAAACTCTCCTACAGCACTACATCAAACTTTGCACAAAACATCGTCTCTTCTAAGAACAAAAAACTCAACCCCTATGGAAGAAATAACCTAAATAGCAGTGGATAGCCGACCAGGAGGTGCAACTGTCCTGAGGGATCCATTTTCCCCCTCGACAACAGATGCAGAGTTCATAATGTGATCTACCAGTGCAACGTGAGGACGGACACCTCCAACAAAGGATTATCCGCATGTGACTTCAAGACCCGGCTATACCAACACAGACATACTTTCCGAAACCCTGCCCGGCGTAACGCCACCACACTTTCGGGCCACATCTGGGACCTCAAAGATAACAATATTACCTATGATCTCACTTGGAGCTTACTGTCCTGAGCCAACTCTTACACGGAAGGACGCCGTCCGTGCAATTTCTGCCCGGAGGAAACTTTACAAATGCTGTTTTCGGCGGACCAACTCCTGAACAAGAAAGACGAACTGGTAACTGCATGCAAACACAGATTGCGTAGGACTTACCTCGCGCTCAAACCCTATAATGACCCGGGGGAGGGGGTAGATAAGGGCTGTAACACCCCACTTGCCGACTTTGTAATGGGTAACCCCTGCTTGCAGAGGTAGACGTAAGATCTTCTTTTACATTTTTTTATCGTTTCCTCTATATTTCCTTGCCCCCCCCCATCCCTTACTAGTCCTCCACCCGAGTCCTCATTCTTTGTCGTCGTCCTTTTCACTTTCTCGCCCACCGAGGCAGCCCCTCCGTCCCATTGTAGCCTCAGTACCCCAACCCCCATCCCCTATTCTATGATAGAATTGGCCGATTCCGCTTTTATAGCAGATGTGATCGACCCCAGATACTTGCTTTCTTATCCGATGGCTGCCCCATTTCTGTGCTTTCTACATTTCTTAGTGGTATCTCTGCTTTAATTTCTCGTATATTAGTATTTATTATTGTGTGTGAGGGGGGGGGGGAATTCTGAATTAATTTTCCGTATCAAATTTTTCATATACTTCGTACGAGCATTTATGTAGTTTGCACTAGAATGTCTGTATCGTAGCGGTACCCTTAGAGCTAGTATTAGTATTCATATTCGGGATTCTGAATTATTATTTCGTATTAGTTTATTTTTTGCACTGGGTGGTTGCTGGCCTTGTACCTGGGGTAGAAACAATTATTTCGCATTATTTCGTATTAGTCGGACTCTGAATTATTATTTCGTGGTAGTTTCTTTAGTATTTTGCCCCCCCCCCCCCCCACACACACTTGTTGACCTGTCACCGTAAGATATACTCGGTTGATTACTACTAACTCTTAAAATGGCCTCACTACAATTCCGTCCCACCTAGTAAACTTTTCTATAGTTTAGCAGTACCGGTGAGAGACTTGGTGACTGTGGTTAGGGAATAGTAAGCGTAAATTGTTTTTTTATATTTTTAAAATTCTTGGTATTCTTCTATATATTTATTCTATATTGATTTACTTATTGTTTCGACTTCCTCCAAATCCCCCCGCCCACCCTAGTATACTTTCTTGATCTTCTACCCTGTTGTAGTTGGCACTATCAACGCACGACTGGGTTTCTACTACTCCCACTCCCTCTTTCTTCTACTAGCAGATTCAGCTACCCCTTCCTTCCACAAATTGCCATGATAGAATTATGTGTCTCAACAACAAACTTTCGACCAATCCTTGTGACAATCACTTTTACCATATATGGATTACCCCCTGAGAAGCTCGGCTATTCATATACCAGGATTGAAATGTTCATTTAGTCCAGAATTAGCCGTCGAAACGGCTTGAGCTCAGTCGTCGGGGTCCTACTCGTTCCTATTACCCACTCTACTACCCTAAGTATTGAGTACTTTGGTGCGTTATGGACCACCTGGTTCCGTACCACATTTCCTTCGTTATATATATATATAAGCAGTCCAACCCCTCCTCAACGTGGCAGGGCGGTGGCAAGGGGTAGTGTCAGAGCTATGCCGTCGGGAACATCGGTTCCTGGTTGGGCCACCCAAGGCGGATTGGTCTGGCACCCAGTGGTATTAGGGCTGCAACCCGTTAAAAGGGGCTCTGGTGAACATCCAAGAGGTGTCTGCTCCGGTAACCGGCGGCTTCGGGTCTTTTCTGTCCCTGCGTCTGTGGAGAATCGGTGGCAAACGACTATTTTTTTTGTTTTTTTTGTTTTTATTTCTCTCGTTCGGGATATACATGCGGGTTTTTTGGGGACCGCTTTTGAATTCACTACTCCAATGACACTTCTTCCACGAATCCTACAAATACGAACTATGAATACGAATTGCCTTCCCGCTACGAACGCAATGTAAAGCAACAAGGCTCCTACCGCTATGGCTCTACAGACTGCTCCCGGAGTAGTCTCGCTCTTCAGACGAAGGAAGGAATTGAGGGTGTCGTGCTGGAACGTCCGAACACTTCGTGACGACGGTGTCCAGTTACAGTGAAGGCTATGCTCAGGTACTGCGTTAGTGTCGCTTGCCTTTCAGAAGTTCCACTTCCCGATGTTGGTCAGCTTCCGATCAAAGTTCCTGGCGAGGACATCTCCTACCACTTGTACCATAGTGGCGTGACTGACAACAGTGGCCTTCACGGGGTCACTGTAGTGCTCAGCCACGACGCGCAAACGGCTCTGCTGGCGTGGCAGCCGATCTCACACCTTTAGCGCTGGTTAGATTGAAGGGTCAAATCTCCAACGTCAGCGTAATTGCCGTCTACACTCCTACACTCAATGCGGACGAGGCGGACAAGACGCAGTGATCTTCAAATAACCGTGGATGGCGTACCCTCCAGTGATGTTCTCGTTGTCGCTGGGGACTGGAATGGGCGGACGGGGCCGGCTGATGATACAATACGGCATATTCTAGGACGCTTCGCCCTAGGCGTACGCTGTGACAATGGTGAACGGCTCGTGTCCTTCGCGGATGACAATCGTCTTATCGTCACCAACACCCGGTTCCAACATCCTCGGCGTCACCTCGTCACGTGGCGATCCAAAGACGAAAGAACGCCCATCAGATTGACTACATCCTGGTCAGATCTCGGTGGGCCAGCTCAGTGATGGACTCGCGTGTTTATCGTAGAGAGGGCGGGGGGGGGGGGCTGATGCGGGCAGTGAGCATGGGTATGACCCTTCGTCTGCGGCTGCGGGCGAAATCTCCTCCCAATCGCCAGAAAAGTATCGACATCTCGCGACTCAAGCTCGATGCTGTAAATGCTTTCCGGCTAGAGTTGCGAAACCGATTCCAAATGCTGAGTAACGAAGTGGAACAGCAACCGGAGCAGGAGTGGAACGCGCTCAGGCCGGCGGTGACGGTTAAGGTGGCCAGGGAGAATCTCCGGTCGACCCAAAGACCCCATCGGGACTGTATCTCCGGCAGCACTCTTGAGCTCGCGGAGAGGGCAAGAGTGGCCCGACTCGAGTGTGTACCCAATTTTCAAGATCTCCGACGGCGCACAATTCGGGGTATTCGGGCCGATCGAATGCACACTGGTGCGAGTTTGCGGAGCAGATGGTGAGGGCAGCAGCCTGTGGTGACTCGCGCATGCTCTAGCAACTGGTGAAGCAGGTCAGCCGAAGCAATACGGGTATCAGCGAGACGATCCGTGATCGACGGTCATTACCAATCTTAATGACCGGCTAGTCCGATGTCGGGACCATTTCTCCAAGCTGTTCAACCACCCGCCACCATCCACGCCAACCTACGTGCAGCCTTCCGGAGATGAATACGGGTACAGCACTGCTCCTCCAACGGTCGAGGAGGTACGTGGAACCCTGACACATCTCCGGAACAACAAGGCGCCGGGCGAGGATGGCGTTCCAGCTGAGTTCTACAAAGCCGAGCCTTATGTCATCCCAGCTTGGCTCCATCGAGTCTTCTCCTCGGTGTGGGCGACGTAGCGGATCCCTGGTTATTTGAGCTAGGCAACTCTCCTACCCTTCTTCAAAAAGAGCGGCAGGAAACTGTGTTCCAACTACAGGAGTATCAGTTTAATTGACGTTGCTGCCAAGATCTTCGCAATTCTTCTGCTGAAGAGGTTCCAGGCCATCCGTTATGTCCGTACCCGTCCTTCTCAGGGCGGCTTCCCTCCGGGGATGGGGTGCGTTGATCAAAATCTTCATTCTCCGGCTTGTCCTGGAACAACAGTGGACATATCAATAATCTACGGTCCTCTGCTTCATCGATTTTGTAGCTGCCTTCAACTCTGTTTATCGGGAAGCCCTATGGCGTATAATGCAGGCGGACGGCATCCCAGTGAAGCTGATTCGTCTCATACAAATCTACTACCGGTCCGTTCGGGCTCGAGTGAGTGTCTATGGTGGAGAGACGGAGTCCTTCGATGTTGGGACTGGTGTTCAGCAGGGGTGTGCGCTATCGCCAACTTTCTTTAACTACGCCATTGACTACTCTCTCAACACAGCGCTCCGGGATTACCCGGGCGTAGAGGTCAGGAGAGGCGTCGTGGTGACGGACCTAGCCTACGCGGATGACATCGTGCTGATGGGCGCTAATGGGACATATGTACAGGGTGCTTTCAAAAGGGTGCACATTACACCCGCCGTTGTTGGTCTACGAATCAATGCCGCCAAGTCGAAAGTCATGACGTCACTGGTCTCGCCTGATGTCTGGCAGCCAATATCTCTCGAGGGCGTGGACCTGGGGGATGTGGAGTCCTTTGTTTACCTGGGCTGAACAGTGGTTCCAACGGGCCAGGGCGCAGCCAACGTCAAACGTCGCATAGGTGCTGCCAGATCCGATTTGGGGCGCTTACAGCGGTGTCTGAGGGACAGAAGAGATATTCCTCGGCAACCAAAGGGCGAATCTACCAGACCGTCGTTCGCACTATCCTCCTCTATGGCTGTGAAACATGGCCTATGAGGGTAGTCGATCAACGAGGGCTGGAGGTATTCTACAATGACTGTCTCCGCCGCATTCTTCGCTGCCGACGCGTTGATCGGGTACCTACCACCTGTCTTCGTCTTCGCCTGAATCTTCGACCCCTTCCTTCAGTGCTTCTGTAACGGCGCTTCAGATGGTTTGGTCACGCATCCCGGCGCCCTGTGGGTGAGCTGATCCGCGATGTTCTCCTCCCACCTCCACTACCAAACTGGCGCAAGTGCGTTGGCGGGCAGCTGAACTCATGGTCAACGACGATCAAGGAGGACCTCTCCTAACTATCAGGTCCGCAATGGTCAGCCTGCGCCGATGGAACCGTGACTGGCTCGCTATCTCCAGTAACCTAGCCCAGGACCGTCGTGCGTGGGCTGCCATGGTTCAGGATGCCGTCAGGACAAGAGAAGAAGCCGGCTCAACCCCTCCAGAGTGAATGTCGACACAAGTACAAGTACAAGTAAGTATATAGAAGCCCATATAAACGTATATGCATCCATATATATATGTCAGTATGTGAGTGTGTAGTGTGTGTAAGTGATTGCATGATCGCGTGTTCACGTGTCCGTATGACAGATGAATAGCTTGTATCTTTCCAAGTTAAGAAGTTAATTTGATACAAAGCAGCTTTTTAACGCTCATTGGAGGCTATACATGATGGCCGATAGGGGAGGTGTTGAATTTTAGCGAAGTGAAAAATCAGTTTATAGCATTTTGTACATCAACAATACAACTGACTCCTAAACCAAATGCATTCTACCAATGTCATATATCCATAACCGGGACAGGTAACAAAACACTCATACCCCGAAAAACACATCGCACGTAATGTTTATATTAACTTATCCGTTCCTGATTGTTACTGGAATTCTATAAGAATGCAACATACATAATTTTCGGCGGACAGGGAGACAATTACCAATCAGTACGAAACAGCGCTGTCAACTTATCTCCCCCTGCCTCTCGAAAATTTTAGTAAGCGACAATGTCGCTACTTTAAAACAATAGCGTATGGTCTTCAAAATGCTTTTAATTAAGCATACAGTGTATTGCAAAATACACTATATATACATTCATATATGTATCACTATTTCAGAGCACCAATTCTAATTATATATATATGCGTGTGTGTGGAAGGTATATATTAGGTTAACGCTTGATACAGCAGGAAGAGGGTCTTAACGTTTCGGACGCTAGCCATTCATCAGAAGAAAGAATGAGAGATTAAATAGATTAAGGGGACGGGTGGGATGAAATTGGAAAAAATGTCTTTAGATAAAAATAACGGACCATTCATGTTGACATCATTTGCAATATATATATAAAATAATAATAATTGTTTCTACGTTAGGCACAAGGCCAGAAACTACCAGTGCCTTACTGGTACTTTATTTTATCGACCCGGTAAGGATGAAAGGCAAAGTTAACCTTGGCGGGATTTGAACTCAGAATGACAAGGGCCGTAACTCTATACGTCAAAGCATGGCGTCCACCAATACTGCCAATCCACCGTGTATAATAATAATAATATTATTTATACTTATATATACACTATATATAATTATAAACAGGAAAGGTCAGTATTTTTTACCACCTTAATACCAGTAAATATATATATATATATATATATATATATATATTGTGAGTGATTGTGTGTATATATTGTTTTATATGTGAGAAGAATATACTATTTTAAAACGTCAAGGGGGAACAATGCAATACAATGGTAGATACAAATTAACTTAAAACTTGTAATATTAGTAAAAGTAATTCGGGCGTTATTCTTTCATCGGAAGAATGAGAAAAAGAAAGTAATTGAAGAGGAAACAATATTTGTATGTATGTATGTATGTTCTTCTGGTTTTATAATTTCACAAATTTTGGCCAATAGAGAGAGAGTCGGTTTCTAACATAGACACAAGACTCTCTCATTGGAATTTACACAGCATCAACTAGGTAGATGATGTATGCATGCAGGCATGTGTATATATATGGATGTTATTGCATGTGTGGATGTGGATGTTTTGAGTTGTATGTGTGTATGTGTATATGCTTTGTTTCTGTATATGTCTATATGCAGTTATTAGATGCAACATTCTTGGAGTGTTTTACAGATTTTTACTGTTCCATTAACGTATGTATTTATGTATGAATGCATGTATGAATGTATGATTGTATGTATGTATGAATGAATGTATGTATGTATAAACGTATGTATGTATGAATGAATGTATGTATGTATAAACGTATGTATGTATGCATGCATGATTGTATGGATTTACGTAGTTCTGTGTATGAAATGTAGGTTATGGCTAAATTTGATATACTTCGCCGTGGAAACGTCAACAATTGTGAAAATATACTATAACAATCTATTTGTTAACAGAAAAAAAAATATATAAATGATTGTAATTCTGTGAGTGCCACTAATTGGCTGATCGTCAGAACACCAACAGCTGCTGTCTACGTATACAAAGAGCATGTATCACAAAAGGTATTAACATCAAATACAAAACAGTAGAAGTAGCAGCATTTGGCACCAAAAAGGTTATGAATACCTGAAGGGAGACAAATG
>OZ024747.1:39130294-39137794 GCA_964016885.1 Eledone cirrhosa | reverse complement strand
GAAATAACAACCCAACCATGAACTGGGCATATCAGAGTATTGACAAAGTTATACACCTCAACAGCATGTGTACTCGTCTCTACGACACTAATGCGGACTGACTGAAGCGGTCAAAGCCAAAGATGGCTGTCACCGAAATATATATAGCAGTAATAAACGAAGCCAAATTTTAAACATTTGACTTATTTATTTTATTTTATTTGATAATACCCCGGAGGAACCAAACCAATCTGCGCACTTCGCCGAGTGCTCCAATCTGAATACTGAGGTGTTGGTATACAACCAACATATACTCAAAATTTATATATATATATATATATATATATGCATGCATTCACACAGTTCCTCACATAGACAAACATACATAAACATATATATATGTGTTTATGTGTATTTATCTTACTACTCTTCGATATGTATGTTGTATATATTGCTTTCATATTACATTAAGTATAATGTCTAACGTATTGCATCACCACCAAGTCGATCAAAATGATGTTTGAAAAAAAGAATTTAAGTAATTTCACTTCAGCGTTACGAATTGCCTCATGTTCTTAATGAGACACTTCATTTATGAAGCACTAATTAACGATTTCTCGCTTGTAGCATGTATTAGTAGTTCGTACATTGAACATGGACTTACTCAATTTACTTGAAATGTTTTACAGCTTCTAATTTCAATGCTGAGTTCAAGTATCGCTATAATATCACTATATAGAACTGAACATTTCTATCAGCATCATATCTGAAGATACACTGGGATAGAATAGAAGAATAGAAGAATAGAAGCACCCGAAACTATGATTGAACCAATTATTCCGATCTATTTTAAAGCGCATATCTATGTGTTTGTGTGTGCATGTATGCGTGTCTGTATGTCTGTACGTAACTGCACAGTGTGCGTGTGTTTCTGTGTTAGTATACATATATTATCTCTGCAACAGTGATTTACTCCAGAATTTATATTTAATGTATATTCCCTTTACATAATCTCTGCACTTTAATTGTGTTCTATAGTAAAGGAATTATTCTAAACTATTTCATAACTTTTATTCAGTTTGTAATTTTGCGCATAAAAATATGTTTTGCATTATAATAATCTTTTAATTATATATTTACCAAAAGGGCACATGTTCATGAGTCAATTTTTTATTTCAACTGTGATTACGGCATTGTGAACACACCTCCCAAAGGGTTTTTACATAGGAATTGATAGGTTTTTTCTATGCCTAGGTTTTTGAATAATTCCATGCATCTATGTTATCTGTGCAATCATGTATATAAACCGCAATGCATAATTCAGATTTCTGTAGCAAATATTTATATATATGTATATATATAGAAACTTGAGTCTATTTTTTAATGAGTTTCCTCTTTGTTATTTTGTTGATGAGCATTACGTTATATATAAATTCGGGCGTGTCTGGTTTTGTGTTGGATTATATTCTGTGTAAGATCGGAACGACATATTGATTTATATAGAATAAAAGAAGGAAATAAACGCAAGAGAAGGTAAACAGTTGGTTTAATACTTTCAGAGAGAAAGTAATATAAACATTTCATATCCATATATAATTCAGTTGCATAGATTTAGGGCTCTATAATTAAATAATCAAATATTTCTAAGATTGGATGTTTGCATGCATATATATATATATGAAATATAAGAATCAAAGAACTGTTCAAAACATTATTGTGCTTACAGCTGTTTCCTCCAAACCGAGGTTTGGATTCTTCGGAGCAATTTATTAATGCATGGACAGTTATATGACCTCCTTTTCAGCCAAGAGACATACCGATACATATGCAAATATTGTGGGTCAACATTCACTACAGAATTTAGAGTGGCAGTACACACTTCGAGATTACATATATATATATATATATATATAAAACAAGGAAGGTGTGATAAGATACCGGGTGGACCACAATGCACCAGAGTACTCGATACTTAGAGTAGTAGAGTGGGTCATAGAAAAACAGTCAGGAGCCCGACGGCCTAGCTTCGGTCGTCTCGACAGAAAGATCCGAAGAGTTCGGATCCAGTTGTCGAAACGGCCGGAGCTCAGTCGTCGGGGTCCTGATTATTTTTCTATATATATATATATATACTAGCTGCAGTACCCGGTAATGCCTGGGAAAGGTGAGGTCATTCGCAGTTCCCAGAGTACGCCTGAAAATGCTAGTCACCCTGGGTGCCCATACATGATTTTCAATACCAACCTTTGTTCGGTGTGTTTATGGCAGATCAAGTTTTGTGTGGAACTATCAATAGCTGTTTAAGTCATAAGTCTTTCTTCCATCCAGCTTTCTTCATTCAGCGTGAATAAGTTTGAGCTGGAAGTGTATCGAACTTATTCAACAGACTTATCTATAAGAATAGCAAACTTACTGCCTTAGCGCTCAAGAAGAAACACTGAACAATGGAGGAAGTCATCGCAATTATTGAAGAAATTATTACCGAGTGAATATATTCAGATATTATTCAAGCACCCTGTATATCACCGTTTGTAAAGCCCTTCGAATGACTGAAACAATTCGATAAAACCATCCCACGTTCCCCCATATAGTACACATAACCTGAGAAAACACATCATAATAAGTCGGATAAACAATCAGAAGTATTGGCCCTAAAGAGATCCTTGTAACGTTCACTGATTCAAAGTGTCAATAATCGGGGAGAAGTTACATCTTCTTACTTCGTGTTAATCTTCCCACGATCCGACACCTCGAAATATTGATAAAATAAGGTCTACACTCAAAGATGACATGTTACAATTAACATGTCGGAAGTACGAATATTTGTCAACATACAATTTGGGTTTTATTCTTCGGACTAATCTCATGGTAAACCAGCTTCCAGGTTATTGATCATCACACTTTTTTGTAACACACACACATATATTTATATATATATATATATATACAGTATATATATATATATATATATATATATATATACAGAGACATCTGTTCAGTCTACAACCAAATTAGATTGCCGTCTCCTTCGTTTGACATTTCTTTATGTATATTTCTCATAAGTTGTTGCCGCGTTTTGGAGAACTGAGTTGTCGGAGTAGGAAGGGGAGTACGGGAGGAAGGGTTTAACATACAATAGTAGTATCACCTCCCCCCCTCTCTCATTGAAATATCTCTATCCTCCTCCATTGAAAGATGTGCCCAGGGGCTCCATTACTAATTATTATTGAAATCCAGTTAGTCAGTCCTGTTTCTGAATATCAGCTTAACGTGTGAGTAAAGTTTCATCAGGATCGGATCACTGGTGTAGGCCCCAACTGGTTATACACATATACACATATATACATACAGACAGAAATTGCCATTTATATAGTAGATTTGTGTTGAGCAAGGGTGGCAAACTAACCGGAGGCAGCAGACAGCCAGACATACAGACATATATGATAAGGGCGCGTCGAATTGTAGGAAGTGACGTAATGCAGACAGCCAGACATACAGATGTTATAAAGGCGCAACGTTATATGTATGTATCTATCTAAAAATAGAAAGACTAAGAATAATAGAGCGAGATCGCTAAATCGCTTAATGCGGTCCCTAGAGCATTGACAATTTGAATTTTCATTTGCTGAGAATACTCCCTGAAACATAAGTATTACATGTGTAAAGTTTGAAAACAGTCGGTTGGGTGCTTCTTTAGTTTTAGGGATTCAAACTCACACACACACAGACATCCTCAGTTTTATATATTTAGAGACAAGGCCAGCAATCAACCAGTACATTACTGGTACTTTATTTTATCGACCCCGTGAGGATGAAAGGCAAAGTTAACCTCGGCGGTATTTGAACTCAGACCGTAAAGGGACGTAACTCCATCCTATGAAGCATGGTGTCCGACTCTCTACAGATTCTGCCAGTCCACCGCCCTAATGTCTGTACTTAATGAGGGAGTGAGAGGGGAGAGAAAGAAAGGCAGAGGTGAAGTGGCGAAGTGACTTTCTCCTCCTCCTCCTCCTCCTCCTCCCCCTCCTCCTCCTGCTCCATCTCCCCATTCGTCACAGCGATAGAGGGGAGGAATGTTAGTGTGTTACAAAGAGAAAGAGTGCGAGTGAGAGAAACAGAAATGCTAAAAGAGAGGGATAGCTCGCGAGAGAGAGAGATAGCAACCACGCGCGCACGTGTTTCCACTGTCGGACAGACAGACATGAAATTAGTGGTTATATAGTATAAGATGATGCTAGTGTATGATATATGATGCTGCATATGATAGATGGGCAGTGAGTGCAGAGGATATGTGGAGATTTGAGAGAAATGAAGTGAACATACTTTGATGGATGTGCATGGATAAATTGAGAAAAACTGGTATAAACTGTCCCCAGGTGTTCCATTGTTGACTTTTATTGAAATCCAATTTGCCAGTCCTGTTTCTGAATATTTGAATATTAGCTTAACATGTGTGTAAAGGTTCAACAAGATCGGGTCACTGGTGTAGGCGCCAATTGGTTATACATAGACAGACAGAAATTGCCATTTATATAGTATATAGTATATATAGTATATATATATACATATATATATATATATATATATATATGTAGATAAATCTACCAAGAGTTTACGGTAGTGTCCAATCCGTATGAAGAACTCAATGTATTCCGGATATCATGGAAAGAAGAGATGTAATGAAAATCCAATTTCGGTGAAAGATAAATGGTATACAGAGTCAAGATAAAATGTTAAACAAATAATGAACAAACAATTCCTTATATTAAACAAAAAAAGTTCACTATTTAACGATCGTTTCTAGGGTATATATGTGTTATAATTGGTATGCATATTTAACAGATCTATGTACAAAATTATACAAAATTATACAAATTATCAAGATTAAATATACATACCTAACTCATATATACGCCGTCTTCAGAAATAATGAAGTATATTTATTGATAATAACAACAATTCAAAATATCAGTTCAAAATTGACCAATGAAAACACAAAGGGTTAAAAGGCAGTTTGGTGTGTGTATATACATGTAAAACCCTACACACATTTTACAATAATGTGTGTATAATCTGTATGTGCATACTAAAAAGATGGATGCAAATAAAAAATTTCAAGGTTAATATCTCCATAAGCTTAATGCGCTGATAAGATACGCAATGATACTTATGGAGTCAAGCATATAAATATATTTTTTTCATACTCACACATATCAGTATAATCACACATACATGTGCGTATATATATAAATATACACGTAACCACGAACACACAAACACACACACTCCCCCACTCACATTTATATATGTGGATATAAAATCATAAGCAAATAGAAATTAAGTCACTCACATAAACACACTGGTACACACATTTCAAGATCAAGATACAGAAATTAGGTGAGAGGGGGGGGGGAGGGGTCAGTATTAGACTGTCAGACCAGACAACCTTAATATAAATGTATCTATAAATTATGAAAAATAAAAAAATAAAAATAAAAACAATAAAATATAAATACATATAATATAATGTACATACGCATACAGATATACATACACATACATACATGTACGCGCACATAGAGATATCTATACATACATACATACACACATACCTATACTGTCATACACACACATACATTTACACGAACATACTCATACACATATAAAAAGATATAAATACGGACACACACACGCGCAACACATACATACATACACATATATATATATATATATATATATATATATATATATATATATATACATATATATACACACACACGTAGACTCATATATATATATACATACACATACATAC
The DNA here is from genome assembly GCA_964016885.1 of Eledone cirrhosa. Lineage (NCBI taxonomy): Eukaryota > Metazoa > Mollusca > Cephalopoda > Octopoda > Eledonidae > Eledone > Eledone cirrhosa. The sequence goes on along the minus strand of OZ024747.1, from coordinate 39,132,000 downwards.
ATTTATACACAAACATATATATCCCACACTCATACCACCATAAAAACACATACAAACATCCAGATGTATATATATATATATATATATATATATATATATATATATATATATCAACATACACACACATACACACATATGTATATATACATACACATATACACACATACACATATATAAATCCACACACACACATAAAATACAGACATGCACATATATATATATATATATATATATTTCATTACTCTTATATATACACATAGTATATATACATACACAACCTCACTTATACACATATACACATAAGTTATATTACAATAATAATAAAGAATAATATATATATATATATATATATATATATATACATATATATACACACATATACACATATACATACACACACATACACATACATACATACATACACATACATACATACACCTAAATATAAACATATATAAATACATACATACGAATAAAGACATATATTCACACATAGACACCTATATACACATATATATATATAAATATATATATATATATATCTATATACACACACATACACATACATACACATATATATATATACATATATATACACATATACACACACGCACACACATACAGACACACATACACACTCACATATATATATATATATATATATATATATATGTGTATGTGAGTGTGCGCAAATACATATATATATATATACACACACACATACAAACACACACAAACTTCAACACACTTCAACCTGAAAGATCACAAATCTAACTTTAACTCTAATCCTTCTATTAGACTTATATGTCCCTCCAAATCAGATATTGGAATAATTAGCAAAAAAATTTTAGATAGGGTCATCCCACAAATAAGAAAATACGTTATTTTACCACTCTGGGAAAACACCTCCCAGGTAATTAATTGGTTTAAAAATATTAGGTGTAAATCTTCTGCTTCTTTCCTACAGTTTGATATAGATAATTATTATTCTTCTATATCACCCATACTCCTGAACAAAGCATTAATATTTGCTAAAAATAGATCTAGTTTAACTTCGGATGACATTAACATTATTACACATGCTAGACAAACACTTATTGAATTTCAGAATGAATACTGGACCAGAAACACTTATAGTAATCTTTTTGATATTACTATGGGTTCAAGCGATTCTGCCCAAATTACTGATCTTGTGGGCCTCTTTCTCCTTTTCAACATAAATGCCTCTTTTCCCCACCTCAAAGGTGGTTTATATCGTGATGACTGTCTTCTTCTTTCTAACAACCTTAGCCTTTCAGAAATCGAAAAAAACAAAAAGCATATTAGAACTTTCCTTAAAGACTATTATAATCTTAATATTACTTTTGAAAAAACAAGTAAAGTAGTAAATTTCCTAGATATAACTTTAGATTTAGCTACGGGTATATACCAACCTTACCATAAACCTAACCGAAACTTACATTACATACACTCACAATCTAATCACCCTAAATCTATCCTTAAAAACCTTGCATATAATATATCACTTAGAATTTCTAACCTTTCTTCTAACCAAGATGTATTTGATAAAAATGCGACCTTTTATAATGAAGCTCTAGATAGAAGTGGCCACAAAAATAGATTAGAGTATATACCTTCTACTAAAAATACTGAAAGCATACAGCATAATATTACCAACAAACACCAAATGAAAAGTACACACCTAA
>OZ024747.1:39122794-39125294 GCA_964016885.1 Eledone cirrhosa | reverse complement strand
CCTTTATATTATTGTTCTGCATTCTCCTGCATTGAACCACCTAGGTACTATGACATAACCTGTGTATTTGCTGGCATGGGCGTGCATCTGTGCGCTTATGTTAGTTGATATATTAAATTATCTATATTTATCTCCAAATCACTGATTTGTCGAGCAAACTTGTCAAAACCACTTCTAAAAAAATTTTTTTTGGGGTGTTAGTAGGCGTCAGTCATCTTACCATCCCATTCCTTCTAACTAGCCTCTGTGTCACGTGATTGATTCTTTAGAATCGGCCATTTGACTTGAAGCAGTGAGAATTTCGGTACATAGAATTCAGTCCTCGCAAGCTGTTCGATCTACCGAATTATTATTATTTTTATATGAGCCGCCAGTGTCCGCGCATTGCCTGGAGACTTAACTGAGAATAGACTTCCTGATGACGCAATGAATTCTCGACAGTTGGATTACGTAACTGTCTTTATCCCATTGCAGAAACTAATTAGTTGGAGTGAAAATTTAAGTAAGAAAAAAATTTTTTTTAAATTTTTTTAAAAAAATATTTTCTTATTTTACGTCCTTTATATTATTGTTCTGCATTCTCCTGCATTGAACCACCTAGGTACTATGACATAACCTGTGTATTTGCTGGCATGGGCGTGCATCTGTGCGCTTATGTTAGTTGATATATTAAATTATCTATATTTATCTCCAAATCACTGATTTGTCGAGCAAACTTGTCAAAACCACTTCTAAAAAAATTTTTTTTGGGGTGTTAGTAGGCGTCAGTCATCTTACCATCCCATTCCTTCTAACTAGCCTCTGTGTCACGTGATTGATTCTTTAGAATCGGCCATTTGACTTGAAGCAGTGAGAATTTCGGTACATAGAATTCAGTCCTCGCAAGCTGTTCGATCTACCGAATTATTATTATTTTTATATGAGCCGCCAGTGTCCGCGCATTGCCTGGAGACTTAACTGAGAATAGACTTCCTGATGACGCAATGAATTCTCGACAGTTGGATTACGTAACTGTCTTTATCCCATTGCAGAAACTAATTAGTTGGAGTGAAAATTTAAGTAAGAAAAAAATTTTTTTTAAATTTTTTTAAAAAAATATTTTCTTATTTTACGTCCTTTATATTATTGTTCTGCATTCTCCTGCATTGAACCACCTAGGTACTATGACATAACCTGTGTATTTGCTGGCATGGGCGTGCATCTGTGCGCTTATGTTAGTTGATATATTAAATTATCTATATTTATCTCCAAATCACTGATTTGTCGAGCAAACTTGTCAAAACCACTTCTAAAAAAATTTTTTTTGGGGTGTTAGTAGGCGTCAGTCATCTTACCATCCCATTCCTTCTAACTAGCCTCTGTGTCACGTGATTGATTCTTTAGAATCGGCCATTTGACTTGAAGCAGTGAGAATTTCGGTACATAGAATTCAGTCCTCGCAAGCTGTTCGATCTACCGAATTATTATTATTTTTATATGAGCCGCCAGTGTCCGCGCATTGCCTGGAGACTTAACTGAGAATAGACTTCCTGATGACGCAATGAATTCTCGACAGTTGGATTACGTAACTGTCTTTATCCCATTGCAGAAACTAATTAGTTGGAGTGAAAATTTAAGTAAGAAAAAAATTTTTTTTAAATTTTTTTAAAAAAATATTTTCTTATTTTACGTCCTTTATATTATTGTTCTGCATTCTCCTGCATTGAACCACCTAGGTACTATGACATAACCTGTGTATTTGCTGGCATGGGCGTGCATCTGTGCGCTTATGTTAGTTGATATATTAAATTATCTATATTTATCTCCAAATCACTGATTTGTCGAGCAAACTTGTCAAAACCACTTCTAAAAAAATTTTTTTTGGGGTGTTAGTAGGCGTCAGTCATCTTACCATCCCATTCCTTCTAACTAGCCTCTGTGTCACGTGATTGATTCTTTAGAATCGGCCATTTGACTTGAAGCAGTGAGAATTTCGGTACATAGAATTCAGTCCTCGCAAGCTGTTCGATCTACCGAATTATTATTATTTTTATATGAGCCGCCAGTGTCCGCGCATTGCCTGGAGACTTAACTGAGAATAGACTTCCTGATGACGCAATGAATTCTCGACAGTTGGATTACGTAACTGTCTTTATCCCATTGCAGAAACTAATTAGTTGGAGTGAAAATTTAAGTAAGAAAAAAATTTTTTTTAAATTTTTTTAAAAAAATATTTTCTTATTTTACGTCCTTTATATTATTGTTCTGCATTCTCCTGCATTGAACCACCTAGGTACTATGACATAACCTGTGTATTTGCTGGCATGGGCGTGCATCTGTGCGCTTATGTTAGTTGATATATTAAATTATCTATATTTATCTCCAAATCACTGATTTGTCGAGCAAACTTGTCAAAACCACTTCTAAAAAAATTTTTTTTGGGGTGTTAGTAGGCGTCAGTCATCTTACCATCCCATTCCTTCTAACTAGCCTCTGTGTCACGTGATTGATTCTTTAGAAT
>OZ024747.1:38965294-39117794 GCA_964016885.1 Eledone cirrhosa | reverse complement strand
AGGAGGTGAGTTTTATTGTAGTACAATAAAAGTATTTTAAGACTATACAGAGCAGTTGATGTTATTCCAAATTGAAGGATAAGTGTTTCAAACTTTATTTTATCATGAGTTAAAGGTCTATAGATTTTTCCCTGGATTTTACTAAATTCTGTGGATGAATTTATATCCTGATTCTCTTTTGAGATGAGTTTGAGTTATTTTTCCTAAATCTTTCGTTAACTACTTTTCCCATCTTGACGTTATAGTCGCATATATGTTATAGAATGCCGTTAGCTTCTTGCTAAAACAATCTCTATACCTCTCATATATATATATATATATATATATATATATATATATATATATAAATATATATGATGTAATGGAACTGACTCCAGAAATTGTATTTATTTGTGTTCAAACGTTTATATATATATATATATATATATATATATATATATATATATATATATATATATATAGAGAGAGAGAGAGAGAGAGAGAGAGAGAGAGAGAGAGAGAGAGGGAGAGAGAGGGGGATGAGAGAGAGAAAGAGGGCAGATGAGTAACGATGTGAAAAACGCCCCTATGACTCCATCAGGAGTTACGGAATAATATATACTATATGTTTATATATCCGTTAGTCCTAGACATAAGATCGTTCTAATCTTTCGGAAACATCGAATGATTTCTATATACACACATCTATATATTGCCTCGGATTATTTAGGACACGGTAATGCAACTGTTACAGCTCGGAACAGTATATTTGTTCCCACATAAAACAGTACAAAAAGGGTTTTATTTACAGGATTAACAATTGTTTCATTGGTTAAGTTGTCTTAAATTTGCCAATCACTTAAAGTTGTGTCACTCAATTTTAAATACGACGTATGCTTAACCAAATCATCAGAAAAACTGTTTCAAATTATACAGAGCTTTTGCAAATTCAAATTACAACATCATTAATAAAGAAATAAAAAGAAAAAGAAGAAAAATGAAAAAGTTAGAGAGAAAGAAAAAAGAAAGATCGAAAGAAAGAAAGAAGAAAAAAAGAAGAAGAAAGAAAAAATGAATACTAATAAATAAGTTATAACGAAGATGATAAAAATAAATAAAAAAAATGTTATATTTCTGCGAAGAAAATGAACATTATATGATTGTTGATTGTTGAAAATATGTGTGGTGTCGGTGGCTAAAATATAAAGATATGATGGTATAAACATGAAAGTATTAAATTAATACATTAATTAACTGGAAGTTATATTAGAAGTGAAGATAATACGATAAATTATAATGTAAGAGATGAAATATATTTAGGGAAAGAAATTTAAAGATAGAAAATGAAAGAGAGAAAATATAATAGTTTATGATGTTGGTTCAAAAAATCGTAAACAAATGAATACAGTTACGCTCGCCAATAAAATCTGGCAGCCCAAGAATACAGGATTAACTGGTCTAAATTGTCAGGGGCAATGGCTTACAGATTGGTATGTCCCACTGTAGACTTTGTAATATGGAATTATTCCATATTTTAAAATATGACTGTATCCTGCTTAACAGCAAAATTGAGCTGTCAATTTTCTGTACACATAAAACAGCGAATAAATTCGATAATTTCAAACCAACTTGATTCGACTCAACAATTCAAAAATTCAAATTATACCACCCGAGTCTGTTATAATAACCCATTATCATCATTGTTGTTATTATTGTTATTAACTGTCAATGATTCAACATCATAACCTATTATATTTTTTCTATTTCATTTTCTATCTTTCAATTTCTTTCCCTAAATATATTTCATCTCTTACATTATAACCTATCGTATTATCTTCACTTCTAATATAACTTCCAATTAATTAATGTATTAATTTAAATAATACATATATGATTATATTTAATATTTCCATGTTTATACCATCATATCTTTATATTTTAACCGCCAACACCACAAATACTTTCGACAATCAACAATCATATAATGTTCATTTTCTTCGCACACATATAACATTTTTTTAATTAAATCTTCGTTATAACTTATTTATTAAGATTCAATTTTTCTTTCTTCTTCTTTTTTTCTTTATTCTTCTTTTTTTTTTCTTTCTTTCTTTCTTTCTTTCTTTCTTTCTTTCTTTCTTTCTTTCTTTCGTACTCTTTTATCTCTCTATCTTTTTCTTTTTTCTTCTTTTCTTTTTCTCTCCCTATTAATGATGTTGTAATTTGAATTTGCAAACTCTGTCTTAAACAGTTTTTTCTGATGATTTAGTTAAGCATACATCGTATTAAAATTGAGTGACGCAACTTCAAATGATTAGCAATTTTAAGACAACTTATTCTTCACTCTTTCAATATTATTACTCCAAGATTAACTTATATAGGATAGGAACACCTAAGAACTCATATACTCGCTACCTAAAGAAACCTCTTGTTGAGTCAAACAACGCCGTACGCTAAAACTATCCACAATACGAAGTATTCACAACCTCTAATTGGATTACCCATAACGATAGCTTTTTATCCCCTATATATATATATATATATATATATAACGAAAGGGAGTCGGTATCATATATTTAACCTCAGTTTATGACACGCCATATTATTCACATTTCAAAGGCATTCAAATGTCACTATGTAGGGGTTATCCGAGCCATATTCGTCAGCCAGATGATTAAATGTAAACAATGTTTTGTCGCTATGTTTGTTATGCTTACCTTCGAAGAGATTTAGGTTTCAGACATGCTTATTTCTGTCCTTAATATTGATTCTAAGTCTGATACTATATAGCAAATACCTTATGGTACACACGATGTGGATTGCTTACGTTTGAATACAGCGTATGTGTGCGTGTGTGTACGTCTTTGCGCGTTAGAGTATGTTTCTTGTGATTTCTTCTCGCGTTATTCATATTAGAATTCGCAAGAGAAGCGAAACAATCAGTAAACAACATTTCCGTCTCACAGATTTTTTTTTACTATATTGGTAGAAGAATACGTATTTGTCTACGGAACCGTGTGCTTATTTTTACTATTTAATTCTATTATATTGTATTTTACATTGTCACCAATCACCTGATTTCCTGTATATTCTATATATGTCACACACGTATTTACATTTCTCTACTTTTCAGTGTCGTCTTTTCTGTTTTGTTTATACTGCTATGCATTTTTTTCTATATTTATACATCATAATCTCGCCTTCAATATTTACTTTCTCTCTTTCCTCATAGCTAAGTATTTTTCGAATTTGCTTAGCAGGGTACTGAGCTCGCTATTAGATTCAGGTTTGTCTATAGAATACCATAGGCCTTTGAAGCTCAGTTTTATGTGATTTTATTTCATTTTTATCTATTTAGCAATGATGGCATATTTTCTATTTGCGGCTAATATGTCTCACTTGATTCACATTTATTCTCTTTCTATTTTCACATTGCCTTCATTCAATTGATATTTTCCCTTCCGATACTATTTAGCAAAAAATAAACGGGAACTTATTGACCTGTTTGCCATTCTTATGCATTCTTCTCTCTTGTTTGTCCCTCACTTTGTTTATTTTCTTCCCATCCTTCTCCACATACAAATGGAGTATATTTTCTAATAAATATGTCTAATAACTATACCGTATTCTCTGCTTGATTGACATGCGCCCCTGAGAAAAAAAAACGATGTTTGTGTTTATCAAAATCTATATTCATTTAGTCAGTTGAATGACAAATGTTTTCCTGTCGTATTCGATTTCTTACCTCATGCTCATAGCAATAATCATTCTCCACGAAGCAAAATTATATCACATTAATCGTTGCACAGAAAAAAAAAAACAAAAAAAAACGTTTTTTTTTTTTTTTTTTTTTTTTTTTTTTGCGTTCTTTTATTTCTTCCTTCTATTTCTCTATGATGATTGCGCGCTTGTCTTTTCATTTAAATTTCTTTTTTATCCAGGTTTTATAACCAAAACATTATTTTCACGTTTCAGTGATACATCGTAAAGTAAGATTCGACAACAATATGATCTCGGTATGTATAAACCTTACTTTGATAAAATATTCACTCTCTCTCTCTCTCTCTTTCACACATATAACATATATATAATTATTCTGTCCGGTCACTCCATCCTGACCACATATCTCTCACCATCTCATCCCTCAAGCTTTTTCCCTTTACACATTATTCTCTGCATAATTTCATCATAAATCACTAAACATCACCTACCCCCAGCCACTTAACACTGTCCATCGTCAGATATAGAATTACTTTCAACATTCCCACACGTACTGAATCTGAACTTTGTCATTTGTGTAATTTGACATCTATCTCCAATAGCATGCAATCATTTTCACTATTTCCACACGCACACAGGCTGACCTTTCTAACTGGTGTCTGTCGACCTCTTTATACAAACCCTTACAAATATATCGATTATTCTCTCTCTCCACACATACATCGACATAGAATTATTTCTTCACAATACAGCAGAGGAATTTGTCAACCATTTCATTCTTCTATCCTTTTGATTTATATAACTTACCTAAAACCAATTTTTTTTTCACCACTTTCTTAAAATCGGGAAAAGAATTCGGATTTTTCTAGTGAAATGTCGGTACATTTTTCTATATTTTGTTTCATTATATTCTATATATTGATTTGTTTAAATATCGACCAGTTGTTTCCTTGCACTGTTAATATCTGACTCTCCTCCTCAAAATCTGATTTCTAAACTTTCCTTTGCTCTCTTGTATTCTATGTATACGTGAATCTCTATTTTTTTTTTTTTTTTGCACTCTGCAAACTCGGATAAGTACATCACTCACTCTCCTATTCGAATCTTCTTTCTTTCTTTGTTGATAGCGAAGTACAGTACAAATGGTTTTTGCAGGGCATTAAGAGCTACTGCAAACGACTTTATATTTATTTTTTATTATTATCTTAAAACTTGAACGCATTTTAAATATATTAGATTAAATGTTATTTTTAATAGAAGGAAAAAGCAGATTTTCTCCTTACCCTATCAATCCTTCTACATATTCAAATCTCAATTTCTAAATATTACACTCAATCCATCTCTATTTCTATTTATTCCGCTGATAATCTGTCAGAAATCTTACAAATGCGCTTCTACAATCTTCTCAAATCACTACACTTTTCTTAGTAGTGCTTCACACTCTTCCATAACAATAAACATTTCTACTTAAAACCGCTTTCATTTTCCCTTTCTAACGTCACTCAGTTACATGAAAAGACTTATACATTTATATACTCTTTCTCAATCGCATTTAATAAAATTAACCATTAAGCCAAATCGCTATCTTCAATTCGGTATTCTTACCAACTCTCAATTATGGTCATGAATCCTGGGTTATGATCTAAAGTATACGATTATGTATACAAGCGACCGAAACGGGGTTCCTCCGAAGGCACTTTTAAGTAATGTCTCTCGATGGAATGCGGAAATCGGAGGTCAGAGAGAGTTTCCAGGCAAAGACACTACTTCGACAAATTGAGAGATCACAGCACGATATAATGGGCATGTGGTTAGAATGGCTCAGCGAAGATGCACTAGACAGATTTTACAGGCGAAACCAGCCGAAAGGAGACCAAGGGGTAGATCAAGATCCAGATTGTTGGATAACATCCATGAACTCAACTTGTCTGTCACGCTTTCGGATCGAGCCGGAACAATTGAAGAGGGCAGCATCTGGAAACACCCACTGAAAGCAGGGTAAAAGGACTCTTCCCTAGAGGAGGATGAAGGGAGGATAATAATAATAATAATAATAATAATAATAATAATAATAATAATAATAATAATAATAATAATAATACTAATAATGATTTCTTTATTAACCACAAGGGTTTACATAAAGTAGACATTAAGGACAGTGCAGGACAATGCAGGACGGTACAAATGGGCATTTCTGCGTGTAAAAAAAAAACAAAAACAGAGGATGTAAAAAAATAACAATGAAAATAACAATGAAAAATTCCCCAATAGGGGGGAGACTTCGGAGGGACATTTGTGGAGAAAGCCCAGTAAAAAGCCACAATGACCCTGACCACCAAGGCAAGTGCCCTCTCCCAGTTTTCCACCTTTAGTTTACAGATATATACTCAGAGTCGGCCCATTCACTCGGGCCATTCTTGCTTCTCTCACCCATCTTTCAACAAAATGCTGGGAAGAGAGCACTTCCTTCTCTACTCTGATTTTCCTTTTCAAATGAAATTTGAAAAAGTCAATCAGAGCATCACCGAAGAGGTAAGTGCTCGTCTTCAGCCCTTTCAAACGTGTCCACCATACTATCTCTTTCGCCATGGCCACCAGACAGATAAAAACTGCCTGCCCTTCCCGGCTAAAGGAGGAGGGCGGGGCAATCCTCACGATAGACTCAGATGATAGCTGGATCCGTCCTAAACGCGACAGCAGGTGTTCGACATAAACCCACAAGTCAGCAATTTTCGGACACTGGACGAGTGCGTGCAGGACGGTTTCGTCGCCCTGCGCGCATCTCGGACATGCCCGGCTGACGGCACCTCCATGCCTGTAGAGTTTATCCCGAACTGGCAAGGCTCCTCGGTAGCACTGCAAGGCCAGAGATTTCTGGAAGTTGTCCATAGGCCCCGGCCCGAAAGTTCTTCCGAAGAGATTGGCTAGTTGATTTTCGTCGACGCCTAGAGTTTCCCCAAGTACGTCGTCGCTCTTCCCCTCCACTAATCCTCTATAGAACGCCGAGGTGGAGTTTCCACCGATCACATTGCCCGATTGGTCGAGGGCTGTGAGCGCCTGAAGACATTCCAGTCTCCAGGCGCTCCCTCTCGGTCTTCGCTTGACCCAGGACTGCAGCTCCGTCAAGGAAACGAGCTGGGGAAAAACGCGTCTAGCAAACGGCGACCACACCTGATCACCGTCGAGGAAGAGGTGCAGATGTCGTAGCCTGAGCGCGTGCCTGCGCATCATCAGCCACGGCATGCCCAGCCCTCCACGTAGCGGGTGTTGACAACAGATGGACCGCCTGACCATCGGAGCACGTCCCTTCCACAAAAAGCGAAAGAGCAAACGCTCCAGCGCAGTCAGGCGAGGCTTAGGACAAGGTACGACGGTTAGGCGGTAGCAGATGACAGACGCGATGTACGCGTTAGCCACCTCCGCTCGACCTTTCAGGGATAGCTTCCTCTCCGCCCATTTCTGGGTGAGAGAAGCCACCCTGCTCGTCACCTCGTCCCAGTTTTTGTCCGTCTGGAGCTCCGGACCGAACCAGACCCCTAGCAATTTAACCGGTCCGTCCGTCCAGCGCCCGACGACGCTGTTGGACGGCATGGACCTGCCTCTCCAGGTGCCGAGCTGCAGGCCCACTGACTTTTCCTGGTTGATCATTGCTCCTGTCACCGCTTCGTATTCTCTTAGTGTAGTGCCGATCGCCTCGATGTGTTTGGCGTTCGACACCACTACGGTGACATCGTCCGCATATGCTGACACGGATCTTCCGCATCCTAGTTCGCGCGGGACTCCCCTCAACGTCTCCAGTTTGTGCAGTAATGGCTCGAGAGTCAATACGTACAAGAGGGACGAGAGGGGACATCCTTGGCGGACCGAGCGCATGATGTTGAACGGTTCCGACAGGTGACCGTTCACTCTCACCACAGAGCAGATGTCGCTGTGCATGGCAGCGATCCAGCCTCTGAAGACGGGCCCAAAGCCAGCCGCCCTCAGGACTGCCGCTAGGTAACGATGGTCGACCCTATCGAAAGCTTTCGACTGATCTAAATTGATCAAGGACCCACCCGTGCCAGGTTCCCTAGCTACCCTCTCTACGATGTATCGCATGAGGTGGAGGTTGTCGTGGATGGATCTGTCGGGAATGGCGCATGTCTGCGCCTCTCCCACCAGACCACCAACGACAAGCCCCAACCTCTTTGCTAGCACCTTGGCCAAAATCTTAAACTCTGTGTTTAGCAGAGTTATGGGCCGGAAATTGTCTATGTTATCCCCCTTGTTCGGATCCTTTCTCAGCAGTGCCACCGCTCCTCGGCTCACAGAACTGGGAATTCTCCCGTTCTGTTGCCAGTTGCAGTAGACGTCCGCCAAGAGGCCTCCGAACAAGTCTGGCATCTGTACGTAAAGTTCATAGGGCAGACCATCCAAACCAGGCGATTTACCCCTTGTGCAGCCAGTCATTGCCTCCCGTACTTCAGCGGCTGTTATCGGCTTTTCGCAACACCTCGCCTCAGTGGCCGAGAGCCGCGGCAGTCCGTCGAGGTAGACACTAAAGTCCATCCCTCTACCCGGCCCCCCGCTGCCCCCGAACAGCTGAGCGAAGTGTCGCTGAAAAGCTTCACACATTTGCCCGGGATCGAGTAGCATGCGCCCGTCGTGGTCCACCAAAGACCGGATCGTGGCTTTGTTGCCACGACGCGCCTCCGCCACTCGGGCCCATTGAACGGCTTTCGTCCCCTCGTGTCTGAGAGCACGCACCCTAGCTCTGACAACGCAGCCTTCGTGCTTTGCATTGAAGAATTGGTCAAGGGCCAATTTCGCCGCAAGCACGTCGGTCGCAATGCCTTTGCTAACCGCCTCGTCTAATTTTCTAACTAGTTCTCCCTCTGCTCTATTTTTCTCTATTGCTAAAGCCTTACTAAACCTAATCGATTCTATTCTAATCGCTCTTTTCAGAGCAAACCACCACTTGTTGTTGACGATGGCCCCCGTCAACGCCCGCTTAACTAGTTCGCTAATCCGGTCTCTGTAGGCCTTGCGCGCTGGTAAGGACGCGTTTAGCTTCCAGTAGCCGGGTCCTCGTCTATGAAGCCTATCTAAGTCAAGCACACAGATCACGAATTTGTGGTCCGTGTAGCTGACTATCTTGAATTGTGGACAGCCTATGCTAGACCTATCTATTTCCCTACAAAATACTCTATCTAGATATGATCTGGATGACCCTATGCGGTTTGTCCAAGTCCACATTGGCACATTCGGGAAATCCAATCGGTACCTGTCAGACAGTTCAAAACGCCTGAGCAGGTTGGTGAGGCTCTTGCACCCTCCACCCCTATCCGCTAATCCCACACAGTCCCAGCGTGCATCTAAGATCCCGTTCCAGTCGCCCACTAACACTAAAGAGCGGGACGTTCCAAGAAAGGTCTCCAGACGCCGGAAGAAATCAGGCCGCCCTGCTCCTGTCAGGGCATAGACGGCCACTAGCCTGAAAGCTTGCCCGTCTCCGCTGGTCACGTCCAGCACCACCAGCTTACCCTCTGGGTCCAGGAAGATGGCCCGTATGGCGAGATCCAAACCTCTCCGAAAAAGCACAGCAACTCCTCCACCCGATCCAGGACGGCTGGGAGATGCGTACACATCGTAGCCGCCGAAGATCGGTGCGAAGGCCCGTGCTTCGGAGATTCTGGTCTCGCTGATGGCCACTACATCTATGTTTAGTGACCTGAGGTCGTTGAGCAGGTGACCCTGCTTCCATGACGACCCCAAGCCGCGCGCATTTATGCTGCCTATTCTGAGTGAGGTCATGTTTAAAATAGAGTGGAAAAGATGGGAAAGACCACTTACCGTACTTTTGGTAGAGGAGGGATGGTTTTTACATCCCTTTTCACTTGATCGTCTGGTGAAGGGTCCGTTGAATCGTCCCTTCGGCTGGTCGTCGGCTCTTCTAAGAGAATGTCTGAGTATACTCTTCGATTGATGGTTCCTCCTAGGTCCCTGAAATCACCAACTGCGTTGGGGAATTTCGTTTTAATGTTTGTGTATTGTTTCTGTGCTATTTTTAGCAGTCTTATGTTAGTTGGCGTTTTGATTGGTGCTGGTATTATGTAGTCCTGTTGTGAAATGTCTGTGTGTTCAATTATGTAAGTCATTAGTTTCTTATTGTGTGTATTTATTGCCGTGCATTTGTTTTTCTGGGGGTGGGGTGTGGTTCTACTATTTTCTTGTCGTTGTTGCTGGGTGTGTGTGTTTTGTTGTTGTGTTTGCGATGTTGGTGCTTGTGGTGGTGGTGTTAAAGGTGTTGTTGGCGGTGGTGATGGTGGTGCTAGTGTGGGTGGTGATGGTGTTGGTGTTGTTGCTGCTGTGGGTCTCTTTGCAGTAGACTTTACCCTTTTCTCATTTCTTTCCTCCCTTTTCAAAGGCGACGATGCGCTGCTTCTGCGTTTGTGCCTTCTTACGACCTTTTGCCATCTCTCTCCCACCTCACACTCCATGTCTGATTCTGTGAGGTCGGGGAGGGGTACCAACTCCACTCTTTCACTTGTTGTTGTTGGTGATGTTTGCACTGGAGTCTCTGTTGCAGCTGCATTTGGTATTGCTGTTGTTGTTGTTAGTATTTCCACTGCTGCTGCTGTTTTTGATTATAATACTAATAATAATAATAATAATAAAGAAAATCGGCCCCTTCACGCTTTTTGGAACGCTTCAAAAGGCATGCTTGCTTGGAACAGCAAGAACCCTCCGATACGTCCTGAATATCTGAGGCTGCAGGTAGTGGCTTGATATTCAATCCAACGGACTTTCCAGTTAACCAACATCAATGACTGAGATTCAAGGAATAACGATGGCAATAATAATAATAATAATAAAAAAAAATAAAATAAAAAAATAATAATAATAATAATAATAATAATAATAATAATAAGAAGAAGAAGAAGAAATAATCAAGCAAAAGGTGTCGGCCAAAGCTGCTCGTATAAGACGCTTTGAAAAACGATCTAGATTCTATAAGGACAATAATATGTTCAAAAACAACCAAAGAAACTTCTACAGAAAAATTGGTAAGTCAACAGTAACTGCTAAATCAATACCACCCAAGGAGGGAGTGCAAGAATTCTGGGAAAAGATCTGGGCCGAAGAAAAAGTTCATAATATACATTCCCCATGGATAGACAGACAAATGAAAGATACAGCTCACCTTGAGGAACAAATATGGGAAAAAATAACCGTTGAACAGTTGCGTTTGGCTCTTAGAAAAACCAGCAAATGGAAATCCCCAGGAAAAGAAAAATACAAATTTTTGGAATAAATGCCTTCACAGAATTTCATGAGCTGTTAGCCCAACTTTACAATGAAATAGTTAAGGAGCCAGAAAAGATACCATCATGGCTGGTTAACGGCATTACATTCCTGCTTCCAAAGAATGATGAGACAAACAATCCCCAAAATTACAGACCGATAACTTGCTTCACCATAATGTATAACATTTTAACATCAGTCCTAACTGAATATACATATGACCACCTGATAACAAATGACCTATTTCCCATTGAGCAGAAAGGGTGTAAACGAGGCTCACATGGCTGTAAGGATCAGCTTTTGGTTAACAAAATGATACTGGAAGATTGTCATAATAGACACAAAAATATATCAATTGCTTGGATAGATTATAAAAAAGCATTCGATAATTTGCCACACAGTTGGATTGAAAAATGTTTAGAGATTTTCAAAATATCTCCCGTTGTCAGGAGGTTTTTGTCATTCAGTATGAAGACATGGACAACGACAAAATCACTGGAAGCTGGAGAAGTTAATATTAATTGTGGAATTTTTCAGGGTGACTCTTTATCACCGCTTTTATTCTGCATCGCACTTATACCATTAAGTAAAATGCTCAATGAAACAAAACATGGATATAAAATCTATGACAAAACCATTAATCACTTGTTCTACATGGATGACTTGAAACTATTTGCAAAAAACGATGAACAATTGCTAGGGCTATTATGCACTGTGGAGGAGTTCAGTGATGACATTAAAATGGAGTTTGGACTAGATAAATGCGAGAAAGCAACGTTCACCAGAGGAAAGCTGCTGTAAAGTTCAGACATTAATCTTGATCGGGGGAATGTGATAGGAGAACGTGATCAAGAGGAAACTTACACATATCTAGGTGTTTGTGAAGGAGACGGAAGCAAGTACTCGACAATGAGGGAAAGGATAAGGAAGGAATGTTACCGCAGAGTAAGAGCAATCTTAAGAACGGAATTGAATGCAAGGAATATGATCGATGCCATAAACACGCTTGCCATACCAGTAGTAACCTACAGTTACAATGTCATCAACTGGTCAAGCACAGAGATCCGTAGGCTCGATACAAAAATTCGAAAATTCTTAACCATGTACAGAATGCATCACCCTAAGGCAGATACAGATAGAATATATCTCCCTAGGAAAGAAGGGGGACGTGGGTTAATCCAGTTAGACATTGCGTTGAAAACTGCAACAATTGGATTATGTACATATCTAAGGGAATCACATGATTGGATGATCAAGCTCGTTTTGAAACACGAAAGCATCAAAAGATCATACTCCATTACAAAAGATGCACAAAGATACAGTAATGGACTACACATTTCAGAAGTCCCATTTACTGCTGAAATGGAAAACACAGAAAAAGCAAAGCAGGTAAAAGTAACTGCAAAGAAAGAACTGCTACAGAAACTGGCTAAGAAATGGCAAGAAAAGCCTCTGTATGGAAAATACCCAGAACGAGCTAACAATCCTGATGTTGACAAAACTTTAACCCATCAGTGGTTGGCATTCTCTGGACTGAAATCGGAGACTGAAGGCCTGATTATATCAGCACAAGATCAGTGTCTACCAACAAAAAATTACGAAGCCAACGTAATAACATATGGATGCAGCCCATTATGCCGTGTACGTAAAAAATAACCAGAGACCATTGACCATATAATTTCAATGTACAGTCCTATAGCTCCAACCGAATACCTAAACAGGCATGACAGAGCTGCACAATACATACATTGGGTAATGTGTAAGCATTTTGACCTGCCCCATCAAAAGAATTAGTGGGAGCATCAACCACCTCCCATACATGAAAAAGATCACATCTCAATCTTGTGCAACTATAGCATCCAAACAGACCGAAAAATAGATGCAAATAGACCTGATATAATACTGAAGGACTTTAAAAAGAGGGTATGCCTGCTAATTGATATGTGCGTTCCAAGGGACAAGAATGTATCTATAAAAACATTTGAAAAATTGAGCAAGTATAAGGACCGGGAGATAGAAATTGGAAAAATGTGGAAATTGAGAACTAAAACAAAACCAGTGGTTGTAGGCACTCTAGGAATGATACCTAAGGGGTCTAATGACTACTTATCGCAAATCCCAGGAAACCCGCGTATAGGAGAAATACAAAAGATAGTACTAATGGGAACTGCCCATATACTAAGGAAGATTCTGTCAATATAAGTACATCACAAGTCTAAGCATCTAAAGATGCATGTGTGTGTATGTATGTCCTTTCTTGAACATGGCGAACCTTGTTGTCTCTTGAGGTCACTGGTTGTGACTTAGTGATAACTCGTATGAACATAAAGCAAGATAAATGCAACTATAATAATAATAATAATAATAATAATAATAATAATAATAATAATAATAATAATAATAATAATAATAATAATAATAATAATAATAAAAAAAAACGAGAAAAACGAACAGAGAAAAACAAAAACAAAAAAAGAAACCCCCAAAACGTAAAGAAAATAAGAATGAAGAGAGAAGCAGGCGGACGGACAGAGAAGAGGGGGGAAAAAGTAAAACTTAAAAAACAAAAACTAAGTCAGACATTCGAATACTACATTACAATGAAACTTATGCTTATTCATTTTTGGGGCCCTTTCTGCCCGTGTGTTTGTTTGTTTATGTGTGTCCGTATACAGCGTGGTGATAATGCCACACAAGGGCCAAGTGGGATGGCGGATCCACAGATGGCTATGTAAACATACGTTCGCCAATCCTCGATAAGAGTGTTTAAATATCGAACATAAACAGTTCGAATAACGGTGAAATGGAGACTAGAACGTCATGTGACAGACTCTCACCCAACAGGTGCCCCCTGGCTCAGCAGCAGGAACCTGACTGTCAACCAAATACTGCTGATGTTGGAGGAAGAAGAAGAAGGAAAGGGGCCAGAACCAACTGGACGAAAGAATTGAATAGAACTGTTATGCAATGCTACCTGAAAAGTAACCCCAAGGAGAGGGGCTACAGGAGACGGATGCATAACATCTGGAACGAGATTGGTTTATTTAAATTAGATGAACAAAAATTGGCCGGGCAGGCTCGGGTAATAAGAACTAATGGGTGGATAAGCGAGCTGGAACTGGAGGAACTGAGCAGAGAGAATGGCTTGGAGATGGCGGGTGTAGTATGCCAGACAAGCGAGCCGGCGGGAAATGAAGGTGAGGAGGTCCTGAGAACGGAGGAACCACCCGAAGCAGACAATGATCTGAATACTGAGATAAATAATACCTGGAACAGAGATACGGCCACTGAGGAGATGAATGCTGACGGGCTAGGACAAGATTCGGTTGACATCCTAAATTTAGTGGTAGATGAGTTGAACAATGATAGTGGGAGACCTATGAACCTAAGATTTGTAGACAGGAAAAAGTTAAAAGAAACAACAGCTAAGGTAAACAAAGTCATCCCATACCTTGAGGCGAGGAGTCTTCACCAGTGCAACAATATCCTCAAAGCAACAGCAAATACGGTGAGGAAACTACTTGGTATAAAAGCGAGAGGAAACAACAGACAAGAAAGAGCAGAGCCGTGGTGGAAGAAGCGACTGAGTGGGCAAATCGGGGAAATGAGAAATGACATAGGAAAGCTTGAGTCACTACTGAATGGGACACTAAAAAACATAGGCACTAAAAATAGACTGGAAATAAAATACAAAACTAGGAGTAAAAAGCTAAATATTATCATAGAGGAATTTAAGCAACGCATTGTAGTAAAGAGTGCCAAAATCAGGCGATACGAGAACAGAGTCAGTCAGTATAAACAGAACCGCATGTTCGACAACAACCAGAAGATGCTGTTTGGACAGCTTGAGGGGAAAGAAAGAGGCAACGACTTGATCCCTGGGGCGGAACAAGCTAAAACATTCTGGAGAGGAATATGGGAGCAGGATGTTAGACACAATGCCCAGGCAGGGTGGATTGAGACAGTACAGAGGGAGATCGGTGAGCAGGCACAACAACAGACTGATTTGAGTATCACAGTTGAAACTCTTAAGGGGCAAGCCAAAAAACTAACCAACTGGAAATCACCAGGCCCAGATGGTGTGCAGGGGTATTGGATTAAACATTTAACATCCCTCCACCCGAAGCTGACGGCCATGTTCAATGACTGCTTGGTGTCGGGTGAGGTGCCAGAGTGGTTGACAAAAGGTACCACAGTTCTGATAATGAAAGACCGAAGCAAGGGTAATGATGTTACCAACTATAGACCTATCACATGTCTGCCCGTAATGTGGAAACTGTTGACGAGCATTGTGTCTGAGGAAATCTACCATCACCTCCACACAAACAACTTGTTACCGGACGAACAGAAAGGATGCCGAAAGAAGTCACGTGGTACAAAGGACCAGTTGCTTATTGATAAGATGGTAATGGGGAATTGCAGGAGGAGACACACTGATCTTGCCATGGGATGGATAGACTACAGAAAGGCATTTGACATGGTGCCTCATTCCTGGATCACCAAAAGCCTGGAGATCTTCAGGGTGGCAGATAACATCAGACAGTTGCTGGGCAGGAGTATGGGGTCCTGGGAGACAGAGTTGACATCAACTGGAGTATCCTTGGGAAGCGTGAAGATCAAGAGAGGTATCTTCCAGGGAGATAGCCTGTCCCCTCTGTTGTTTGTCCTTGCCCTGATGCCCTTGACCATTATGCTGCGAAAAGTGAGAGCAGGATACAAGTTGGGAAGGGGAGAGCTTACCATCAATCACCTCCTCTTCATGGACGATCTTAAGCTCTTCGGGAAAAGTGAGAAGGAGTTGGATGTGCTTGTTGACACTGTCCGTATTTTCAGCAGTGATATATGTATGCAGTTTGGTATTGGTAAATGTGGAGTCATTGTGATGAGGAGGGGTAGGTTGAGCAGAAGTAACGGGATCCAGATACCAACAGGTGAGATGATAAAGGAAATTGACTCTGAGGAAGGATACAAGTATTTGGGCGTTCTGGAGGCTGATGGCATAAAGAACAAAAAAATGAAGGAATTGTTAAGAACTGAATACATTCGGAGAGTAAGGAGCGTATTGAAGTCACATCTGAACAGCAGAAATGCCATAAGCGCAGTAAATTCCCGAGCTGTGTCTATTATTAGGTACAGTGCGGGAATTCTGAGATGGAATGTTGCTGAACAAAAAGAAATGGATAGGAGGACTAGGAGGCTATTGACTATCTACAACATGTTCCACAAGAGGAGTGATGTCGATAGACTCTACCTAAGGAGATCTGAGGGTGGAAGAGGTCTTATCAGCATAGAGGACTGTGTTCAGATGGTGAAAAACAACCTATACAAATACGTGACCTATAGTAAGGAGCCAATGCTCAGAGCTGTACTGAAGGAGGGGACAGTAGGCCAGGGGATATCCAAGGAGGAAATAACATCAAGGAGGAAGAGCAGCCTTAAGGGAAAATCCCTTCATAGTACCTTCTTTGAGAAAACTGAATTTAGAGATCCACAGACATGGAACTGGTTGAGAAGAGGAGACCTCAAAAAGGCTACAGAAGGAATGCTAATGGCTGCGCAGGAGCAGGCCCTCAAAACGAAGTGGTTGAAGCACCATATCTACAAGGAGGAGGCTAGCCCACTGTGCAGGATCTGTGGAGAGAGGAGACTGTGGCCCACATTGTGTCCGAGTGTAAACACCTAGCCCAGACCCACTATAAGGGCTGGAGACACGATGTGATGGGCAGGGTGATCCACTGGCACCTGTGCAAAGTAAACAATCTACCACATTCTGAGAAATGGTATGAGCATAGGCCAGAGGCGGTGATGGAGAACAGTCAGGTGAAGGTGCTGTGGGATTTTAGGATACAGACGGACAAAAAACTGGAACACAATAGACCTGACCTGGTGGTTGTGGACAAAGAAAAAAGATCGTGCCTGATTGTGGATGTGGCCTGCCCGTTCGACACGAGAGTGCAAGAGAAGGAGAGGGAGAAAATTAACCGATACCAGGACCTAAAGTGGGAGGTGAAAAGGATTTGGAACTGCCATGAAGTCAAAGTGATCCCGATTGTCATAGGCGCATTGGGGACTATCTCCAAAGGTTTCCAGGGATGGTTAAAGAAAATCGGCCCCTTCACGCTTTTTGGAACGCTTCAAAAGGCATGCTTGCTTGGAACGGCAAGAACCCTCCGATACGTCCTGAATATCTGAGGCTGCAGGTAGTGGCTTGATATTCAATCCAACGGACTTTCCAGTTAACCAACATCAATGACTGAGATTCAAGGAATAACAATAACAATAATAATAATAATAATAAAAAGAATTGTTTCTACTTTAGGCACCAGGCCAGCAATTATCCAGTGCATTACTGGTACATTATTTTATCGTCCCCGTAAGGATGAACGGCAAAGTTAACCTCGGCGGGATTTGAACTCAGATCGTAAAGGGACGTAACTATGCTGTAAATTCTACCGATACTGCCAATCCAAATAATAATAATAATAATAATTGTTTCTACTTTAGGCACAAGGCCAGCAATTAACCAGTGCATTACTGGTACTTTATTGTAGAGAACCCCGTAAGGATGAAAGGCAAAGTCGACATAATAATTGTCTGACAACAACCAGAAGATGCTGTTTGGACAGCTTGAAGGGAAGGAAAGAGGCAACGACTTGATCCCTGAGGCGGAACAAACTAAGACATTCTGGAGAGGAATATGGGAGCAGGATGTTAAACATAATGACCAGGCAGTGTGGATTGAGACAGTACAAAAGGAGATTAGTGAACAGGCACACCAACAAACTGATTTGAGTATCACAGTTGAAACTCTTAAGGGGAAGGCCAAAAAACTAACCAACTGGAAATCACCAGGCCCAGATGGTGTGCAGGGGTATTGGATTAACAATATAACATCCCTCCACCCGAAACTGACAACCATCTTCAATGACTGCTTGATGTCAGGTGAGGTACCAGAGTGATTGACAAAAGGTACCACAGTTCTGGTAATGAAAGGCCGAGTCAAGGGTAATGATGTTACCAACTATAGACCTATCACATGTCTGTCCGTAATGTGGAAACTGTTGACAAGCATTATGTCTGGGGAAATCTACCATCACCTCCACACAAACAACTTGTTAACGGACGAACAGAAAGGATGCCGAAAGAAGTCACGTGGTACAAAGGACCAGTTACTTATTGATAAGATGGTAATGAGGAATTGCAAGAGGAGACACACTGGTCTTGCCATGGGATGGATAGACTACAAAAAGGCATTTGACATGGTACCACATTCTTGGATCACCAAAAGCCTAGAGATCTTCAAGGTGGCAGATAACATCAGGCAGTTGTTGAGCAAAAGTATGATGTCATGGAAAACAGAGTTAACATTAGCTGGAGAATCCTTGGGAGGCGTGATGATCAAGATAGGTATCTTCCGGGGAGATAGTCTGTCCCCTCTATTGTTTGTCCTTGCTCTGATGCCCCTGACCATTATACTGCGAAATGTGAGAGCAGGATACAAGTTGGGAAAGGGAGAGCTTACAATCAATCACCTCTTCTTCATGGACGATCTTAAGCTCTTCGGGAAGAGTAAGAAGGAGTTGGATGTGCCTGTTGACACTGTCCGTATTTTCAGCAATGATATATGTATGCAATTTGGTATTAGTAAGTGTGGATTTCTTGTTATGAAGAGGGGGTAAATTGAGCAGGAGCAACGGAATCCAGGTTCCAACAGGTGAGATGATAAAGGAAATTGACACTGAAGAAGGATACAAGTATTTGGGTGTTCTGGAGGCTGATGATATCAAGAACAAAAAAATGAAGGAATTGATAAGATCTGAATACATTCGGAGAGTAAGGAGCGTATTAAAGTCACATCTGAACAGTAGGAATGCCATTAGTGCAGTAAATTCCCGAGCTGTGTCTATTATTAGGTACAGTGCGGGAATTCTGAGATGAAATGTTGCTGAACAAAAAGAACTAGGAAGCTATTGACTATCTACAACATGTTCCACAAGAGGAGTGATGTCGATAGACTCTACTTAAGGAGATCTGAAGGTGGAAGAAGTCTTATCAGCATGGAGGAATGTGTTCAGATGGAGAAAAACAACCTACACGAATACGTGACTGATAGTAAGGAGCCAATGCTCAGAATTGTACAGAAGGAGAGGTCAAAAGACTAGGAGATTTCCAAGGAGGAAATAACAACGAGGAGAAAGAGCAGCTTTCATGAAAAATCCCTTCATAGTACCTTCTTTGAGAAAACTGAATTCAGAGATCCACAGACATGGAACTGGTTGAAAAGAGGAGACCTTAAAAATGTTACAGTAGGAATGCTAATGGCTGCGCAAGAGCAGACCCTCAAAACAAAGTGGCTGAAACACCATATTTATGAGGAGGATGCTAGCGGACTGTCAGAATCTGTGGAGAGAGAGAGGAGACTGTGGCTCACATTGTATCCGAGTGTAAACACCTAGCCCAGACTAACTATAAATGCTGGAGACATGATGTGATGGGCAGGGTGATCCACTGGCACCTATGCAAAGTAAACAATTTACCACATTCTGAGAAGTGGTATGAGCATAAGCCAGAGTCGGTGATAGAAAACGATCAGGTGAAGGTGCTGTGGGATGTTAGGATACAGACGGACAAGAAACTGGAACACAATAGACCTGACCTGGTGATTTTGGACAAGGAAAAAAGATCGTACCTGATTGTGGATGTGGCCTGCCCATTCGACACGAGAGTGCAAGAGAAGGAGAGGGAGAAAACTAACCGATACCAGGACTTCAAGTGGGAGGTAAAAAGGATTTGGAACTGCCATGGAGTCAAAGTGGTCCCGATTGTCATAGGCGTATTAGGTACTATCTCAAACGGTTTCCAGTGATGGTTAAAGAAAATTGGCCCCGCCCGCTTTTTGGAACACTTCAAAAGGCATGCTTGCTGGGAACAGCAAGAACCCTCCGATACGTCCTGAATATCTGAGGCTGCAGGTATATTCATTTCAACAAACTTTCCAGTTAACTAACATCAATGACGGAGACTCAATGAACAATAATAATAATACTACTACTAATAATAATAATAATGCTTTCTTTATAAACCACAAGCGTTTACATAAAGTATGCATTAAGGACAGTACAGGACAATACAGGGCGGTACAACTGGGCATTTCTGTGTGTAAAAAACAAGAAACAGAGGATGTAATAATAGAACAATTAAAAAATTCCCCAATAGGGGGGAGACTTCCGAGGGACATTCGTGGAGAAAGCCCAGTAAAAGGCCACAGTGACACTGACCACCAAGGCAAGTGCCCTCTCCCCGTTTTCCACTTTTAATTTACAGACACATACTCAGAGTAGGCCCATTCACTCGGGCCATTCTTGCTTCTCTCACCCATCTTTCAACAAAATGCTGGGAAGAGAGCTTTCCCCTCTCTACTCTGATTTTCCTTTTCAAATGAAATTTGAAAAAGTCAATCAGGGCATCACCGAAGAGGTAAGTGCTCGTCTTCAGCGCTTTCAAACGTGTCCACCATACTATCGCTTTCGCCATGGCCACCAGACCGATAAAAACTGCCTGCCCTTCCCGGCTAAAGGAAGAGGGCGGGGCAATCCTCACGATGGACTCAGATCTGTCCTACACGCGACAGCAGGTGTTCGACATAAAAAACAAGTCAGGAATGCTCGGACATTGGACGAGTGCGTGCAGGACGGTTTCGTCGCCCTGCGCGTATCTCGGACATGCCCGGCTGACGGCACCTCCATTCCTGTAGAGTTTATCCCGAACTGGCAAGGCTCCTCGGTAGCACTGCCAGGCCAGAGATTTCTGGAAGTTGTCCATAGGCCCCGGCCCGAAAGTGCTTCCGAAGAGATTGGCTAGTTGATTTTCGTCGGAGCCTAGAGTTTCTGCAAGTACATCGTCGCTCTTCCCCTCCACTAATCCTCTATAAAATGCCGATCACATTGCCCGTTTGGTCGAGGGCTGTGAGCGCCTGAAGACATTCCAGTCTCCAGGGGCTACTCTCGGTCTTCGCTTGACCCAGGACTGCAGCTCCGTCAAGGAAACGAGCTGGGGAAATACGTGTCTAGCAAACGGCGACCACACCTGATCACCGTCGAGGAAGAGGTTGAGATGTCATAGCCTGAGCGCGTGTCTGCGCATCATCAGCCACGGCACGCCCAGCCCTCCACGGGAGATGGACCGCCTAAACCATCGGAGCGCGTCCCTTCCATAAAATGCGAAAGAGCAAACGCTCCAGCGCAGTCAGGCGGGGCTTAGGACAAGGTACGACGGTCAGGCGGTAGCAGATGACAGACGCGATGTACGCGTTAGCCCCCTCCGCTCGACCTTTCAGGGATAACTTCCTCTCCGCCCATTTCTGGGTGAGAGAAGCAACCCTGTTCGTCACCTCGTCCCAGTTTTTGTCCGTCTGGAGATCCGGACCGAACCAGACCCCTAGCAATTTAACCGGTCCGTCCGTCCAGCACCCGACGACGCTGTTGGACGGCATGGACCTGCCTCTCCAGATGCCGAGCTGCAGGCCTACTGACTTTTCCTGGTTGATCATTGCTCCTGTCAACGCTTCGTATTCTCTTAGTGCCGATCGCCTCGATGTGTTTGGCGCCGACACCACTACGGTGACATCGTCCGCATATGCTGACACGGATCTTCCGCATCCTAGTTCGCGCGGGACGCCCCTCAACGTCTCCAGTTTGTGCAGTAATGGCTCGAGAGTCAATACGTACAAGAGGGACGAGAGTGGACATCCTTGGAGGACCGAGCGCATGATGTTTGACGGTTCCGAAATGTGACCGTTCACTCTCACCACAGAGCAGATGTCGCTTTACATGGCAGCGATCCAGCCTCTGAAGACGGGCCCAAAGCCAGCCGCCCTCATGGCTGCTGCTACGTAACGATGTTCAATCCTATCGAAAGCTTTCGACTGATCTAAATTGATCAAGGACACACCCGTTCTAGGTTCCCTAGCTACCCTCTCTACGATGTATCGCATGGGATGGAGGTTGTCGTGGATGGATCTGTCGGGAATGGCGCATGTCTGCGCCTCTCCCACCAGACCACTAACGACAAGTGCCAACCACTTTGCTACCACCTTGGTCAAAATCTTGAACTCTGTGTTTAACAGAGTTATGGGCCTGAAATTATCTATGTTATCCCCCTTGTTCGGATCCTTTCTCAGCAGTGCCACCGCTCCTCGGCTCACAGAGCTGGGAATTCTCCCGTTATGTTGCCAGTTTTAGTAGACGTCCGCCAAGAGGCCTCCGAACAAGTCTGGGATCTGTACGTAAAGTTCATAGGGCAGACCATCCAAACCAGGCGATTTACCCCTTGTGCAGACAATCATTGCCTCCCGTACTTCAGCGACTGTTATCGGCTTTTCGCGGCACTCCGCCTCAGTGACCGAGAGCCGCGGCAGTCCGTCGAGGTAACACTAAAGTCCATCAGTCGATCCGGTTCGCCGCTGCTCCCGAATTATCGCTGAAAAGCTTCACACATTTGCCCGGGATCGAGTAGTATGCGCCCGTCGTGGTCCACCAAAGACCGGATCGTGGCTTTGTTGCCACGACGCACCTCTGCCACTCGGGCCCATTGAACAGCTTTCGTCCCCTCGTGTCTGAGAGCACGCACCCTAGCTCTGACAACGCAGCAATCGTGCTTTGCATTGAAGAATTAGTTAAGGGCCAATTTCGCCGCAAGTATGTCGGTCGTGATGCCTTTGCTAAGCCCCTCGTCTAATATTCTAACTAATTTTCCCTCTGCTCTATTTTTCTCTATTGCTAAAGCCTTACTAAATCTAATGGACTCTATTCTAATTGCTCTTTGCAAAGCAAACCACCACTTGTTGTTGACGATGGCCACCGTCAACCCCCGCTTAACTAGTTCGCTAATCCGGTCTCTGTAGGCTTTGTGCGCTGGTAAGGACGCGTTTAGCTTCCAATAGCCGGGTGCTCGTCTATGAAGCCTATCTAAGTCAAGCACACAGATCACGAATTTGTAGTCCGTGTAGCTGACTATCTTGAATTGTGGACAGCCTATGCTAGACCTATCTATTTCCCTACAAAATACTCTATCTAGATATGATCTGGATGACCCTATGCGATTTGTCCAAGTCCACATTGGCACATTCGGGAAATCCAATCGGTACCTGTCAGACAGTTCAAAACACCTGAGCAGTTTGGTGAGGCTCTTGCACCCTCCTCCCCTATCCGCTAATCCCACACAGTCCCAGCGTGCATCTAAGATCCCGTTCCAGTCGCCCGCTAACACTAAAGAGCGGGACGTTCCAAGAAAGGTCTGCAGACGCCGGAAGAAATCAGGCCGCCCTGCTCCTGTCGGCGCATAGACGGCCACTAGCCTGAAAACTTGCTCGCCTCCGCTGGTCACGTCTAGCACCACCAACTTACCTTCTGGGTTCAGGAAGATGGCCCGTATGGCGAGATCCAAACCTCTCCGAATAAGCACAGCAACTCCTCCCCCAATCCCGGATAGCTGGGAGATGCGTACACACCGTAGCCGCCGAATATCGGTGCGAAGTCCCGTGCTTCGGAGATTCTGGTCTCGCTGATGGCAACTACACCTATGTTTAGTGACCTGAGTTCGTTGAGCAGGTGGACCTGCTTCCGTGACGACCCCAAGCCAGGCGCATTTATGTTGCCTATTCTGAGTGAGGTCATGTTGAAATGGAGTTGAAAAGATGGGAAAGACCACTTACCTTACTTCTCGTAGAGGAAAGATGGTTTCTCCATCCTTTTCCCTGCTTGTGGCCTCCTCCGGAAGGATGTCCTTATAAATCCGCCTGGAGAGTGTTTGTCGGAAATCTCCGATGACTTTGGGGAATTTTTGTTTTACTGTCGTGTACGTTTCTGTGTGATGCGAGTGATGTGTATGTGTGGAGGGGCTGTGGACTTTTGGGTTGTCGTGTAGTATTTTTCTGTCATGCTGGTGTTGTGTGGCATGTAGTGTAATAATTGGTTATTGATCAAATTTAATGGTGTGTAGTGTGTATCGTTTTGGTTGTTTTGTTTTGTTTGCGTTTGTTGTGGGTTTGTTTCTGTTTCGCTTTTTGGTGACTTTTGTGGTGTTGGTGATGGTGGTGTTGGGGTTAATGATGGTGATGGTGTTGGTTTTTGTGGTGATGGGGTTGGTGATGCTGGTGTGGATGGTGGCATATCTGTCTTAACTTTTTTGTTTGATAATTTATTAGTTTCCCTCTGTATTTTGTTTTTGGAGGCGGAAGGAAGACAATTTTTTCTTTTTTGGTTTCTTTTTCTTTCTTTTTTCCTGATACCGTTTCCCACTCCTCCACAGGCGATGGTTTTGATTGTGGCGTGGTGGATCGTGTAGGCGCTGGTGGCAGTTCTGGCGCGTTGGGTGGTGGTGGTGTTGGTTTTGTTACTGTTGCTGGGGTTGTTGCTGTTACAGTTGCTTCTGTTGTTCCTGCTACAGTTGTTGCTGGTGGTGGTGTTGATTGTTGAGTCACTGGGGTAAGTAAGAGAGGTGGCCTCATCCTTTTAGCCTGAGGGCAGAAAGCCCTTAGGTAGGTTCCTTCACCACAAACGACACACCTTGGCGTTCTACCCTCGACGATTACGGTGAGGTGGCTGCCGTCAGTGAGGTCTATTACCTCTGGGATCTTTTCAATGCTTTTATGGTCCTCTTGGATCAGGAGCTCCATCCCAGATCCGGACTAGTTCTCCTGCTTTTCTTTCGCTATTTCAATTAGCTTGGTGTTGGCCTCGATGCCGGCGAGGCCGGCAGCTATTAACCAGCGAATTTCGATGGCCGGTGGAACGTGAGTCACCCTGATCTTCACAAGTCTTCACTTCTTAATGGGACCATGGAGTGTTCTCTGGCCTCCTGTGGTGTTTCAAAGAACACGTCCACGGTTCCATATTTCTTCCCACGTCTGATGTGTGATTTATTTGCCCACACTTGTCCCAAAGCTTTTTGGATTTGGGACTCGGATGCCCGTCCACTCGGCGCGATTTTATGTTAATTGTCCGATAAGACACGGTCCATAGGCGACGATGCTCCATATTATTAGGGGGGGGGGGCTGACCCTGTACCCATCTTTCTTTACCATTCTTTTGGCTTCTAATTCCTCCTGAGTTACCTGGATCGCTTCGCACGTTTTTGCTACTCTGGCAAAACTCAGGGTAATTTTCTTAATTTCATTGTTACTGTTGTTGCTATCGTTATTTTTGTTATTGTTAATTTTAGTTTCAGTTGTGGTGGTGGTGGCTTCAATGGTGTTAGGTGTGGAAGAGTTCATTTTGGTGGAATTCATTTCGATAGCATGAGTTAATTTATTTTTTTCTTTTGTTTCTGTTGTCGCTGTGGTGGTTGTGGCGGGGGTTGTCGCTGTGGTGGTGGGGGTGGTAATGGCGGGAAATGAATGTCTGGCTGAGACAAATTTAAAATATTGCTACTGCTTATATTTTTAGTGTTGGCAAACGTGGTAATATTTACAATGGTTGTGTCGGTGTGAGGTGTTAGGTTGTGAGGAAGGCTCTCAGCTGCTGAGTCGGACATAATTTTTCAAAGAAAATTTTTATTTGTTTGATAATTATAAAAAGTTTAAAATTTGGGCTCAAGGCCCCAATCTTTTTGAGTTGTCTTTTCAGAAATCAATGTGTGTGCACTTATATACAGTTAACAATAAACATTTTCCATAAATAGCAATTTTAAACAACTGAAAATAACAAACCTTTGCGGAGCTCACGATGATACGATTTACTACGTAGGTCGCCAATAATAATAATAATAATAATAATAATAACTTACAGATATCTAGGTGTTTGTGAAGGAGACGGAATCAAGCACTCGACAATGAGGGAAAGGATAAGGAAGGAATGTTTCTGCAGAGTAAGAGCGATCTTAAGGACGGAATTGAATGCAAGGAATAGGATCGATGCAATAAACACGCTTGCCATACCAGTAGTAACAACAGTTACAATGTCATCAACTAGTCAAGCTCAGAGATCCGTAGGCTCGATACAAAAATTAGAAAATTCTTAATCCAGTTAGATATTGCGTTGAAAACTGCAACAATTGGATTATCTACATATCTAAGAGTATCACATGATTGGATGATCAAACTCGTTTTGAAACACGAAAGCATCAAAAGACCATTCTCCATTACAAAAGATGCACAAAGATACAGTAATGGACTACACATTTCAGAAGTCCCATTTACTGCTGAAATGGAAAACACAGAAAAAGCAAAGCAGGTAAAAGTAACTGCAAATAAAGAACTGCTACAGAAACTGGCTAAGAAATGGCAAGAAAAGCCTCTGTATGGAAAATACCCAGAGCGAGCTAACAATCCTGATGTTGACAAAACTTCATCCCATCAGTGGTTTGCATCCTCTGGACTGCAATCGGAGACTGAAAGACTGATTATATCAGCAACAAAAAATTACCAAGCCAACATAATAAAAAATGGATGCAGCCCATTATGCCGTGTATGTAAAAAACAACCAGAGACCATTGATCATATAATTTCAATGTGCAGTCCTATAGCTCCAACCGAATACCCAAACAGGCATGACACAGCTGCACAATACATACATTGGATAATGTGGAAGCATTTTGACCTGCCCCATGAAAATAATTGTTGGGAGCATCAACCACCTCCCATACATGAAAAAGATCAGGGGGAAGGGAGATATTTTTTTCTTTTTTGATTTCTTTTTTTTTTTTTTCCTGTTACCGTTTCCCACTCCTCGTCGTCACAATATCTCTCCATTTGCGATAAGCCGGGGAGTGGAAAACCCTCCACAGGCGTTGGTTATGGTTGTGGCGTGGTGGATGGTGTATGCGCTGGTGCTGGTTCTGGCGCGTTGGGTGGTGGTGGTGTTGGTTTTGCTAGTATTGCTGGGCTTGTTGCTGTTACAGTTGCTTCTGTTGTTACTGCTACAGTTGTTGCTGCCATTTCTGCTGCTGGTGGTGTTGATGGTTGAGTCACTGGGGTGGGTAACAGAGGTGGCCTCAACCTTTTAGTCTGAGGGCAAAAATACCTTATGTGGGTTCCTTTACCACAAACGACACACCTAGGCCTTCTGCCCTCGACGATTACGGTGAGGTAGCCGGGATCTCCTCAATGCTTTTATGGTCCGCTTGGATCAGGAGCTCCATCCCAGATCCTAACCAGTTCGCCTGCTTTTCTTTCGCTATTTCAATTATCTTGGTGTTGGCCTCTATGCCGGCGAGGACGGCAGCCATTAGCCAAGGAATTTCGATGGCCGGTGGAACGTGGGTCACCCTGATCTTCACAAGTCTCTGGCCACAATAGCTCGGGACGAGTGTGAAGTCGTCACTTCTTAATGGGACCATGGAGTGTTCTCTGGCCTCCTGTGGTGTTTCAAAGAACACGCCCACGGTTCCATATTTCTCCCCACGTCTGATGTGGGTCTTTTGCCCACACATGTCCCAAAGTTTTGGGATTTGGGACTCGAATGCCCGTTCCACTCGGCGCGATTTTATGTTAATTGTTCGATAAGACACGGTGCATAGGCGACGATGCTCCATTTTATTAGGTGGGGGGGGGGATGAGGCTGACCCTGTACCCGTCTTTCTATACCATTCCTTTGGCTTCTTCTAATTCCTCCTGAGTTACCTGGATCGCTTCGCACGTTTTTGCTACTCTGGCAAAACTTAGGAAAAAAACTTAGGAAAAAATGAAAAAGTAGAAAATACCAATGGGATTTTCTCATAGAATAACAGGATAACATGTTTTTAAAGTATTTTATTATACCGGCTGAGCCAATAGTTGTTTCAGCTTCTTCATGCTAAAGGAAATGTGATAAAATTAAGCTGTATATCAATTAGAACACTGTGTAAGAGATCATAGTCTACATATATATAAACAAAATTCCCCTCCCCAAAAACGAAACAGACCTATTTTAAGCGCACAGACGCCAATCAATAACGTCGATTCAAATCATGCCATCCGAAACATACTAAAATGATTATCCCTTACAACGTAGCCAAAAGGATTTGTACAATATTATTTGATAGAAACACGTGTTACATACGTCTACAAGAAATAGAGGACACACTCATTAGTAGGAATTACCCACCATCCCTAATTAACAATGAATTTAAAACTCAGTATCTAGTATATTAGACACCCCAAACTAAAGAATGACTCGAAACTGAAATCCCTACCATACATCTCCACACACAACCCTCTAAACAACCCTCTAAACAATGAGGTCTTTTACACCATGCTCCAGAGCATGCCTTCATTAACAAGGGATCATAGAATGAAACAAATCCTTCAAACGCACAAAATCATAAAGAGCAAAAGCAAACACAATTCAATGAAAAACATCTTAACACAATTCCAATCGAATACAACAACAAAACCAACAGTAAAAATATGCGGAAAACCCAATTGTGGTATATACGTCAACCTAATAGAGGAATCAGAATTCTGCTTCAAACAGGGGCAAAGCTTTACGGTGAAAAACAATTTCACATGCGCATCAGAAAACCTGATATATGTATTGCTCAGGCTATCGAGAACAGTACATACGACAAACAAAAAAAAGTGTTTGTCAGTGTATGACCGTTCATAGATTCTAACTTAAAATACGGGAATACAGAAAATAGCACTGAGTGAACACATTGAGACCTGTGTCTCAAATGAACAACCTGACTTTAGAATTCTTTCCCCTCTATAAATTTAAAGACAACGCTACCCAGATTCAACGCATTAACAAATAATCATACTTTATCACAAAATGCAAACCCCGTTTAAATGCATCCACCACAGACGAAACAGCAACAACAACCCAACAATAACAACAATGGACACATTAAGAACGACGGTATTTCCCACAGAAATACTAAGAAATATAAATATATATTTAAGGTCAGTCCAACGGACTGCTTCTATTACTACGACTAATAATAATAATATTACTAACACACCACCCCGTCGTTTCCTGCTGCTTCTTCTTCTCCTCCTCTTTTTCCTCCCTCTACTACTACTACTACTACTACTACTACTACTACTGCTGTTGCTGCTGCTACTGCTGCTACCACCTATATATATAGGTGTGTGCATGTGTGTGTGTGTGTGTGTGTGTGTGTGTGTGTGTGTGTGTGTGTGTGTGTGTGTGTGTGTGTGTGTGTCTGTGTGTGTGTGTGTGTGTGTGTGTGTGTGAGAGTGTGAGTGTGTGTGTGTAAACTGTGATCTCTAATACCCTCTTCTAATTAATATACACGTTAATTTGATTATATACTTTTTATCATATCTCCTGTAGTACGAAGAAGCCGAAACAACTATCGGCTGAAACTGGTACTATATATTACTTATAAAAAAATTGATCTGGTTTTATTCTATGAGAAAATCCCATTACCATTTTCTACTTTTTTTTATTTTCCTAAAATATATATATGAACTCGTGTGTCACTTCTCAACTTTATATAAATATATATATATTTACTTATATATATAT
Source organism: Eledone cirrhosa (assembly GCA_964016885.1). NCBI lineage: Eukaryota > Metazoa > Mollusca > Cephalopoda > Octopoda > Eledonidae > Eledone > Eledone cirrhosa. The sequence continues at coordinate 39,088,344 of OZ024747.1, read as the reverse complement.
ATATATATATATATATATATATATATATATATATATATATATATATATATATATATACATATATATATATTGTTATACTTTGGGAGGGTCATGTTGCCAATAAGAAACACACGCACCAGTTGCTTTCACTTCAATTTATTATAATAAATTTAAAATTTAGGAATTTATAAATTTCTGGTTGGTTGGTTCCACAACCAGATAGTTGTTTATATATTGTGAAAGTTCTTTCGTCACACATTCTGTGATCTCTTCAGTGACTGGGGATTATTTTCTTTTTTTTGTGCCTCTCCTTTGTTCTGTCCTACGCCATTTTGTTTCTGTGTGTGTGTTCACACACAGAATATATATGTATATGTTCACAAAATGTATATATGTATAAAGAATGAATAATAAAACAGGTAGACATCATGGAAAGGTAATGTATTCCGAGTGCTTACAAATGTTTCAACAGTAGTTACACATTCTAGTAATGTTGTGTGCAAATTGGTATTTATTTATTTGCAGATATTCAATTTTCAAATGCTACTTCTCCTATCGTATCTTTAGAGCAGAATGGTTTAAGTGTAAATTCCCTTGTATTTCTTAAAGGAAGTTATTAGGGAAGATAGAGTATAAAAAGGAAGAGAGAAAGAATGAGAGATAGACAGAGATAGACAGAGAGAGAGTGAGAGGGAGAGAGAGAGAGAGAGAGAGAGAGAGAGAGAGAGAGAGAGAGAGAGAGAGAGAGAGAGAGAGAGAGAGAGAGAGATGTAAGGGTCGGAGAAATGGGAGAGAGTGGTTTGAAGAATACAGATAGCTTAATCTAAATATTGTGATAGGGGTTCAACAAGTGGGTTTATTATACTGCTTACTCTCAAAGTGATAACTGAGGCATTGTGTTGATATTGTCAACTTTGGAATTATTTATTGCCACAGAGAGCAGGTTGATAGATGTGGAGAGAGAGGCAGGTAGACAGAGGACCAGAGAGAGAGAGAAAGAAAGAGAGGAATGGAGAGAGAGAAAGAAAAAGAGAGAGGGGGAACAGAGAAAAGCTACGAGAAGAGGAAGGAAAGACGGTATACATGGAGTTCATAGTTGTAGTCTGCTAATCGTACTCAAGTATCCATTTATAATGATAAGCAGGGTACTGGTTTGCAGTGTGTGAGTATGTGTGGGGGTGGGGGTATAGTTAGGAAGTAGTTATTGAGTGGTATTAGTTAGCGGGTGGAATTAGTTAGTGGGGTCCAATGATTCAGTGGAGTCACGGATCTTGTGGGAATTTACATACTACATGGAAAATTTAATAATCTACAGGGGGGAATATATAGAGATGACGCACTTTTATTAGTTAATAACTTAAATAACGAAAATCTTGAAAGACTACGGAAAAACATTAGGAAATCTTTTAGTGAACTGGCTCTAAAAATAACGTACGAATACAATCTTAAAGTAGTACATTTTCTTAATTTGAATACAGGACTGACACGACCATTCCACAAGATAAATGAGAATCTTACCTATATTAATTTTAATTCGAATCACCCACTTTCCATGATCAAATCGGTTCCTCGTAGTATTTCTCTCAGAATATCTCGCCTATCGTCTAACTCTGAGATTTTCAGTGAACATGCTGAATTCTATAATAACGCATTAAGGAATGCAGACCACCGGAATAAAATAGAATACATTGATTATAACCACACACGAAATCGAAGAATATGTAACCGGGGTACAGAAATACAAGCGCACATACACATTACCACCAGACATACTAATAATAGAAAGTCATCACCAAACTCAAATAAATTACGTTGTAGAAAGTATATGTGGTATAATCCCACTTTTAATGCTTTGATTAGTACAAACCTATCTATTTCATTCTTTAGGTCAATTAACAAGCATTTCCCTAATTCCCATAAATACAGTAAAATTCTAAACTCTGAGAATATTAAGCTATAATACTCCACAGCACCAAACCTTGAAGCATACATAAGCAAACTTAACTTAAAGCAATTATTAAACAACACTACAAAACAAAATATTTTAAAAGCAGATGGGCATAACGTAATATCAGCCACCCAACCACCAAATAGAAGACGGGTATTACACAACCCACCTGAACTGTTATCCCAACCTATCCATGGTAACCTGATACCCACAACAAACACTGCAACTGCTACCTACCCAAAAGATGCCCATTGAAGAATAAATGCCTTGATCCAACATTGTTTATCAATGTACTGTCGAATCGAACGACCAGAAATGGTATTACATCGGGTCTACCACTACACCCTTTAAGTCTCGTTGGTATCGTCATCGATTTTCGATTAAACATCCTGAACACCGTCTTGTAACCACGCTCGCCAATAAGACCTGGCAACTCCGTGAATGCAACCGGCAGTACACATTGAAATGGGATAAATTATCCAGCACTAGTGAATACCGGAGTGGATTGAAGTACTGCAGATTATGCAACCTTGAACTCTTTTATATCTTAAAATACAAACACAATTTACTAAATGACAGAATCGAACGATCGTTATACTGCAAACACAAAATGAAGGCTAAATTGTCTCACTATAAAATAGCTTAACATACGAACCTGAGACTACAACATCACTTTCTCGCTAAATAATTCCACTCAATAACTACTTCCTAACTATATCCGCCCCCACACATACACTGCAAGCCAGTACCCTGCTTATCATTATAAATGGCTACTTGATTGCGATTAGCAGACTACAACTACGAACTCGATGTATACCGTCTACCCTTCCCCCTTCTCGTTTCCCGTAGCTTTTCTCTGCCCCCCCCCCCCCTCTCTCTCTCTCTCTCTCTTTCTTTCTCTCTCTCCCTTCCTCTCTCTCTCCCTCTGGCCCTCTGTCTACCCCCCTTTCTCTCCACATCTATCAACCTGCTCTCTGTGGCAATACATAATTCCAAACTTGACAATATCAACACAATGCCTAAGTTGTTACTTTGAGAGTAAGCAGTATAATAAAACCACTTGTTGAACGCCTATCACAACATTTAGATTAAGCTATCTGTATTATTCAAACCACTCTCTCTCTCTCTCTCTCTCTCTCTCTCTCTCTCTCTCTCTCTCTCTCTCTCTCTCTCTCCTTCTTTCTCTCTTCCTTTTTCTACTCTATCTTCCCCAATATCTTTAAGAAATACAAGGGAATTTACACGTTAACCATTCTGCTCTGAAGATTCAATAGGAGAAGCAGCATTTGAAAATTGAGTATCTGCAATAAATAATACAAATTTGCACATGGCATGACTAAGATGTTTAACTACTGTTGAAACATTTGTAAACACTCAGAATAAATTACCTTTTTATCATGTCTACCTGTGTTATTGTTCATTCTTTATCTACACGCCGGCATACAGAAGAATCAGAAACTAAGTTTCTGTAACTATTCTTCCATAAATCGGTGAGTAACCCCTCAACGTAGGTCGACTCTATCTAGTGTAGTAATTAACCATTACTGTATTCAGGATAATCCTAAACAGTTCTTGCATAACCTAATATATCTTTATATATATAAAAACGAGGATGTGTGTGTGCTGTGTACAATTTTGCATGCATAAGGCTTTCACAATTGCCAACTGAATTTTATCAAATTTTCTGTGCACGTTGCGCAGGTCACTAAGATTGTCACATCACAAACATTATTCAAATCGACCCACGTTGAGCAATAAAAAATCAATATCAAAATTATCGGTAGAAAAATTGATGTAAGGGCGATAACAAACTTTATTGACAATCCTTATAAAAACAGGTAGATAACCAACTTTTCAGAAATTGGTTTACCTCCTAATACATTGGTTCTGAAAGAGGGAACACCAGGTATTTAGCTGAGAAATATCACTCCTCCAAAACTATGCAATGGTACACGCCTTGTGGTTAAACAACTGTCTCCACTTAGTATTGACGCTACCATTCTATCCGGATGTGGAAAAGGCGAGGATGTGATAATAACAAAAATTAGCCTGACTACATCAGGCGTGGATACTCCCTTCTCCTTTCGCCGAACCCAATTTCCCCTTCGTGTTGCCTTTGCGATGTTCATAAACAAGTCGCAAGGTCAAACTCTGTCCGTCGCTGGAATTCACTTGGATGAACCTTGCTTTTCGCACGGACAATTCTACGTTGGCTGCTCACCAGTTGGCAGTCAAGATAATCTCTTTGCGTTTGTTCCGAAAAGAAAAACGAAGAATATCGTCTATCCTGAAGTGCTTTAGTGTTAACAAAAAAAACTTATTACAGCTCTGCCTTGACTTCAACTTACTCATTACAAAACATACCAATGAATATGTCATGCAGGATATTTTTGTTTAGAAGTTCAAAATTTAACCATACACAGCAAAGGATGCTCTCAAAGAATAGATTTTATCTAATTCTACTTTCATTGTTTTTTTTGTTTGTATACAACTCTGCTTTGATTACAACTTTTTGTACTTTAACAAAACACCTGTTTTTTTTACAGATTTGCAACGTGTTTTGTCTTTAATCATTTGTATAACCACATCTTCTTCAGTATTTTCCTTCATTATCGGCATACTTTATGCGTACAAAGAATGCACTAAATATTCGTTTGCATTAATTATTGAAGAATTCTGCTTATTTTGACAGGTTGGGGACGAATAATGTTCTTCTTTTACTTCCTAGCTGTATATTCTTAGCATAATTTCAAACCCCGAGCAACGCCGGGTAAATCTGGTAGTATATATATATATATATATATATATATATATATATATATATATATATATATATATAAATATATATATATATATATATATATATATATATATATATATATATATATATATATATATATATATATATACATTGGTAAACGGAATAGAAAATGGTGACAAATTGTTCACAGTTGAAAAATGGTTTAATTAGGAATGAAAGAGTATTAGTGATTGTATGGGTTAGTATTCAGTTGTGGTTTTAAGTTTTTAAGTTTTTACCGGTTGCGCATTTCTAAATGCTTTTCAAAAATAATTCTGAGATTGAGTGTCCGTGCTGTTTGCTCTGATCTGATTAGTTTTGGGAATTCTACCTGTTTTTATGTTTAAAAAGTGGCTCCAGCGTTATTTTTGTGTTGCAAAAATGCTTGTGGTCAAAACAATTTTGATTGGTCGGTAGAGGTCATGTGAATGTAAAAAGTTGATTTTACGCCAAGACTGTTTTTATGTTAAAATGTTAAAAAAGTGGCTCCAGCAAAAATTATTGGTCAAAACAATTTTGATTGGTCGGTAGAGGTCATGTGGATAAAAAATTGGTTTTGCGCCAAGATTGAGAAATGACTCTTTCACAACAAATATGTGTGTGTGTGTGTGTATGTGTGTGTGTGTGTGTGTGTGTGTGTGTGTGTAGTAGTAGTAGTAGTAGTAAGGTGTTCGATGCTGCGACAATGGCCAGCAGCGATGTGTGTCAAATGGCTATTAAGATAAGTGTGTGTGAGTGTGTGTGTGTGTGTGTGTGTGTGTGTGTGTATACATACAGCAGAGTCATTCGAAGGTCAAAAGATAATTTTCAGCTTTTGTCTTATACGGAGAAGTGCGTGTGTGTGTGTCTGTGTGTGTATAAGTCTCTTTGTATGTTGATGTACGCGTGTGTATGTGTTTGTGTATATATGTGTGTGTGTGTGTGTGTGTGTGTGTGTGGGTGGACCAGTATTTTTTCCCCCTGGTAAAATGGTGTACATTATTCGATTTTTTCAGTAAAATCGGTTCTCTTAATAGAACATAAAAAATCTTAACAATAAAAGGTGTGAAATGATATTCACTATATATATACACACACACACACACATTCACTACATATATATATATATATACATATATACATACATATATATGCACATATATTTTTTTGTATTGCACCATAGAGCATGTGTGTTTACGTGTGTCATTGTGTTTATATGTGGGTAGAGATGTGTGCTGATGTAGGTATGTATGTTGACGTGTGTATGTTGTGGGTTCGTCTTAGGGAGAAGTGTTTAGACGGGGTCCGTATTTGTTAATGAAGTAAGATTCCTTGCTGATGCGCTGGGTGTGGGTGCCAACCTAGTCATGGGATACCTGGAAATCACCCTCTACACTAAAGTCCTAAACAAATTTGGAAACACCCTCCACTTACACATTGAAAGGAACTGGAAGCGATATCTAGATGACTGCTTCATCCTTTGGCACGAAAACATCGAAAAACTTAAAGAATTTCACACCCTTATAAATGGGCTCAACACAAATATTAACTTCACGATGGAATACAGCCATCAACAACTCCCCTTCCTCGACATCCTCATTAAGATTCATAACAGTTCTCTATCTAAAATCTGCAATCTCTGTCTAAATGAAAAATTTACCATTATCTCTAATCTAGATTCTATAATAAATAGACGCACTGATTTGTTTTCTATCTGCTTGCATAAATTCCATAAAACATTTCACAAAGTATACAGCTAATATTCAATTCTTTATCAATTTAGAATCTTTTTCTCAAAGGCACATATATATACACTTCTTTTAAAAATATACCCATCTTTCTACCTTATTTCAAAGGTTATTATACATTCTATAATACTTGTTTACTCATTACTCTTACTCTATATCAACTTGTAAAATCCTTCGTAAACATATACATTTTTCTGACGCTAGATTATTCATCCTCAATTCATTAATTTTTTTCTCCCTATCATCTAACTCATTATTCTCAATACATATTAACATTTTCTTTTTCTTCGCACATATCAAATCCTTCAATATACAAACCTTAACTTTACATTATTTCTCTCAAATCCTTCAATATACAAACCTTAACTTTACATTATTTTTCTCTTCGTTAATTTTCAAATTTCTATAATACTTGTTGACTCTTTCTACATCACCCATATTTATCACTTCCTTTTCTTCTCTTCTAATATCTAACCCCTAAACTGTACCTTTTCTCACTCTTGCCTAACATAGAATCAATTATTACATAATACAACACATTCTTACTCTATATCACCTTATAAAAATCCTTCGTAAACATATACATTTTTTTTGACGTTAGAATATTCATCCGCAATTCATTAATCTTTTCTCCCTATCATCTAACTCATTATTCTCAATACATATTAACTCCTTCTCTTTCTTCGCACATATTTTTCTCTTCGTTAATTTTCAAATTCTTTTAATTTACACATTATCTTCCAACGGTTTTCAACCTCTCTATGTAAAACAATATATCTTTCTCAGTTATAAAATCTCTCTCTCTCTCTCTATCACCCATCTCTCCTCCTATCTCGTCCTTCCTCACTATACTCCTCCCTCTCCACCTTCACTCTCATCTCCTCCTCTTTTTTTCATCCTTTCCACCCCCCCTCTAAATAAAATAGTTTTTCCCAATATCACACATCAATCTAAAAGTGCTTCTCATATGTTGATTTAAAACTGAACTATCCACAAGTGTTTTTTAGCCTTCATATCATGTCCTCCTGTTTTATCTGATGAAAACACAAATATTATTGCATGATGATATTTGTTTTTGAAATGCGCATAATAAAATACATGGAACTCCTTTAACCATCTTTTGTTCTCATATATTATATATATATATATATATATATATATATATATATATCTTTAGGCTTGTTGGTTCACCACTGGATAGAATTGGTCATTCCGTATGGTCAATCTTGGTGTAATATTGTGGAGAATACTCAGCGCAGTGCAGTTCACCCGTCTTCGTGTGTGTAGTTGGTGGTGCGAATACGGAGTTAATTATAAATAAAATAAAATCACAGGATTTAAATGACCGGGTTCTATATGAATCCGGTGATATCATCAGGTATTGGAATATAACAAAGGAATATGTAAAAAACTGTGGGTCCGAAAAATTAGAGACAGAGAAAAAGAGGACGGCTGACCAACTAGCTGCTTTCACCTCGGCCAGTCGCCCTCAAAGTGATGGCAACTCAATCTACTAATGACCATCTGGAGAGGGGGCGAAGGCTAATAATGCACTACCACCTCTCCGTCAAACAAAAGGGGAAGAAATAAAGAAAGGAAGAAAGAAGAGAAAAGGAAGAAAAGAAGTCAGCGTAAGGGTCACACTACATTTCTTGCTAGAAAATGCCGCGAAAAATGCTACTCCAAAGAATCTATATGGTCTAATGTGTGACCCGAAAATTGGAACGTTAAACTTATGTTGCTAGTTATAGGAGTAAATTAAATTAAATTAAAATTATTAAATTGCAAAATGATAAATTGAAAAATAAATTATTAGAAAATTAAAGGTTAAGGTAGCGAGATTTATTTAATGAACTTTTATTTAATGTGTGTTGTGTGTTGTGTGCTTAGTGTGTGCGTGCGTTACATCCGGGTGTGTGCGTGTTTTTATTTATTTATGTGTTTATTTACTTGTTCTATCTGTGCGTGTCTGATTTGACTTGTCAGTTTGGTTTTTGTGTGTGTCTATGTTTTCATTTTGTCCTTAATTACTAGGTGTGATATTGATATTCCACCCATCTTTTCTGTTTAATTCTGGCTGGAGTTCTTTGGTATTTATTTCTATCATACCGTGAGTTTATTTTATTTGCCTTGTTTCTAATCCTTTCAATTCTGTGTAAAAATGTGCACATATACAAGGGGCAAGTTCCATTTGCATTATTTTCTACAATCATTGCCCATTTGGTTCTTGCTCCTTTATATACCCTGATTTTGTTTCTCTGATGCATGCGGGGGATGGAGTGTGTATGTGTCCCTCTAATTTTTTGGGGTTGCACAGCGGGACACGTTACTCCTCACTCTTACTAAGTTCGCAATCAGTATGTTAATTTTTATATGATCCGAAACAGCTGATTTTCGGTGGATCAGGTATTTGGAGGAAATGGTATTAGCATAATGCGAATGGAGGATTTGCGTTCTATTACTAATAGTGTCCAACGAGAGGTATGAGTTGGGGTGTTTATTTGGATAGTCTATAGTAACTTTAATACTCTGGTGTATCGAGTTAGCTATTTGCTGGATGCTTTCCATGGTGTTCTTCTCTAACTCCTGAGTGTTCTCCTGGAGATCTTTTTACTACGATGTTTATGTCCTCTATGTAACGGCAGTACATAATCCGGGTTATAACATTGTCGTCTAATTGTTCCTTATGTCATTTGTCCCATCATACCATAAAGGGGGAAGCTATGTCAGCTGCAACGTTAACACCAATGGCTGCTCCCTCCCCTTGGGCATATGTTTTGCCATTAAATTTGAACGTATGTTCCTTAAGGCTTAGTTTATACTAACTCCCACCGCATGTGCAATCATTGTCTTTAATTCATCATGGCTTTTTGGGGGTCCGTATGACTCTGGTCCATTGGCTCCATCTTTCTGTGTGGGTTTTCTTGGCCATTGAGGTAATGGTGTGTGGTCTGCCTCTTTCTGGGCTTGTGGGGCACAGGCTACTGAGTTTATGTGTGTCTAGTTATTCCTTATTTTATATGAGTTTAATCACGAGTCCCGGTTCACTGGTATCAATCCCATGGAATTCGACATCGCTCTCGCTGATCATTTCTATGCATTTTTTCAAAGCAAAGTCAACGTCGATGGATGGGTAGAGTGACACTATATCATGCTACCTATTGTACAGCCTGTTAGGTCCCTAGATAGGTTGCCTTCATTGATACTGCTGAGGAGGTCGTACGTGCTGTCGCATATATCTGGGGACATTTCCATGATAATGTGTATGATCAGGGAGAGGCAGTAGAACATCTAGTTGCTAGCAATTTTAGCTCCACAGACTGGCCATGTTGGTGGTCCTGTCACTGGGTCACTATTTGCCTTGTAGTCTTTGGAATGCCCATACAGCGTTGGTGTATCGTTGTTCCAGGCCTGGAACTTGTTTGCAGTCCGTTTATTAGGCTGCATTATGCTAGTCCACATCATCATATGTGCATTGATGGTTTTATCCCTTTCTTCATGCTCTTGAGGTGTTAGCTCTCTTGTGTTGATGATGTGGGGTTACAGTGCCTAGATGTAGTTTGGCAGGCTTTCAACTACAATTCTGCCAGACTTGTCTTTTAGAAAGCACATGATCTCTCCATTTCGTGAGCGCTGCATGAGCTTCCGTGTGTCTGTGTGTTTAACCTGGTTATCTCCCCTGTAATTGTCATTGTTTTCTCTACTTCTCTGATTGTCATAACTGTCCCTTACTTCTGTGTCACTGGTATTTTCTCACCTGTTTTCTGTGTCCGTGTGTCTGTTGTTGGGATGCGTATTGTGGTGGAAAGAATAGTATGTTCTGTGTGTGTGTGTGTGTGTGTGTGTGTGTGTGTGTGTGTGGTATGTCTGTGTGTGTGTGTGTGTGTGCGTGTGTTATGTGTGTGTGTGTGTATGTGGTGTGTGTGTGTGTGTGTGTGTGTGTGTGTGTGTGTGTGTGTGTGTGTGTGTGTGTGTGTGTGTGTGTGTGTGTGTGTGTGTGTGTGTGTGTGTGTGTGTGTGTGTGTGTGTTGATGTTTTTTAGTCTCCATCTTACTTTTGTAAACGTTTTTCTATCTCAGATACGCATTCTATCATACTTACCTTACTACATGTAGCATATTTAGGTGGTAACTGTAATATGGACAGTTCATAAGGATCAACGCTAGTGTTGCCGTATATATTTGTGTTGTTGTTGAAATCGTCGGTTATTTCATCCAGCTTATCTGGGTGTTTCTTTCTATTTTCTGAAGTTTCTTGTTCTAGTTTCATCTGTTTGAGCCACGATAATTTCTTGTTAAAATGTTCGTAGCATTTCTAGATGGTGTATTTTTCTTCTTCGTGTACACATGTTTATGAATTCTGGTTTTTGTCTTGATGTAGTGATCTTAGTTAATTTTTGCATTAGGTTACGTTTTCGTTTTTCTTGTTGGCTTAATTCTATGTAAAACAGATTTTATATTTAGAATCAGTATTCGTTTGAGTCTATCAGCTTGTCTTTTAGTTAGTTGGAGTCAACATTGGTGTTGATCATGTAGGTGTAAACTCTGGACGAGGCACATTGTTTTATGAATTGGAGTTCTCGAGATATTATTTTATGATAGAAATAAATACCAGAATGTAATGTTCGTCAATATAACCCCTAGAAACGTACTAGCTTATTGATTTAGAAGGGGCCTAGAAGGGCTCAAATTAAATATTAAGATAGTTGAACGACCAGGTATTCCCATAAAAATACTAATTAGCAAAACATAACTATTTCAAAGACTGTGATTATAGGAAATGCATAGTCTGCAAGAGAAGCCCGTAAATTAACTGCAAAACTAGCAACCTAGTATATAACATACGATGTACTGAGGGAGAGTGTAGGAATAAGAACATGACATACATAAAAGAAACAGCCCGTAGCATAGGAGAAAGGATAAGTTATCACACAGAGAAAAGATGCAATGCTCTAGATGAATCACAGAGGTAACATATATTAAAGAACTCCAACCAAAATTAAACAGAAAACATGAGTGTTGGAATAGCAACATCAAAACTAGTAATTAAGGAGAAAATAAAGACATACAGACACACACAAAAACCAAACTAACAAAACAAATCAGGCACACACAGATAGAACAAGTAAACACATAGATAAATATAGAAAAAAAAAACACACACACCCGGATGTAACGCATGCGCAAACGAAACACACGACACACTACACAAATAACAAGATGGCGTAGGACAGAACAAAGGAGAGACACACAAAATAAAATCCTAATCACTGAGGAGGTTACAGAATATATGACAAAAGAGCTTTGACAATATATGAACAGCCTTCCGGTTATAGAACCAACCAACCAACCGGAAACCTATAATCAATTAAAGTTAAAACCAATAGGTGTATGTGTTTTTATTGGTAACATGACCCTCCCAAATTATAACAATATCTGTTTCAACACACGGTTTCAGATAAGAAATCTCGCAAAACAAATTCAAAAAAGAAATATATATATATATATGTATGTGTGTGTGTGTGTGTCAGTGTTTGTGTGTGTGTGTATGTGTGTGTGTGTATGTGTGTGTGCGTGTGTGTGTATGTGTTTGTGTGTGTGTGTGAATGTGTGTGTGTGTGTGTGTGCGTGTGTATGCGTGTGTGTGTGTGTATTGCCTTTAGTTTAATTTCCTTGTACTATATACATAAATGTTTCTACTTTTGGCACAAGGCCAGCAACTACCCAGTGTATTACTGGTACTTTATTTTATCGACCCTGTAAGGATGAAAGGCAAAGTTAACCTTGGCGGGATTTGAACTCAGAATGGCAAGGGCAGTAACTCTATGCGTCAAAGCATGGCGTCCGACCCTCTACCGATACTGTCAATCCCCCGCCTTGTACTATATACATAATCTTAATATTTCACAAAACGTTGTCACAAGAGTTCGTTCTATAACTGACAGCACAATATTATATTGGTTTTTATATATCATGCATAGTGAAACAGGCTTCCGAAATCGATTAATATATTTGTAATGTACAATACTTCGTTTCTCTTTGTTGCAAATTTCTTTACGTATATTAGCAAACTCGTTACTGCCAATTACGATTTAACATGACTTTTCAGTATGTGATTTAATATTAATCAACAATATATATTTTGTAATCAATTTCTTTGATTATACATAAAATCAATGAATAATATGCATTTGATTAAAAAGCTATGTATTGTTCGCATATATTGTATCGTCCTCAGAGGAATGAGATTCGAAGTTAACACTAATTACATGCACACCCAGATGATGAAGATATCGAAGTCAACACCATAAACTAAGTAAGAGCACATTTTATCAATATTCTATTTGAACAATTCGATTTGTTTTCATCTGACAGGAAGAATGTTAATGGACTTAACAGCACTTCAAATCGCAACGGATATGAAAGATATATTAACCCTTGATAACATGCCAGATTATCAAATATTAATCTCATCAGATGTTTTTAAAACAAATACCGTAATTTAGCAATATGAACTGTGAATCCTAAAAGTACAATAAATGTTTACAATGTCTATATGTTGGACCTTTTGTTAACTATTGCTCGATTAGATTGGGATATTCAGAACTAAGTGTTAACGTTGTCTCCAATATATTCGAGGATTAGTAACACAATAGATTATCGTTGTCATATTTATCACAGGAAATGATATACTTAAACAAAGCGGTTTAATGGCTGAAAATATGTCTTTAATTGTTGTCATTGATCAAATTCTTTGCTAACTGCATGGCCGAATATTTCGCTTCGCAGTAAATAAAAACCTGGTTTCCATTGTGTGACATCTTCAGTTAAATTTCATTTACGATAGAGACAGCCTTGCGATTGAAATTGGCTAGACGGAAACTAGTTCGATGTTTGTTAGAGCGACTCCACCTGTAATGACATGGGCCAAATTAGTCATACACTATGTCAGTGTGTATCACCTTGAGAATTGTGTTATGTTTACACATGCCTATGGAATACTTGGTAACTTGCACGTTAATTACATGAACAGGTTGTTTTCATTTGTTTTACCAACTTAAACGCTCATCGTCGAAATCGAGGGAGGACCATTCCATATACAAATAAAATATAAAATATTTCTATTATGTATTTCGTTCGATTTGTTTTGAGCTACAACATATTCCCAAGTATAAACCTAAATGAGTTTAGAAAACAAATTACAAAATTTTCTGAAATGATTTCTTCATCAATTATAATTTCTCTGTAAGAACGAAAATATTTATATTTGAAATAGATACAGAAAACTGGATAATATTCATGCAATTCATCTTTTTTGAAATTCTAACAGTTGGCAGAATCTTCATTAATAGTATTTTGAAAATCATCGCCTCTTGGTATAAGTAGCAGCGAAATACACTTTAAATCATGCAATGTTGTATTGAATAATTTAGAACTTGATATGCTCTTTGTATACACAATGCATCCAAAACGTCGAGGACGCATTTGATTTTAATATTATTCGGTCCGTAACCTAATTATGATGGATCTGAATACTGTATTTTGTGCTATTCAAAATACGTTGTTTCACATGTTAGACGTTCACAAACCCGAAACATTTTAAATTGATTTATACCTAACAGCAAATGCAGTGTCATTTAGGTAATTTGTACCCAATGTAGTTCCACAAGACCCTCCCCGGAATCTAGATTCTTAAATGGAAAGAAGAAGAAGAAGAAGAAGAAGAAGAAGAAGAAGAAGAAGAAGAAGAAGAAGAAGAAGAACGATAATGGTTTAAGAATATTTAACAGGTTGCAGGCTAGCACCAACGAATATAGTGACAATGCGTTCAATCAATATACATCGATCATAAACGTTTTCTGAAAGAGTATTTAGAAAAATAATCTATAAACAATGATTATATAATTATTATGCAGTATGAAGTTGTTTCACTATGTTGTATATTAACCTTTTTACGTAGTTGATCTCACGCCCTGACATCCGGTTAATAAATATTTGATAGCTTATAGTCTGATTAGATCACACGAAATATTGAATACAATGGAACTGATGCCCCGAAATTGCAGCATCCGACATATACTCAATCACTACAGGTTTTAACACCGAAATTCATTAGTGCATGATTGATTGATTAGAGTACTGAATGCCACCTCCAACTTATACAACATATTTATTCATTTAGAATTTTCCCCACTCGAAAGTGAAGATGATTATACTGTCGAGGCGCTTGACCTCACCATGGTCGAGGCCAGGGGGTCAATCCTAACGGGAAACCTGTCATTCTTATATATAATCGGTATGCATAGATGCGTATACAGTAGTTCTTTTATCAGAAATATAGGCAGGTGTAAGCAGATTTGCCAAGAATTGTATGGATTCAATATATCAACATCAGTTTTCAAAATACAGGTAGTAGTGGGAAGTTGAAATTAAAAGCACTTGCCTTGTCCAGTTAAACGTGTGTGTCAACATGAGCTTTAGATAAGTTGGTCTGAGATCTTTATGTTTATATTCTTTTATAATACATTTATTTCTCGAAGTAATACACATAACAATTTGCCAGAGTAGAAAATGTTATGAAATAAATATTAGGCAAGTGAAGGCGAAACAGAATTTACGTCAGTTGTTATAATGTAGGTGATATTGATTTTTTCTGCAACAAAACTCTTGACATTATTAAATATAATGAAATATATTCTATGTGGTAATGTGCAGACTCTATTCAGTCTAACCAATTTTCAGTGAAGTAATCACATGACTACAATAATAAACATTATTTAAATATGTTTCGTTGGTTAAATAAAAGAAAGTGCTTTGGTTTCTTTTAACTTCCACCTCAAACGTATCCAAACGAATAATACTGACAATTTTATGAGAAATAAAGTATATCCTTAAAAGTAATTTCAGCTAAATATAATTCCTCAAGGCAAAACATGAATATATAACAATGAAACGCAAATCCCCAGAGTACATTGTCCTTCATACACGTTCATATGACAATAAAACTCACAATTCAGATGCAACCACTACCGACCGCCTCTTGTGGGAGACAAAGGATGTATATATCTTCAAATCATTAGCGTAAAAGATGGTATTATTATATATATATACCATGAAGAAACATTTTAGCAAGTAATTAAAAGAGACCCGTGTACCTTTTTCTTTAATGCAGCTTCTAATGTGAGATCTTTTATATTTTAATTACTTTACTTCGTTGTAACCTTTATATATTTAGCTATATTTCTATGAAATTTAATTTACTAACTGTGATAGGATTTTATACGGAATGTTATCTAAAGTTGATGCCGAACGGGCTAATGGAATTTCTCGTCAATATCTTTGTATTAAATGCGTTATAATAAATTAAACCTAACCCTGGAGAAATGCGACCTCGAGTTGAGAAGCAAATGATGAAGAACAATGAAGATAATGTATTTTTCGGACATCCTATATATATATATATATATATATATGCTATATATATGCTATATATGCTATATATATATATATATATATATATATATATATATATATATATATATATATATATATATATATATATTTATTTATTTATATAGCACATATAGGTCTCTCGTTTTACAGGATTTAAAATGAATTACGTGGTCTTGATACTAGATATTGAGAGCAAACTGAAAATGAATAGTCTATATTTGATTAATTTTCATTAGCTCCATGAAATCCAGACGAGTCATTTACAATCATTCTGTCGGATATAAAAGTGAATGATATACAGAATATCTAATCGTAATTATCTAGAAGTATTTTTCATAGTATTTATATTTTATTGAATCAAACTCAATTTATTCTGAATAAAATGATGACAATGAAGAGTTATGACTTCTAGGTTGAAAGGTAATCGTTTGTACATCATGCCAGCGCTCTCTTTTTTACTATATTTGCTCTTCACTTTAATTATTACAAATGTACTACGTTCTCGGCTTAGGATATTCTAAATGGGGCATTAAATCTAATTTTCTTCACTCTCTTGTGTTTGTATAACAATCTTTGTATAATTTACGTATTCCTGTACAGATTTATGGCTTTTTTCACTTTTTATTCAACGTCAATGAGTGTAGTATATGAAATTACCTTTCTTTGTCAGATAATAGGCTATATAGTATGATGAGTACATAATTAGCGGGGATAAACAACCACCCTTGTACTAAACCTATATAATAAATGTCTACTTTCATAGCCAATAAATTGCAAAAGTCAGTCATTCAGCGGGAGCTAAATTTCATATCATTAAACTGTTCGTTGTATAATGACTGTGTCACATACTAACAATGAAATTTAACATCATCCATTATGGTAGTCGATTCATACATTCCTCGTCTTTTATACAGGGGGATATATGAGATACTGACAATGGTACATAAATGAAGAAATAAACCAATTGTCGTAGATCTGATATCATTCAAATTTGTAAGGTCCTTTGTTAAATCAAAATATAACACTTTTCTCATCTATATCACTTTTCGTCTCAAAAATTTCCCTTTCCACACATTCTAACACCACCCTTTTCGTTAGCGTTACACCAACTCCACTCACCCCCAAACCACACATATATATATATATATATGTATATATATATATGTATGTATGTACACACACACACACACATATGCATGTACACACACACACACACACACACACACACACACACACACACACACACACACACATATATATATATATATATATATATATATATATATATATATATATATATATATATATAAAAACAAATAGTAGAAAGGAAAAATATTCTTCCCCTTTTTATTTTCCTTTTCTTCATCATTATTATTACTATTATCACTATTTGTACAAATATTCAACTTAACAATATTCTGCATATCCGCAATTAAAAATGAATTTAATGCTGAAACCGGTATTGTAAATAAGTTAACGTTTTGATATCTCACTGAAAAAAATCTCTTCAACATTTTCTACTGAAAGTATCTTTATCATTTCTACTATTTGTTTTGATATGTATCAACCTGTGTATTACTTTTCTACATTCGATATATATATATATATATATATATATATATATATATATATATATATATATATATATATATGTGTGTAAGAATATTTTCGAAACAGCGAGCGGGTTTGAAATTATTATAAATGTAAGCTATCGCCGTATTTTGTCTAAAGAAATTAAAGAAATTATTTAGCCTGATAGTGGGGTTAAGAAGCCTCGGAGAAATGGAAAAATATGAGTATTGACGTGCATGTACGTCAATACTCATATTTTTCCATTTCTCCGAGGCTTCTTAACCCCTCTATCAGGGTAAATAATTTCTTTAATTTCATTAGTCAAAATACGGCTATAGCTCACATTTATATATATATATATATATGGGATAGAATTAGTGAGAGAAAGAGATGCGTGGGATAGGCGAGAAGAAGATTTGAAGCGACAATCTAATCTAATGAATATAAAATTTAAAAAATACTAGAATTTAGATAATTCTGGTAGCTGGAGAAATAGAAAATGATGTACAGCAAAGTTTCTGAAGCAATGAGAATATGAATATTCGTCGAAGTAAAAAAATATTAATCTTGTTGAAATCGTTAGTGACTCCCAAGAGGAAAGTATGTAATTATGATTAAATTTCTGTTTTATGATAAAGTAAATACTTGTAATGAACTAGAGACATACAGATACACATTGCCTTGCCATTTATCAACGATACAAATTTCGTGGCAATGCGATTTCCATTTTCTTTGAGAAAAATTCCTTTAGTTATTTGATGTATTGTTTCACCTTAACGATACCGATATCCAGTATTAGTGACAAATGCCAGACATTCACTCGCCCTGGGAATTAATACTGCCAGTTAGTTATAACAAACCGAGATGAAACTATATTTTAACGTGCATTTCCAGCGAATGTTCATCAGGCACATTCTAATATCGCATTTTCACAGGACCATACATAGAAAAATAAATTTTCACAACGAAAAGACGTTTTCTTTGATAAAAATGGTCTCATAAGTTGGTTTTTTTCTGTATATAAAAATATATTCCACTATTATGGTTAACACTCTCTTTTTGTCACTGGATATATAAATATATATATATATACATATATATTAAAATAACAGATTACAGTTTAAGCAAAGAATCGGTGCTTTCACCCATAACGGGATCTTCTGAAACTTTAATCTGTTATTTTAATAAATATTTGCTCTAGGGTTCTTATATATTTGATATATATTTATCCTTATCGAGCCCTCTTTGGATTTTAGTCTTCACATTTGTTATTATTACTGTATATATCTATATATAGTAATAATATATATATATATATATATATTACACATAGAGCAATAGAGGGAGAAATAAAGAGAAATGTAGTAAGATAGGAAGAGAGAAGGATAGGTGTCTTTATCATATTCATCGTTTCAATGCATGACAAAAATATATTATGTTTTTAATATTAAAATCAATGCAGTAACTTTCTTAGAAAATGACTTTATATATTTCTATCTGTATTAAACTACAGAATGTTGACTTCATATCACAATTCATAAGGTAATATACCAGTGATTTTTTATTCAATATGTTCTTTTGAAATTGCGTTTCCCTTCTTTACAAATTACGAGAACATTTTAGCACCCGATTTTCTATTTCAAGGGAACATGTTTTTGGTTTATTAAATGACATTTTTTGCAACCTTAATACAGAAACGTTGCTACCAGTCTATGACAAACAACTTTACATGTTAAGTTGTGGAACAAATTCATAACTTGATCTATTCCATCACAGTGCTACAATAGACACGCGTACAGATGTGAAATTTGTGCATTGTTACATGGTTGGTAAATATTTAAACATGGTAAACATTGCACATATGAATAATCCCCTCCGGACGAGTCTACTGTTGAGCTTTGTTGCCAACAGACGTGTTACAAATAACAATAAATCAGGTTTCAATGAATATCTAGCGATTAAAATAAAGTGATATCATTGAAAATGTAATCGGAGATACATCATACACGATGAACGTATGGAGTTGTCATAGCTAGAATGAATTTGACCATCATAGCCCTTCTCAGCGTTGACCTAAGTGTTAAAGACCCATCTTTTATCGATTTTCTTCCAACATGATTTCGTGGTAATTAGACATGTTTTCAGACCACCATGGTAATGGTGCCATTAAGTTACCTCTTAAACAGTAGTAGGTTTATGAGGACAGATAATACACGTACAGGAAAGACATTCTGAGGAACTGTCCGAATATTAATAGCGGCAGAAATGGCAGAATGGGAAAAAAACCAATCCCAGGTGTATGATCAGTAATTCTTCACTTCTATTACTAGAAACTTGCTAAAATATACATTTAGTAATCAATCCGTTTCACAAAAATAGTCTATGTGATATATATATCTAACATTAGTGTAATCAAACAGAATATATTCATAATGATCTTAATGCATTTGCGTAAATCTTTGAAGCACATGTGGCGTGTGTGTGAGCGTTAAAATAAAACTATTCACATTTCGTATGATAATAGGAAAATCATACTTCATTACATTCATATAATATTCAAATATTCATAACTTTCCCATTTGCCATTACCTGCTTAACAACTAATTATTTCTAAAGTATTAAACAACAAACAATATAGCTAAATCTGTAAATGGTCCTATACATGTAAATATATAATAGTGAAAATTAAATAAGATGCGCGTTGCGCAATATTATTTACAATTTCTGGAATATGATTCCAGAATATGAATAATATTTATACAATAAAATAAAAATGTTATGAAGAAAAGAAAATCAGTAAACGAGGTAACATTTTGCAGCCATTTATGTAGTTGAATATTTACTTCATTATAATATTATTTGAGGCTTGTGAAGGCTACTGTCACTATTTGCGTCACACCGATTTGCACACTATTCCCCTTGTCTAACGCCATGCGTATTTTCATATGGATGGAAGTATAGATGTCGTTTCGCTAATGAGGTATAATAGACTCTTAACTGTTAACAAAGAAATGGAAATTTGTTTTATAGAAAGGAGACACAGGTAGGTAGTGAAAAATAACATAAGAGAGAAGGGTTTAAGTGTTTTAGTCAGTCTCAAGGGAACAGTAGTGATTATTATAACTGAATTTCCATGTCAGTTAGTTCTACTAACATATTAGTCTGAACATCCGAGAACCAAATGAAAAAACAATATACTTACGTTTATTTGCTGAACGCTCTCGACTGATATTGTCGTTTGTATTTTCATTAGAATGCATCAAGAGTTGATAACAGTTATCTCAATTAACCTGAAAAAGCAAATATTATGAATATATAACAATGGCCACATAGAAAATTATGAATATATATATAAAAACAAAAAAAAACAAAAAATATATATATATAAATAACTAATAGATAGTTTATCACTCTACATGGCTGAATACAATAAGTGTAATCACCCAGAAACATTAGTGTCTGCAGTTCTGTTTATATGCCAATACAACAGCAAGTATGCTGAGGTCATTCTACTGACATGGCTTTAAAGAGACTGTTTGCATAATTGCAAATTAATCGAATATTATTATTGATATTCGGAAAACTCAGATAACATTTATATAGAGAGGGAAGAACGAAAAGGTATATTTACTTCTACATATGTTTCAATGTACAGCGGTGGGCAATACCACGATGTATACGAGGTATCAGTCAATCACTCTACATATATCAAGTCTTTAGATAATGTTTAAAATGTCAAGTGTATTACATACAAGAGATACTTGCATACCACATAGGATGTTCAAACCATGCCAATTAATACATTGCAAATTACAAGCGTAATCAAAAGCCGATGCAGTATTAACAACAGTATATAAATGAACTACTTCTGTACATCCATACATTAACAGATATATAATTAAAAATTAGAAGCAATATTACATGAGAATATATGTGTATATTGACCAGAAAAAAGTAAGAGGAATGTAGTTTGTCAATTATACACTAGAAAAAATCATAGTTTTAAAATATCTTTTCCTGATATGTTGACTTCCAACAATACAAAAAATCTCCAACAGGAAAACACAATTATCACGCTTTCTATATTGCACTTTACATGTATGAATATTATTTATAACATAATACAATACAATGAAATAATGAGTAAAAATAAATATAGAATGATAGATAATTAAACAATTATTTTGCAGAAATAGATAGATTTATCTATTAAAAATATTCATATGAAAAACAATGTTATAATTATTATTAATAAGTTAATGGAAAATATTTTTTAGAATACTTCAGTAGATAAATAAACTACAATTTTACCCTGCATTGAGATGAAAAGTAGCTTCGTAATTTGTGTTATTTCTCTCCACTAACAGATATTTGAAATTTACGCCAACATTTATTTAGCACACGAGGTCTGAAGGCTGCGTTACTTCCAAACAAATTACACCGGCAAAGCGGGCGGTGTTATGTGGGTCTCTAAAATAGTCTCGTCTCTGGAAATAGCCATTTATACTTGATATAAGAGGATATATGCGTTGCGGAGTATAACCCAACGAAACTTAGGGACCTGTATATGTCACTGTTGTAACTAATTATATATATGAGTGTGTGTGTGTATGTGTGTCTGTGCTTGCGCGCGTGTGTGTGTGTGCTTGTATGTGTGTTAGTTACCGGGAATTGTTGGATATAGTCCTCAGTTCACATGTCTTTTGCGATGTTAATCTTACTAACCAACAGAGGTGGACCTTAACTGTTACACAGTCAATTTTATGAACGCGAATTACATTTGGTATCGCACCATGATATGATTTTAATATTAATAAATATCAAACTTTGTTGATGGTTCCAATAACCAAATATTAATATTTGGAATATCTTTCACAATTGATTCGTGATATGCACCAGAAGGATCACATAAGATCCACTTTATCATATGGAATGCTTTTATTGATTAAATACAGTTCATTACTGGACAACATACGTTCTCTGACAGATATCTAATACACATTTCTGAATCTATTCTGTTTGCTGTGTTCAACTGACTCACTCGAATACATAACAAGCCATATATTTTAATATGCTCTATCGTATAGTGAAATACATCACATATGTGCATCAATTAAATTCTAAAGTATTCGTATGCTGGTATACATCATGAATAGTGTTTCCTTAAATTATAACGTTTTTTTCTTCGCCATCCACATTTTTCTGGAAGAGTCATATGTTTCTGAAACACACCGCCCAGCAGATCCTGTCAGAGGCAACCATCTCCAGTTGATCCGGCCGGACATCCGAATGAAACCAGCCGAGCTCATATATATTTTATCCATCAATCTTGCCCGTGATCTACCCCTAAGTATCTAGATCGCTGATTTCGCCCGTAAAATCTGTGAAGAGCTTCTTTCTTTAGACAGTTTATTGATTGCTCGCTCTATAATTGGAGCAATCCCTTTCGTCTCCCTTTTTGAAAAGTAGAATTATCACTCCCGATTGCCATTGCCTATGTGCCTTGCCGGAGATCCAGACTGCCCGATACGCACGATTTAGCCAGAGAATACATTCTCTATTTAAGGACTTTAACATCTCGGGTCGAGTTTCATCCTCCCCAGTGAATTGTCTACATTAGATGGGAAATTAAATAAATAAAAACCGGATTTAAGGAAACTAATGGAGGCAGGTGTTTTTTTAATGTTGCAGATTGAGGGTGTAATATGATATACGAGTATATTTACATTTAGGGATAATTCTTTCGTGTTTACCATTATCATTCAAACAACTGTATATATATATATATATATATATATATATATATATATATATATATATATATAGTAAAAAATTGAACGGGAACAAAACAGAGAGGCAGTACGAACAAAGGTTTATTAGTTTCACGCTCTTGAGAGTGGAGTGATGGTGGGGAACGAGGTTTCGGGCATAAGCCCTTCTTCAGGTGAAACGTGTGTGGTAAGAGAGTTCCAAGGGTGTGTTGGGGAGTGGTGGAGAGACATATAGAAAAAAGGGGGTGAGAGGAAACGGTACAAATGAAATTAAATATAAAAGCATAATAAAAATTAAAATAAACATGAAGTAAAACAGGTGGTGGAATGTGTGGGGCGTGTAGGGGCGGTGGCGGGTGGAGTGGGGAGTGGGAGGCGGGGTGTCCGAGCAGGGAGGGCTGAAGGTCGTGTGTGTGTGTAGGTGTACGTGTGTGTGTGTGTGTGAGTATGTGAAAGTAAGAGTTGGGGGAAGAACGGGGTTGCATGTTCAGGAAGAGGTGTGTGTGGGGTGGGGTGTAGGTCGGTGTGTGTGTGCGTGTGTGGATGGGGAGGTGTCAGAGGGCTGCGGGGAGAGGATTCCGGAGGCTGAGTGTGTAAATATGTGGTGGTACGCACGTGTATGTGTGGTGATTAAGCGTGTTGTGAATGTAGGTGGCGTGTGGGAAAAAAATGTTTGTGTGTATGTCAGTGTGTGAGTCCTTAAGGTAGTTCCGTAGAGGATGTGGTGGAATGCTGGGTAATATCCTTGGGATGTGGTGGATATTAGGGATCGATGTTCAATATGTGTAATCAGTGGTGGTTGGTCGGAAGAGGGGAGATATGGGGTGCGTGCGCAACAGGAAGTGGTCAGAGGGTCATGGCAGGAGGAGGGTTGTGTGTCTGTGTGCGCGGGGAGGTGGTCAGAATATATATATATATATATATTACCCACACTACTACCCTAAGTATTGAGTACTCTGGTGCGTTATGGTCCATCTGGTTCCTTACCACAACTCCTTCGTTATCTAGCTCCTACCCCAGTTATATATATATATATATATATATATATATATATATATATATTCGATATATCTCATATGAAATGATACAGCCAATTTTCCACACAATAAAATAAGTTAGCACCCCGAACGTTTGATTAGGAAGATACTCACTTATTTCCTATAATTTATTTATATATATATAAATATATATATATATATAAATATATATATATATATAAATATATATATATATATATATATATATATAAATACATGTATATATACGCGTGTGCGCGTGTATATGTGTGTGTATGTGTGAATTCGTTCTTATATTTCTTTTGCTATTTAAGCCTAACGCGTCCAGTTGGTTACTAATTTAGATAAGGTATTGGCAGAAGCTATTTTCTAGCCAGTGAAGTTACAAAGCAAAGAGAACAATCCACAACGAAATACGCCAGTCTTGTCAAATTAGTTTTGCTTTAAGCCAAGCAACGAACAGTAACATGAAATAGAATAACAATTTCTCATACGGCGTGCTACGCAGTCCCACATCCAATGTACAATCTACCCCACTTCATATGCCGCCAGGAATTACATTAGTCAGACAACAATAATATCCTGCTAGTAGCAGAATGGAAGCGAATGTAACGGTAACGAACCAGCTGATGTATTCTGTGTTTCTTCTATGAAGGAATATGTTATTGTATTAGTGCAATGGCAAATAGCTACATGTTAAATGCATGACAGAAGAGTTGACAAACAAAAATCATAAATGAAATCCTATCAATAGCAATGTTATTGTAGCATTTCAATCGAGTCTACAGAACAATGAAAAGGAGTGTTGGTGGCTTACACAACGGATTCCATTAATTTCACATTTAATCAAAAATATAACGTATCATTTCAGATGACATATTTTGCAGTTACAACAAAACAGTAGATGCCTTAAGGCCAAATTCAAACTAATAGGAGTGATCACTCATCATATTCGCCAATGCAACCTGAAATAAATCATTCTCTACATTATTCATAGAAATAATTTCTGCCAGAAATATTCATAACAAGACTGGCAGCAGGCTTGACATCATCCTACTGCCTGAGATGTTACATCGTAGGCCACCTTCGTTCACTAATTACCATGGTGTTGCAGCTAGGAAGATCCCTTTCCAAACCACAAGCCTGGGCAAGGTGTGTTTGTGGAAGACCAGCAGTCGCCTATGCAGGCGAGTCTCCCCCTTTCCACACCACTGATGTTACCCAAGGGAAAGGCAATGTCCAATAGAGCTTGGAACCAGTGACGTCAAAACAAATGTCTAGAGTTCAGTAAACTGGAGTAAAGTGAAATATATTTTTTTGCTCAAGAACAGGACGCACCTCCATCTATCTGCTAACATGGAAAATAGGGGTGCGGCTTTGGAATTGTACGCATTGAAGATACGGAAAACTGTGTCGTGAATGTGTTTTTACGGATGCTTTTTTATCTTGTAATTGCAACATTAACGTGTTCTTAGGATATGAACATATAATTCACCAGTAGACTGGATATATATGTACCAATGTTAATATATATATATAATTATAATTGATGTCGTGAGGACATCTGATATATTTGGCAATACAACATATACTATGTGTTAGATAGCGTGGCTTAAATAGGCGCTTTTGCTGCATACATTTCTCATGAATCTAGGCAATTTCCAAACAGGTTACTCCAAATAATCAACGATCATTCGGACGAAAACAAAAACAGATATATGAACGTTCTGTATAACAAGATTACCTGTTTATTAACTAAATGGCCTTTTAATATTTCTTTGAAAAGAACCAGATTGTGGTTGTTTGAGGCAGTGCCACTTTGCTGGTTCAAATTTCCCAGGAAACACTTCCCGCTAGCCTAGTGCTAAGTAAATTGATCTTTCTCAACAATGCACAAGCAATTATAATTTCAAAACCATGCCTTTTTTTATTCCTTGATAATTGCATAAATATTCAAAAATTGGCTAATCGACGAAGAAAACATTTTTTTTTACTTAATCATGGAAGCGATTTTAGAAAGTGGCCATTCCTAGCAAACAACACCTACAGTATATATAAGACGAATGGAGATGATGATAATGAAGATGCCTAAACACATTATATTCACAGATTCATTCAATAAAGAAAGCAAAGCAATGCGAACTATATTATAGATAAAAAGAAATGAATTGAAAAAATAAAATTTAAATAGAAAGTTATGGAAACAAAAACTGACGATGATTATCAGAGACAGTGATAATCGATATTTCTTGTAATGCTAAAAGTAGAAAGTGGCATAAATTAGAATCAGAGAAAATACAAAACTAGATCAAAAATATCGTTGGGAAATAAATATCTGAAAGATGATAAGAACTAGAATAAAATAAGACTTCTGAACACACATGAGATTATAAAAATTCATGAACTTTTCATAGGAAGTATTGACGAAATAAAGAATGCAAAAGCAATGAAATATATAGAAGCATTGTCTTGAATAATAAATATTACGACTAACAATAAGGCTATGGGAAAACAATAGAACTAAGATTGCAGACAAATACTACACAACACAGAACTATGGTCGACTATTTTACTTTTTAGTCACGGGTTTACTATGAAACAGATCCACAAGTAATTAAATGAATAAAAATATTAGCTTATTAATAATTGTATTTTTCTTACCATAGATGTTACTAGGTGAGTGATTGTACTGCGATTACAATTTTACATCTAAGTACTTGTATACAGATGGATAAGAGAAATGAAATATTCAGCTAGCATATACTAACTAACATGAGATATTTGTAGTACCATATAATGTAAAATCACTTGTTGATTCTCAGAAAAGGATAGCAATATCCAATATCTATATTCGAAATAAGAAAGGAGTATATGGAAATAGTTTATCACTGCTTGATGATCACTAAATTTGCATCATATCAAACATTTTTATACTTATACGTGAGTACACCAGTAAAATCTCTTCGATTATTAACAAATGAATCAAGATTGGCAGTATCGGTAGAGCGTCGGTTAGGTCCCTTTCAGTTATGACTTCAAATCCTGCCAAGGATAGCTTTGCCTTTGATCGGAATAGGATCGATCTAAACGACTTTCCCCTCCTCCTAAATTGTGGTCTTGTGCCTAAATCAGAAATGGGAACAGCTAATATTTGTAGAAATGTAAAAATGTTTTCAACGATAGAAAAACACTAATCCCCAGTAAAAGAGTAAGATACATGGCTTAATGTTTAGTGTGCTGGGCTCATTAATGAGTTTCGATCCCAGTTCAATATGTTGTGGTCTTGAGCAAAGCACTTTTACGTTGCTTCAGTCGACTCAGTTGTTCCTCTAAAGTTTTACCTCTATTTCAGTCAATTCATATTTGTATATATGCATACATATACGTAAATGGCGGTAGAGTGTTATGTTTGATAATCTATATTTTTACTTATAGATATAACTTGTTGAAATCCTATGTAAGATGAAGAGATTAAGGATGATATCGTATTTTCATATTTAGTAACTTCTTGATAGTAATGAATTCTACGTTTGGAGACGAATTAAATCAGATTAAGTTTTCATCGCATATTCTAACTGTATTGTCTGTTGAATGTGGTATTAGCCATACCAATTAATTTTTCTCTAAATTTGCTTGTAGCAAACGTATAATAGTATTAGGTTTTCGACTTGGCTTGTAAAATAATTTCTAGAGATTAATTCTTAAATTTTTCTAGTTATACAGTTTTGTTTTCTTTATCTAAAAGATACAATTGTCACTAGGGTTCTGTTTTCTTTCTCCATCTAAGATCGTAATTTAAAATAATTAAGATTTTTGTTGCGTACGGCATCTGCAACATCACTTATATGCTTAAAGTATATAATTCATGCCAATAGCGTATATGAGTAATTTCTTTTCAGGAACGTTTCAGTAATGAATATGTAAATTATTCTGGCGAAACATTATTCTTATATCTTCTACTATTTGTAAACCAACATTTACCTGATCTGTAAAGCTTTGTTTGAGTAGATTACACTGACGAGGTTTAATAGGTAGAGATACATGTAGATTCATATATTGCTCGAATACAATGATCAGGCGACTCGCACTTAACTTGCAGAGATTAATTGTTTCACATTGCCTCTCATTATCATCAGGAGTAGCTAGGATTTGCCCCTAGAATTCTGTTTTCAACTAAGAGGAAAGCTTAGATACATCATGAATATCAGATTATAGAAAGAAAACATATTTCCTTTCACATAATCTAATTTGCGATAGAAGAGAAAATAGTTACAATAACATATAGATTAATTTT
Source organism: Eledone cirrhosa (assembly GCA_964016885.1). Lineage (NCBI taxonomy): Eukaryota > Metazoa > Mollusca > Cephalopoda > Octopoda > Eledonidae > Eledone > Eledone cirrhosa. The sequence goes on along the minus strand of OZ024747.1, from coordinate 39,059,785 downwards.
AATGCAACTGCAAATTCACTATCATTTGTATTTACGTATGATATATATAATTTTTTTATATTGAGGAAAATATGAACTGTCATGAAAAATATTGGAATTATTATAGTTCAAATTTATAATTGATTCATTCCAGATGTTCTTTAGGCACACTATTGCCATGTGCTGAACATCACCTGATTAGCATCCGAGATGTAGATAGTGTTTATCATTATGCTGGACCAACTCCACATAACCGGCAATATTCACGTTTATGTTAATGGCTACCTACTTAAGGTTTACATTAGATCTATTTCATTGCAATACATTGGAGAAATATTGACATTACAAGCTTAATAACACAGACAAATCTAAATAATAATGTATTAGTGCCTCTATGAATTTTTGTGAAAAATATCCTTGAATCCTTAGATATAAAATGTATTTTAAATATTTTGTAACGATGACAAATGATGTCCACATGGAATATTATATAATGTACAATTTCAGGCTGCAGAACGTTAAAAGCTGCAGAATGATAACAGAAAAACATATTAACAGCGTCTTATTCCTTCACCTATCCATGAATAGTCTCCACAGAAAAATATTCAATTCTCCTGACAATTATAAAACTAATTCATTGTGACAGTTGTACAATTGTGGTCGCTTGGCGACTGACAGCCTCTAAGAACTCATTACTAATAGTAGCGTTAAATAGAGGAGAGGACATACACGCATACGTACAAAGATCCATACATATACACATTCATATATCCATATATGCAGGCGAGCACGAAAATATTTACACACTTACACACACTTGCACATGTGTACATACTTACACACTCACATAAATGTATATAATGTGAACCGACATTCCAAACTCGAAGTCAGTTTACATGGTTTTAAACGCAGCTATTATCTCATTTTCATTATATATTGTGACTACGCATATAATCGAATATACACCCTATTTGACTCATTGCCAAAATCAATATAATTATAAGACTGCTCTCATTAACAGAAGTAATCGATATAGCTGTTAATGTTTTCCTGAACAATGCGGTACGGCCACTTAGTTGTATATATCTGAAGTCGTTTAAATTATACTTTAATGAATATAAAGAATTGATGTAGTAGTTCCACATTCTGAATGTATGCCTATTGTTTTCGTATTTTTACTCTGCATATTCAGTTTTACCTCAGTCACTACTAATGTCACTGAAGTCTTCTTCAGTTCTAACTCGGAAATATAACTTATTTCACAACAAAATATAAATGAGAAATATGTGGTTTGGTATTATCTCATGGGTATTTATCAGTTAGTCTTGGTAGGTCTTTATTATATTCACATTCCGGAAATAATAGATGTTAGAGAAATCGAATAGTGACTAGTGGAAATTATATACCATTGCTTACAACACTTATAATGAATAAGGTTGACATATCTGTGAAATTGAAATGAAAAATTCAGATATTTAGTAGTGATTATATCTCTACTTTTATCATATTATCTGTAACAAATGTTGTATCCATATTTTCTGAATGATTCTCAGTGAAGATTAGGACGTACAGAAATAATGGCTTTCTTAATCATCTTCAATTTAAAAAGTATAATTATTAGAAGGGTATTTCTTTGGGAAATATGCTAGATAAGTACTTACTTTGGGAACTAGTAGTGGAGAAGATTATGATTGAGAGCGGAGGTGGAGAGACAAGAATGTTGAGTGGTTCTGAGCGGAAGTGAGACGGAGTAAGCCAGATACGGGAGCAAAGGGTATGTTAGAGCTTCTGGCGATCACTAAATTTTCTGATATAATCATAAATTCATGCCATTGAAAGTATAATTGGTTTTTGTATCTGATGCCAAATATATTCAGCACATCTGCAACGGCATACATAACTGTAAAACTATGAATCTCTCGCTTTGACGAAGAATAAACATACAAAGCTACAAATCTATGGCAATAAACCGGGTCAAAACCTCTTCATACCAGTTAATGTTACAGTGTACTTTAAATATAATAGTGTCAGATTGTTAGCCGAGATAACAGTATTTGCATTATGTTTTCTCTTGTGTGGTAATGAATTACTCGATATTCTATTTTAAAAAAATAATTCATAATACCAGGCTTCTGTCTGGTGGAATTTGGAATTATTTACTAGTTTCAGCGAACGATTTATACAAATACTCAATATTTGCTTTCTCCCCAGCAGGCAGTATTTCCAAGCACAACTAATGTACATATATCCGCTTAAAATATAACAAGTCGAAACATTGATATTACCGGCTTGAAGATTTAATTAATAGAGCATTACTTTCCTTTTGTAAAAATATGCGTATATATGAAAATGTGCTCTAGCCCTCACCTATAAAAGAAAATAGTGAAAGAAGCAATTGGAGTAGATAATAATTATTGCAGAAATATCATTCATGCTTGCAGCATTTGTATTTGGCTACAAGCAGTGCTAGATTTACTTAGCACTCTGGTGTGTAACATACTGTACAATTACTTGCACCGGCTACTATTCTAGTTGCTGATTATTAAATAAAATTCAAGGATTAATCTTCAGCCTGCTTAATGATATGGAAGTTTAAAAAATGGATCATTGATCTTATAATCGCGTTCTGCACCACAAGAGGATTATCGTTCATGAAAGCTGCACGAATTTACAAATTTCCCCCCACATAATCGATACGTATTTCAAAATCATTGTAATATTACATTTTCGGGTATAAACAGAAATTAGCTTTGTAGATTTGATGTCGCCATTAAATCTCAAAAGTAGCCGACATTATTTGAGGACAAACTGCCAGCCAAAAGATCGTTAGCTCATATCACATTGCTGTAGTTACTATATGTTACTCTTATAAGTTGGCCCTTGAAGTGTAATCATACGATTATTTAGAATATTACGTTTTCATTGTCACCCATATTGAAATCAAACAGCTACAGGAGAGATGAGCACCGTAACACCACTATACCCACGACCAGGAAATTATTATGGATTGAATTATAAAACGAATGAAGTGTATGTTACGAGGTACATGATATATACACTGTATTCTTATATTCAAATCTTTATAATCAGTATGTTGAACATTTGGAATAGAGAAACCTTGTTAGCATTTCATTATGGCAATAGTGTGAGATTTCCATGAGATCATTCCACATGAATTCGATCTAGTCACAGCTTTTGAAGTTGTTCACTCATCTATTAAAATTTGCTGTATAAATCTCACTTAGCAAATTAATCTCAGGACTAAACCGTTTGAACTTTGTTTTATTTTGCCTAGATACAAACAGTTACATTCAGAGAAAATAAGAAAATGAAAAAGTAGATATATACGTATTTCATTTTAAAAATTTTATTTCATAATTTAGTTCTTTAAAATGCAGATGTGTTTCCCTACGTATATGTTGCTGGGTCTGTTGGAGAATCCCTTATTACCAATATGCAACTCAAATACAAAAGTGAAGTCATCAACCCTACTCACGTTTAAATCTTTTGAGCTTCAATTAATATATTTTAAATGAAATTCTATTATTATTTTTTTTAAAAGGGCGGTGAACTGGCAGTACCGGTAGAAGGTTGGACGCCATGCTTTCTAGCATAGTTACGTCCCTTTACGGTCTGAGTTAAAATCCCGTCGAGGTTAACTTTGCCTTTCATCCTTATGGGGTCGATAAAATAAAGTACCAGTAATGTACTGGTTAATTGCTAGCCTTGTGCCAAAATTAGAAACAATTTTTTTTTTTAAACCACACGCATTTGATAAAGGGTAACAGTATAGTTTAATCAACGTGACATTTCAGTTGTTTATTCGTTCAACGCATCAAGTTAGTAAAATGAAGTTGATAGAATGTTTTGGTGGTAATGAATACTGTGGAAATATAATATTAATTTTCCAATATTTCAAAGTGAATGATTTTAATGAAATTGTTAAAATTGTTAAATCTCATATTGAAATTAACTCCTATCAATAATCCAAATTCTGACATTAAAATAATTGTTTCTACTTTAGGCACAAGGCCAGCAAATTACCCAGTACATTACTGGTACTTTATTTTATCGACCCCGTAAGGATGAAAGGCAAAGTTAACCTCGGCGGGATTTGAACTCAGAATGTAAAGGGACGTATCTATGCTAGGAAGCATGGCGTCCGACCCTCTACCGATACTGCCAATTCATCGCCCTCTGACATTAAAATAATGCGCAAGATTAACAGATAAAAGAAAGAAACGGAGAGATGGAAAATAAGTACAAAGAAATATAGAGATAATTGTTTCTACTTTAGGCACAAGGCCAGCAATTAACCAATTACACACTAGCGAGGCTATAAAATGTCTAAAGTCTGTCTCGAGCCTGGCAGCTGATCAGGCCGGTGCTTATCCCGGTTTCCGTCACACCAGACCATTGCAGAATATGTACAGCATTGTTGTAGAGCAAAAGGTAGAGAGAGGGGTAGATTGGGTTGGAGAGGAGTAGATAAAGGGAAGTGGAGAGAGAGGGGGATTGAGAGACAGAAATGTATGCGTTACAGAAGAAAATTACTCTTATAGGTTATGATGAACAGCTAAATCAAATATAATTTAAGTGCACCCCCAGTCACGGAATTAGTTTAGCAATTTATTGTTAGTATTCAATTTTGAAGCATACTCACTGCTTTTAGAATATGTGTCATGTACACCTACCTGTGGATATAGAGTCCTTTATATGGAGGTGTGCATCATAACAGGCTGAACATGTTGCCTCTTGTTTACAATTTAGATAATCATTCTGTTTATATGCGTAAACAGGTTTATGACAAAACCCCTTCCAAATATGACCACTCAGTCGAATTTCTAACATAGCGTATATCGAGCTAAACTATCGAATCTGTCATTGCTGTTCAGAAAATAATTGTTTCTACTTTTGGCACAAGGCCAGCAATTAACCAGTGCATTACTGGTACTTTATTTTATCGACCCCGTAAGGATGAAAGGCAAAGTTAACCTCGGCGGGATTTGAACTCAGAATGGCAAGGGTCGTAACTCTATGAGTGAAAGAATGGCGTCCGACTCTCTACCAGTACTGCCAATCCACCGCCCTATAATAATGTTCAGAAAATAATGGTGTAGTGCATGTAGAAGTGTTCACTTATTCGTATCCTTAGCTTTTTATATTTCATGGCTGACAATATTTACTCAATCGTAATACACTTTCACAGTTCCTCCGTATATAAACCTGGTAATGTGCATCTATCCAAGTTAGCCGGTGTAAACATGATTTATTGATGTAGATACATTTGTTATATGTTTATACATCAGGAGTTTGCTAGATTGTGCGGAAGGTAAAAAAAATATTTGAATTGTGTTTCACTAGAGTTCCCAAGTTCTCTTGTCTGTTGGCATCGTATTCGCAGACAATCGCAGATTGTTCAATGTAATGCAAATATATATTGCAGTACACTCAAGCGTATCAATGCAACAGCATATTTTATTAAAGGAATATTAGTTAATGTTAGGCTTGCTGCCTTTTGTAATTTTTTGAAGTTATATTTAATTTGTGATCTAAGCATGACTGTGTAGTTCTGAAATCTGTGTTCGAACTACGGTAGGACGCGGCCCAATAGTGCCATTTCGAACAGTTGATAACCACGGCCGTTTCAGTAGAACCAGGTAGATAAAATCTTTGCTAAAGATAAAATTGACAAAGTCAGGGATGTGTGTGAATATATGAGCATGTGAATATGTATGTGTGTGAATATGTGTATGCGTGAGTGTGATTGAGTGTGACATTATTAACGAATGCCCCAGGAATAGGAATATTTCGTCGTAAATAAACTTCGGCTTCCATGGAATTACCTAAACTGGAACAATGAAAGATAGTGTGAATATTTCTATATATGCAACAGTATTTGCAATTATAAGGCGTGTCATTTATACGAAATGGCAATACTTGTCGCTCTACTAATACAACGGTTTCTGTTAGTAAGTATAGAATCATTATAGATAATATGTTTTATAAGGACAAATAAACAATACAAAATCACTTACAAAACATAGCACGGCTAACCATAATCACCCATCATATGTTATGTTGCAATACCGATGATCTAAGTTCTAGAACGCAACAATACTGCACTTTGTCTTTCACAATTGCAGGAGCGAAATAGTTTATGTACTTCGAGCGATATTATAACTAAAAATACATACGCTTTCACACATACACACACTTGCGCATGTATACACACACGCTTGCACACACACACACACACACACACACACACACACACACACACACACACACACACACACACAAACATACACATACACACACACACACACACACACACACACACACACGCGCGCACATATAGTGAAAAGAGATTGGACATTTGTAAACGTTCCGTACAGATCACGTTCTATAAGCCAAAAGATAATACAAAAGGATTTGAATGCGCACCTGGTATAGATATAAAATATCTCTAAAGCATGTACAAAAAAAAATATATATATATATATATATACATATATATATATATATATATATATATATATATATATATATATGTAAGTATGTATGTATACGTACATACATATATGTATACAAACGTACAGTAGTATATACATACATGCACACACACATATATGTACGTATCGGTTTACCGACCATTTATTATAATGTTCGGTTTGTTTGTAAACAAATAGCCCGAATTACGCTGTACAGTGTTTAGCCAACCACGTCACATTTTTGTTGAACACTGACACATGAACTATGTACTAGTTTCAAGCATATTAGCTATCGTCAGCATCGTATACCTTCCTGCCATATGATTGAACGTCTGAAAGTATATACTTTCATTATGCATATTAACGACTGAGCAGCCTAATTTGCATATCGAGTGAGTTTAGTCGGCCGGGCGCACCGAAAACGATAAATGGAAAACAATGAAACGAAATTTCATTTCTCACTCTTAGTATGGCAGTTACTTAAATGTAAGAATGTATGTATATGTACATACATATATGTATACAGACGTACAGTAGTATGTATATAAATACACACATGTACACACACATATATGTGTATACATATATACGTACATATATGTGTGTGTGCATGTATGTGTGCCGGTACGTACGTCTGTATACATATATTTATGTACTTATACATACATACTTACATTTAAGTAACTGCCATACTAAGAGTGAGAAATGAAATTTCGTTTCATTCTTTTCCATTTATCGTTTTCGGTGCGCCCGGCCGACTAAACTCACTCGATATGCAAATTTGGCTACTCAGTCTTTAATATGCATAAGGAAAATATATACTTTCAGACGTTCAATCATATGGCAGGAAGGTATACGATGCTGACGATAGCTAATAAGCTTGAAACTAGTACATCGTTCCTGTGTCAGTGTTCAACAAAAATGTGACGTGGTTGCCTAAACGCTGTTCAGCGTAATTCGGGCTGTTTGTTTACAAACAAAAAGAAAAATTATAATAAATGTTCGGTAAACCGATACGTACATATATGTGTGTGTGCATGTATGTATATATATACATACTACTATACGTCTGTATACATATATGTACGTATACATACATACTTAAATTTAAGTAACTGCCGTGCTATGAGTGAGAAGTGAAATTTCTTTTCCATTTATATATATATATATATATATATATATAAAAGTTAGTACATTAGTACAGCATCAACGAAATCTGGCTGCAGGAATGCTAACTAATGTAGTCGGGGTGTGCAGCTAAGCACTCAATATGGCATATTACCTTAGAGTTATAACATTACGTGTTGACAGCTTTGGAAAATGGAGACAGCGACCGATAGACGGGCCGCAGTGACCGAAGCGACGAAAAAACTGAACTCAGGATAAAATAGGACAAATCTGACCATCGCGTCGATACCATACACAACACATAATATATATTATATAACATATATCACATATAAGGTATAATATCTCTGGTAGGTTTCTAAAAATACGAAATCGACAAAATCTACTTGCAGGGGTCTGCAAGTTACTGGTTTTCGGAAGATATAACAGAGGAATTTACTTTGTCAACAAGTTTTTCGTTCTCGTGGCCCGCGTGTGAATAATAGCAGTAAAGACTGGTATATATGTATATATATATATATATATATATATATAGTGCAAATTTAGACGGGGACAAAACAGAAAGGCAGACAAATAAAGGTTTATATATAACCAAAAATTATTATGGTTCGTTGATTACTCAATGAATACCATTTTACAATAGATTAGAAGCACTCAACAGTAGGTTGATTATTCAATTCCAGTATTGGCAATCAATACTGGAATTGAATAATCAAGCCCGTAGCGGTATGTCATATATCAAATCATATATTGTGTCTGATGAGGACGTACTGAAAAAAAAAAACCACATTGTTAATATTTTGAATAATATATATATGTATGTATATATATATATATAAAATATTAAACAAATAATGAACAAACAATTCCTTATATTAAACAAAAAAAGTTCACTATTTAACGATCGTTTCTAGGGTATATATGTGTTATAATTGGTATGCATATTTAACAGATCTATGTACAAAATTATACAAAATTATACAAATTATCAAGATTAAATATACATACCTAACTCATATATACGCCGTCTTCAGAAATTATTTCTGAAGACGGCGTATATATGAGTTAGGTATGTATATTTAATCTTGATAATTTGTATAATTTTGTATAATTTTGTACATAGATCTGTTAAATATGCATACCAATTATAACACATATATACCCTAGAAACGATCGTTAAATAGTGAACTTTTTTTGTTTAATATAAGGAATTGTTTGTTCATTATTTGTTTAATATTTTATCTTGACTCTGTATACCGTTTATCTTTCACCGAAATTTGATTTTCATTACATCTCTTCTTTCCATGATATCCGGAATACATTGAGTTCTTCATACGGATTGGACACTACCGTATACTCTTGGTAGATTTATCTACATATATATATATATATATATATATATATATATATATATAGGACTGGTAAGATTCCCGAGATCCATGGACGAGTTCTCTCCAGCGGTCTCTGTCCCTCATCATTGCTGCCATGTCCTGCGCCTCCAACAGACCAGTGTCTGTCCTTAGGGCATCAACATACGTTAACCTTGGTCTTCTTCTTCCAGTGTGCCAATGTAGGGGCTCCCACAGGAGCACTGAATGCATTGTCAACTCTGGATGTCGGTGAGCATGTCCAGCTAACCTCAGTCTCCTCTGTGTCACTTTTGAGCTGCCTTTTGTGAGGCTCCCATACAGCTCTGAGTTTTACATCCTCAGTGTATACTGATTAATGTTCAGAGCCATCTTCAGCATTCTCGTGTAGCACTAGAGTGAGTTTCATGGTCAGTGTCCAAGTCTCAGACACGTACAGCAGCACAAACTCCACTACAGCAATGAAGACGCGGATTTTCAGGTCTTTACGAAGATCCGACTTCCACACGGAACTCAAGATGTGGCACGCCTCCCAGGCTTTCCTCTTCCTCTTGACCACATCATCTCACGTATTCCCAATCTTTGCTCCCAAATACAGGAATTCCTCAACCAATTCTAGCGGCTTCCCGCCTACATTAGTGATCCCATCTGGCTTCTCAACTTTCTCTACCAGATATTTTGTTTTAGTCTCATTCATTCTCAGCCCCACACTCATCGACACAGTCTCAACCTCCTGCATCAAATACTCTGCCTCCTTCACTGTATTCGTCACCAACACTATGTCGTCGGCAAATTCCGCATCTAATATCTTTTTCGCCTTAACTCTCCTACTCTGAGCCGGTGTTACAGGAAAGCCAGAGTCCTGGTGTTTCTCCAGTGCGAGGCGCATACAATAGTCCACTATGATGATAGACATACACACATACACACCATATGTATATATATATATATATATATATATATATATATATATATATATATATATATATATATATATATATATGTGTGTGTGTGTATGTATATATATATACACATACATAGATATATATACAAACATACACATACATATGCATGTATATATATACATACACACACATATATACATACATACACACACGCATATACATATATATATAAATATGTACATATATACATATATACATATAAACATATATATATATACACACACAAATATACACGCGCATATATACACAGACGTATATACACATGCACTTGCACACACACACACACACACACACACACTTATATATATATGTACACATTCATACATATATATATATATATATATATATATATATAGATAGATTTTCCTAAACTTCCATTTGTATATATATATATGTGTGTGTAGAATAACAATAAATTGTTAAAGGTAATCCGATAAGAGACTGCGAAATAAACGTCTCATAAACGGTAATGTGTGACTCAACAAGATGTTTACTTTGGTGACCATTTTCCGGCGAAAGAAAAAAGGCAACTCAAAATGCAGGCACTAAATACGAGATCAGCTGGAAAATACTATCAAACTGGTATGTCCCATTGTAGGGTCTGTAATATGGAGCTCTTCCAAATTCTTAATTTTAGTAAAACCCTTCTTAACAGTAGAATTGAGCGAACTATTTTTTGCAGGCATAAATCAGCATCTATGTTCCAGAACTTTAGACCAACTTAACTCCATTACTTCTCCTTATTCCTTTTTACACTTCTAGAACTTATTACCATATCAAATTACCACAATCTTCACAACTATGTATGAATAAGTTAAAAACATTTGTATTAACATCATTATTTTTACTTTTATTTTTTATTTATATTTACATCATTTATTTCCTTATATATATACATCTTTCACCATGTGTCTTTATATCTCTACACTTAAGCATATCCTATCTCGATCATTTTATCTCATAATATAATACTTCGCAAACTAGCTATTTTACATAGTAATGTATACTCGTCCGTGTCTTTATTTTCTTCTCTCTATTCTTCATATCCGTATATTAATTTTCTCTTCTATATTGTCTCTTCTCTCTTCTTACACTTCCCCATATTCTTGATTAATTTCTATTCCCTCTACTCCCTCATCCCTCTCAATCTTCCTCTATCTCTTACTCATCTTCCTTACTTATCCTTCCTCGTGGCCTATGATATATCCCCCCCCGCTCTCCTTCTCTACACATATATTTATTATTATCAATATCATATGTATTTTAATACGCTAGGTTGATTTCGTAAAATTGCCGGTTATACTTTTAACTATATCTTAGCTCCTTATTTCTGTCTTTCTCTCTCATTTCCATCTGTCTCCCTTCCTTTATTTATTTATCATTATTAATAGTATTGATGTAGTAGTTTGAATTTTTAATTTTACCGTTACGCATATATTTTATATTTCTTAATGGTCTCTGAGGAAATGGTTGAATTTAAATGCATTGTAAGTTGATTTATACTTCTTCAGTATTTAGCAATTTATAGACAATTCTACCATGGAAACAATTGTAAGACTATAAATAAATGTTCTTGTTTGTTTTGTCAAACCATGTTATTCTTAACTTTATATATATATATATATATATATATATATATATATATATATATATATATATATATACATATATGCACACACACATATGTGTATATCTAAAAAAACACATATATTCGCACATACATACGCACACATATGCATAAATACATACACACACACACATACACACACACACACACATATATATATATATATATATATATATATATATATATATATAAAGAAAATAAAAAAAAAATTAAAAAAAATAAATAAAAAATATAAAATTCATGTACGCATGTACACATGTACGCAGACATAGAAGTATGGAAATACATACAATAGGAAAAGTTTATATCTATACACACATGAAAAAATTAAATAGATCAAATTAAATACACTATAACATTTACGGCACGTATACATACACATATATATACACACACATACAAATATGGATAAACATATATATATATATATATATTGGTAAACGGAATAGAAAATGGTGACAAATTGTTCACAGTTGAAAAATGGTTTAATTAGGAATTAAAGAGTATTAGTGATTGTATGGGTTAGTATTCAGTTGTGGTTTTAAGTTTTTAAGTTTTTACCGGTTGCGCATTTCTAAATGCTTTTCGAAAATAATTTTGAGATAGAGTGTGCGTGCTGTTTGCTCTGATCTGATTAGTTTTGGGAATTCTACCTGTTTTTATGTTAAAAAAGTGGCTCCAGCGTTATTTTTGTGTTGCAAAACTGCTTGTGGTCAAAACAATTTTGATTGGTCGGTAGAGGTCATGTGAATGTAAAAAGTTGATTTTGCGCCAAGACTGTTTTTATGTTAAAATGTTAAAAAAGTGGCCCCAGCAAAAATTATTGGTCAAAACAATTTTGATTGGTCGGTAGAGGTCATGTGGATAAAAAATTGGTTTTGCGCCAAGATTGAGAAATGACTCTTTCACAACAAATATGTGTGTGTGTGTGTGTGTATGTGTGTGTGTGTGTGTGTGTGTGTGTGTGTGTATATGTGTGTGTGTGTGTGTGTGTAGTAGTAGTAGTACGGTGTTCGATGCTGCGACAATGGCCAGCAGCGATGTGTGTCAAATGGCTATTAAGATAAGTGTGTGTGTGTGTGTGTGTGTGTGTGTGTGTATATAGCAGAGTCATTCGAAGGTCAAAGGATATTTTTCAGCTTTTGTCTTATATATATATATATATATATATATATATATATATATATGTATATATATACATAATATACAAATATGGATAAACATATATATATATATACACATATACACAGGTATCTATACACTCCTGCACACATACGTACAATGCAGAACATATACATACATAGACATGCACATACATACACACATATATAATTATACATATATACGTATAAATGCAAGAATACACACACGATGTTACATAAACACATAAATAAATACATACATAAACCGGCATATATCCATATATATGTATGAATATATTATCTGAAAGAGAGAATTAGAGTTCCCGTTATTATATTAATTGCTTCTACTTTTGGCACAAGGCCAGCAATTATCTCAGTGTATTACTGGTACTTTATTTTATCGACCCCGTAAGGATGAAGGGCAAAGTTAACCTCGGCGGGATTTGAACTTAGACCATAAAGGGCCGTAACTCTTTACTGCAAAGCATGGCGTCCGACCCTCTACCGATACTGCCTATCCTCCGCCCAATTATAATAATCCCGTTATTATAATAATTGTTTCTACTTTTAGGCACAAGGCCAGCAAATTACCCAGTACATTACTGGTACTTTATTTTATCGACCCCGTACGAATGAAAGACAAAGTTATTCTCGGCGGGATTTGAACGCAGACTGTAAAGGGACGTAACTATGCTAGAAAGCAAGGCGTCCAACCCTCTACCGATACTGCCAATTCACCGCATAATAATTGTTTCTTATATAGGCAGAAGGCCAGCAATTTTGGAGGGAGCGGAAAGTCGATAAAATCAATCCCAGTGCGTGACTGGTTCTTTATTTTATCGACCCCGTAAGGATGAAAGGCAAAGTTAACCTCGGCGCGATTTGAACTCATACCATAAAGGGCCGTAACTCCTTGGTGCAAAGCATGGCGTCCGACACTCTACCGATACTGCCAATCGCGTTATTATAATAATGAAATGTAAAGGTGTATGTAGAAAGAGTATAACTATTAGGTAGAAAGAAAAAGGCTATGTTAGAGTAATGAAGGTAATCAGAGTGTGTGTATGACAAAGGGTATATGATTAAAGTGAATATGTGAGTGTTTTTGGTTGTAGATAAAAGTATGGTTAAATGTTAAAAAGGAAGAAGTGTTCAAAATCTCTAATGGGTTATGAAGCGTAGAAAGAATGAAAGTGGACGGTGTGTGTGTGTAAAGGTATGAAAAAAAAGGGGGGGGGGTATATAATTAAAATAAATAAGTGGGTGTTTATTGTGTGTAATGGGTGCAGTTAAATGTATGTGTTCATAAAGAGATCAGGATAGTGAGTGGAAGAGTTTATTTGTAAAATGAGGAAGTTCAGAGTGGTTGAGTGTCCAAAGGTATATTATACCAGCTGGAAAGAAGATGTGATTTCATGTGTGGATAACTTCTGAACATCTCAGTTTTCGAATTGAGGCAAGTATTGGAAGATTCAAGATTTTGCAGATTTTTCGGTTATACACAAAGAACATTTCTTTGTGCCTTTCTGATCTTCTTTTGAGTTGTCTAAAATGCACCAATCAATCATATATGGAATCTTACCTTCTTTTAACTCCCACACTTTATTTGACAGCGCCGTAGTTGTCGTTTTTGCCTGGATGTTTGAAGGAAACGACATGTACGTAGTATCTTATTTTGAATCCATATTGCCTCATACCCACATATCGCTCACTCATGGCTGGTTGGTTATTTGCAATAGTTGTTACTTTAGCCTCGGATACGATTGATTTCGTATTACATTTCCCCTGTGAAGGGTATTCTTCAACTTTTCTGCAACTACATCCTGGATTTCTTTTATTGATACTCATGTCCGTAATTTTAGATTTCATTGATGGGCAGCAAGAGTAGCTAATATTAACTAAATTTCTATTAAATATCTTATTATATCTATGTTGTTGGGGGAAATGTTTGTCTAGATGTTCAAAGAATGTTCTTCCTACATTAGTTTTAACTGTTAAAGAGAAAGGTGGAGTAAACCATATTATTATTTTTCCTATTATTGTGTTTAGTGGTAGTGGGAGGAGTGTGTATATATTCGATCCGGTCGTTGAAACCGCTATTTTTAAGGGCCTTATTATAATAAGGGGCTGTTTTTTAAAAAATGTCTACAGAAGGAGATAAGGTAGAAATCATACGTCTAATATTAGGAATAACGTTTTTTTTAAATACTATAGGAGGATGGCAAGACTCTTTGTGTATATATTCTAAATTTTCGTTATGTTTAAGGTAGGGTTTGAAAGAACCAGTAAGTAGGTCAAGATAGATGTCGAGGAAGTTTGTATTAGGTTACTATCTATAGTCATTTTGAGGTTTAGTTTAGAAAAGGTATTAATTAAATCTTTACAGAATTTGTCGAGGTTATGGCCTTTTGTGGTATGAGAGACATCCAATCCATCGTGTCGGTATAAGCCGATAGTATTGTTGGGAAATGTCTCTCTAAGAGGCGGAATAATCAAACTAACTCGCACACGTCGGCACTGTCAAACGTACCCTTAGAGACGTCAGAAGGGTTTTCTGGGTTTGATCTTTTAACCCAAGTTTCTTCTTTAGCGAAAAGTAGCGTTTTCCTAGCGTGTAAGATAAAATCCTCCTATAAATTGGATATTTTAATAAATTGTCTAAGGAATTCTAAAGATTAAGTTAATAAGGATTCAGTAATAGAGGGGTAGAAATCTACAATTTCAAATTGGGTAAATCTACGCTTATTTTTCTCTTGCATGTTATTAAACCAGGATATAACGGAGGAATGTTTTAACCATTGGAATAATTCTATTTTAGTTCTTATTTGAAGGATTATATTTCTTAAGATTTTTTTTACTAGCAAAACTAATTTCTGATTTAGCAGGGTTAATAAGTCTACAACTAGGTCGGTTATTAAAGTCTGATTTATGGTCTTTAAGTGTAAATGTTTTACATTTGGCTAGGCGTTCAGTTCTGTTATCTACTTTTACTTTACTAGCTATAGCTTTAGCTTAATTATTTATAATATTATAGATATTAATATTAGCTTTTTGATATTTAGTAGTGATACTATCCATTAAAAGCTGGTTGTATAAATGGTTATTAACTTCGTAAAGGTTTTTAGATTTATCATAGAATACAAGCGTATTATTAGTGCGTTTGATATTAGAAATATCATTAAAAAGTTTAGATTGAAAAATATTATTGTACTTACGAAATTTTAATTGGTTGATCATGTTAACTAAGTCTAAATCGAAGGGAGCCATATCCTTAACTCTAGGTGGATATGTGCATGATTTAATATCAAAGTAATCCGTTGAATTAGTACTGAACTGTACATCGAATATCATCGCCTTCCATCTCATTCTTTGTATAACTCTTTCGAATTTATCGATTAACATTTTGGTGTAAGATGTATTGGAAGGTATTGGAATGTTTTGGAATGAGTAATCCATATCGTATATATCCATAGTATATAGTATATAGGATATATACGATATATATGGCATGTATATGTGAGGGTATGTATATCTCCTCTGATAATTTGTAATATTTTTACATAGATCTATATAATATACATACCAACATACATATACAACCCAGAAACGATCGTAAAATGATGATTTTTTTTATATAAGGAACTTGTTCTTTGTTTTTATTTCATTGTTTTTATTAATTCATCTTGACTCTGTTTTCCTAAGATTTTTATCGTAAATTTTTGAATGCATTTTCTCTTTTCATGATATCATCTATATTTGGATTACATTGAGTTCTTCATACGGATTGGACACTACTGTATATTTATCTACATACTATAATATATATATATATATATATATATATATATATATATATATATATATATATATATATATATATAAATAGATAGATAGATAGGGAGAGAGAGAGAGAAAGAGAGAAAGAGAGAGGAAGAGAGAGAGATAGCGGTGGAGAGAAAGAGAGCACGACAATATTATTCATAGATAAATAGAGAGGTAGATAAATAGATATATAGTCTCGAATTCCTAATATTTTGATTGTGCAACATATTCTTATCAACTGAAACCAGCATCATTCCATGCATCTATAAATGAATGTGCATGTGTGAGTATGTCCTGTAGTGGAATACAAGAAAGAGAGAGAGAGAAAGAGAGAGAGAGAGAGAGAGAGAGAGAGAGAGAGAGAGAGAGAGAGAGAGAGAGAGAGAGAGAGAGAGAGAGAGAGAGCGAGCGAGAGAGAGAGAGAGAGAGAGAGAGAGAGAGAGTAATGTATACCTTTTATATATTAATGTATACATTATTCATTATCACATCAAATTTCGCAACAAACATCTCTGCCACTGTTATTTAATCGATATTATGGAAGACGTTGCATTAAAGTGCACCCTGAAATATTTATTGCTGTATGCCTATTAAGCAGATATTACCATACTGATATGATCATGCACATCTATATTTGCTATATCCTCTAAAGCACTTTTGTAATTGCAATAACAATTCCCTATGCATTAAGGGTATTAATAGAGTGAATTCTTCGCAAAAGGTTGCATATATTTTGATCTGATTAACACAACTCATGATCGTATCAGTCATAAACATTCCAGTTATATAATCAACACTTCCGAACACAAAATTAAAATGAGAGCTTTTCGCACTTTGTTTCACCGCTACGTAGACTGTTTATTTTTTGAATATATAAAAATGTTTATTTTTACTTAATCCCACTATATGCTTCTATACTAATTCATTTATTTTGTATCATTTATATTTGATATGCCATCCAGCAATTACACTAAGCTATAGGCACTTCTTTATTCATTAAATAAAGCTGTGTTACTATGGCCGCCTTTCCCATTAAATACGTTTCCATTAACCTGCCGCCACTGTTTGTTCATTGCTTAGCTTCTTTTTATGACAAAAAATATTAAGAAGTCTCCTCTTCCACTATTTGCATAAGTGCTTTGTATTCCTGAATTAAACCATATGCGTTTTGTTATTTGTATTTTCAAATGGTATGGTCCCGTAATTCCTGGTGGAGTCATAGGAGCACCGTAGTGGAATACGTTGCTTCTTGGCCATTTAAAGCCTGCTGGAAACCATCCCTCTCCAGGTTTGGACACAGCAGATATTTTTTCATAGATGGATAAAATCTGAGAGATGGGACGTGAGAAAGCATTATAGTGGAAATACTTGACCCCAATACTAGCGTCTTACTTTATCAACGACCTCGAATGGCTGAAGGGTAATAATCTATTCACGAATCGTTTTTATCAATATAGTAATCTGCACCTATTATATTCAGAACAAAATCTGCCACAGAAACTGAAATTTGATACAGCTTATAATAATAATTTATTAGCTGACAGTTTTAAAACAAATCATTTATATTTTACGATGGAATATTTCTCGCAAAATTATTAATTTATCTATACATTTTCATAGGATGCATGTGCTCTCAATATATTATCAGTTTTCTATTGCCACTTGTAGCATAATGTAAAAGTAGATATCTGATTCCATGATGAACAGCATTCTCAGCTGAGAAGATAATAGCTCTTATTTTCTCATAGACATTGCAATTTATTCATGGACAGCACCTTTGATACTAAATAGAGTGACATGTAAACATAGTATCATTAGCCACTAAAGTAAAGGAGCCTCTGTATAATTGACCACTACTTTCATATATTAGATACGTAAGCCCATGTTAGAGGAATGAAATGGCCTTGAGATTTTTATTCAGTTATGGGTTTTGAAAATACCTAAATGTATGAAATTAATAATTCTGCTCTGTGCTATCCTAGACACGTTGGGATTTAGCATATACATCTAGATTTGGATTTTGTAGAAAATAGAAAATTCAATGAACGAGTTTTGTGATAGATATTTGCTGAAGTAAATACAGTAAATTACTTAATCGGATATTTCAATATTATTGAATATTTATTATTTTAATCATTACTTTAATAATCCATATCACACGTTAAGTTTTAACACCCATTATTTCATACATGTGTAACCGACACACACATCACGAAACCTCTTCGTTTACTTGATTCATTACACATGTTCGTTGATTTAATTTTTGATCGAATTTGTTTGGAAAATTCATAGAACAAATTAATAAAACGTAAGCGATTAGTTTCTTGAATCAATGAAGTTTATTTTTTTTTATAATGGATAATATGTTTTATAATAGTTTTTTTATGAGGATATTATCATCGTTTCTAGGGAAAGTTTGTCCTTCATATTTAGACCGATGCAATAAAACATTTCAAGCCATCGAACCCAGTCCACTACGATAAGAAATAATTTGTATACGCTTTTCCACCAGCAAGTACTTCCGTCAAAGCTGGACAAAGAGATCAGGTAGAAATACGGGTAGAAATACGATGAAAGATACGTATATGAATTGTAAAACTATAGCAATACATTGTTTGGGAGATGAAGATAAGTTAACATAATCCATACATATCTACTGTTACAGTTGTTAAGACTTACACTTTCCACCCAAACATATTTTTAATGGTTATTTAGTCAAATGCCAGTTCGTAACTTTCAGTCCCCTCTAAACATTTCTTTTTTTTTTGTTCTTTTATTCCTTCTTTATTTCACTCTCTTTCACTATTTATTTACTCTCCCTCTGCACGCACACACACACACACACACATATATACACACACACTCACACACACATACACACATATTTTGATTTCATATAACCGATGCTCATATAACGAGGCTGGTTAATTGATAGTTAAGTATGTATATATATCGATGGATTAAAATATGCATATAGAGGGACACAACTGTATCTAGTTCGCCTTACTGTAAAATTAATGAGTAAATATGCAACGTAACGGGGAAACACAAATAACTATAAAACAGAATTGTATGCAAACATATGGATATGGTTTTTCAACATTTGTCTTGTTGAATATTATTGTATAACACAGTGCATACTATCACTGCATAGCTTTATAATACTTCATTGAAATATATGTAATTGTGTTTGACAAAAAGCGGAATTACGAAGGGATATGAAGTAGATTATTCTTTGCAGGTAATTTTTAAAGAAGCATGTAATATTCACACGTATTCATTACAAAGACATTGATTAATGTCACAATAATTTGTGACTGATGTTTTGGAGCTTCTGCGAATACAGAATATCATGAACATGATATGCGATTTTTCTAACATTTCTTATATAATGTTTATAATATACTAACTGAATTACTCGGCGTGTCCTGGGTTACTGCTGTTCTTATTCAGATTAGTAAACAATAAATAAAAGGTTATGTTTATTTTTCTCATAATTATTTCAAAATATCTATATTTTATTTTAAAATATCAAAATTGTAATGATAATAGAATTGAGAAATGAAGCACCTCAGGGTAAACAATATTCATTATGTAATTTTTTGTTGGTGTCCAAATAAATAAATTGTTGCTACACATTCACACACATACATATACATATACTAAGACAGACACACACAGACATACACTCACACAGACACACGCGTAGCTTTAACCTCATTTTTGGTCAGTTGCTACATATGTGTAGATGTGTATGTGTATATAATTACTTCTTAATGAACGCGCACACACACACGCACATACATATTCATATACAAAATGCGACAAAGGGGTGTTGTTTCTATTGTTTTAATGCAAATGAAAATAAACATTATCACACATACACTCACACATACACTCGCACACACATACACTCACACATACATACACTCTCATACACTCACACACATTCTCACATACACTCACATACATATACTAAGACAGACACACACAGACATACATTCACGCACACCTGTCAGTCATCATATATGCATCTGTATATGTAGATGTGTGTGTGTGTGTTTAATTGTCTGTGTGTAAAGATAATGTTTATGCAAGTTACGTAGTAACGAACTCGCTCACAGACACATACACACTCATATAACAAAAGGTGACTCTGGTGGTGGTGGTTGTGGTGGTGGTTTACTATAGTTCCTTATAGAAATATTACTTTAGGTAAAATATTATATTTTTTTGGTCCAGCAGTTTGAGAATGCAAAGGAACAGACAGACAGGGAGACAAAGAATTGTATATAGAGAGAGATAACGTAGAATGTGATAATATAACAAGGCTAAACTCATCACATACCGGTCGCTCTCCGACAGGTTTGCGGTTGTACCTCTGGGAGTGAAACATTTTCGTGTCCTAGGCCCTAGGGCTACCTCCCTAGTCAACACTATAGACGCTGAGCTGGCCAGCCGCAGGTGTGAGCCCCGCGAGTTGGAGTGGCATTTCCGGCGCGTCTCCCTTGCTGTCCTCCGGGGAAACGCCCTCTCCATTCTGTCCGCCGGGGCTGTGTGTGTGTGAGAGCGGGGGGTGGGGGCATCGCGCATCATTCCATATTTAGTTATGGTCTGTGTGTGTGTGTTTGTATATATTGCTTTTGTTTTCATTCAGCATCATGTCATTCTTATTGCTTTTCTCTATTATCTGGATCGATGAACAATATGTCAGCTATGGATATAAAGCTATATCAACAAATAAAAACAAACCCTCCTCCTCTCCACAAGGATAAGACAATGCAAACGGACGGTAAGATGAAGGTTAGTTAACTAGTAATCTGTTTTTGTTTTTCCATCCTATGATTTAGGGACTTAAAATTCTAATTTCAACGCATATGTATATATTTATATATATGTATTTACATATATATATATATATATATGGGGTGTATGTGTGTGTATGAGTGTGTGTGTGTGTGTGTGTGTGTGTGTGTGTGTGTGTGTGTGTGTGTGTGTGTGTGTGTGTGTGTGTGTGTGTGTGTGTGTGTGTGTGTGTGTGTGTGTGTGTGTGTGTGTGTGTGTGTGTGTATATGTTATATAATTGTAAATCTATATACGTATCTGTGTCAATTTTGATTATTATTGCAAAAATATTCAAGGAGTGAGAATAGAATGTGTTGCTGTTTATGGATTTATATTAACTAGATTGTAATCAGGAATTGAAAACTACCTGTAACACACAATCACAGGAAGAAACACATTTTTATGTATTTAGATAAAACTGAGTACCTTTTAAATAGTTATGAAGTTTACAAATGGTTATTTACTGTTTAATGTGCTAGTGGTTAGCTGTGAATGTGGTAAGGTTGAAAATGTTTTAGCAAAATTCATGATATTTTCTTTATAATACTTCTTAAAATCAAAAACCAAATCTTAGGTAAAAAATGTCTTGAATTAGGAAGATTGGTCCATTTATTTTGGACATTGCATTTACATTAATCTAACAAATGCGGTTTAAGGTGATGAGCGTAATAAAGTGTATCTATATGATCCTAAAGATATTCCTTTAAAGAATAAATCTGTTCTGCACAAATATAACGACGTATTTCCTGTAGATGTGAACTCTATCACATTTGAGAGTGTTACCTAATAGTTTATCAAGCATGATCCTATCGCATGTGCCGTGTTGATTAATTCACAAACCGCCATAGATACGCAGTACAATTCTCCTGAACAACTGTAATCCAAGTTGACTTCATAACATGAATCAATTTTTCCCTTGGAGTTTAAGATAAAAATGGAAATGTATGATCAGCATGTTTTGTTTTTATATTCAAACATTCAACCTTTATAATGTGGTAAAACATATTATACAGAACCCCAAAGCACTGTGTTTACATGAACAGAGATTTACGTAGCATTGAGAGAGACCAATTTTATATTTAACTAGCAGTAAAGCTCGGCGATGCTCGGGGTCGCTCAGTAGCTGTGTTAAAGTTACAATGTTAAGTTTCTTTCTTGGCTTAAAAACTGTAGTGTCTACTGTGCAGACTTGCATGTGGTGTTTTTGATTAATATTCCCTCAACCAACAATATGCCTTATGAAGTTAAGAAAACATAACGATAACCCGAATGTTATAACAAAAGAGGATGCTGGGGATAGAAACTGCACTGGTTATTTATTAACAAAGATCGAAAATGTAAACACTGCAACGCAGAGAAAAACATTAGCGTAACCAAATTATCAGTTATGTCTGTCTGCACGCCTATATCACCTCTCTGCACGACTGTCTGTCTGCACGCTTATATCACCTCTCTGCACGACTGTCTGTCTGCACGCCTATATCACCTCTCTGCACGACTATCTGTCTGCACGCGTATATCACCTCTCTGCACGACTGTCTGTCTGCACGACTGTCTGTCTGCACGCCTAACGACGAAATATTTGCTTGTTTTACGTAGTCTTTAAATAGACTTGTTTTCAAGTAAAAATATTGTTTTAAAATGCTTTTAAATGGAAATGAAGCAAAACGGAAGCTTAGTGTTCGAACTGATGAATTTTGCAGGTCAATATTTTGCTGGCTCGACGACAACTGTTCGTGTATTGTGTTAATGTCATTTTAAACGCTGAGAAAGCCAGCGTAATTTTTTACGTAAGACGCTCAATGTAAACAGAACAAAGGGAAATAACTGATAACTTACGCTCAAAAATCGATACATTATATTCGATTTCGTCACATAGGGTGGGTCAATTTGAAATTTCTTTTTTCCGATGTCTTCGCTAGGGATCAATGTACAAGTATAGCAATTTCGGTGCAATTCCGTGAGAGATTCTAAGATGAGATGTGTGCCAAAAATCGATAGACAGACAGACAACCACAGTTTTATATATATAGATTACAATATAATTTATATTTTCGTGGAGAATAATAACAATTTAGAAATTTTGAGACGTCTTCAAAGTTGAAAATGATTTATTCCGTGGTCTCATTTTTTAGATATTACATCGTTTATTCAAACATTATTTATTAAAGGCCATTCGCATCAACTCCTATCACTATTTCGATATTCACACCATTAGATTATCTGAACACATATATCGCTATGCATCTCTCTCTCTCTGTAACACCCCCACACACGTATATATATATATATATATATATATATATATATATATATATATATATATATATATATATATATATATATATATAGTGAAAGAATGACGAGTAACATGGTTGGCTGTACAATAAGGGGATTTATTTCAAGTACTGTCAATTGTTTCGTTGATCAGGTGAGTCTAGAGATCGCTAATCACTTGAAGTTGCGTCACTCGATCTCCATTACATTATTTACCTCTGATCAACGCATCAGAGTACGTAGATATAAAAGTAATTCACTCGAGGCAAGCTATCATCAATTATAAAACATATATGGTAAATAGGTAGAGAAGTTACAGATGTAAAAATTAAGAAGTAAAATATGAGATAGGATACTTTAAAAAAGTGAGAAAATAAGAAAATGGAAAGTATAAAGAAAGAAATAAAGATAAGTGAGAGCATGTAAGTACAGAGTATGTTTGTGGTGGTGGTGAGTAAGTGTGCTTATAAGGATACTTTGGTGGGTTTAGTGCTTACATGAAAAGCCAAATTTGAAATATACATAGATACGTGTAGAGAGTCTGATGTAGTGACAGATGAAATAAAATAAAAAAGCAATAAATTAGAGATAATTGTGGGATACAAGTATGAGATTTAAGGGCTAGGGTTGGATTATGAAGGGAGGTTTGACAAACGTGCGTGGTAAATGCTTTGCTGATTGTCTTATCTTAATGGAGTTGATGCTGTTTCAAGGAAAGAGAGTGAAAGAGATGTTTAGAGATGTATGATCCAGTGACCAGTTGGCCGTTTGACAGCTAATAGCAGTGTGATGGTGTATATTCTATATGCTAAAATCCAAGTGGTTCAGTTCTAATTTATTGATTGCTGGTTCGAATCACGGCGGATTGAAGTTTGTGAATCTGGTAGCTATTTTATGCCTAGAGAACATCGATCTTTCTATTTTGCTGTTAAGCAGCATCTTATCGTACATTAAAATATGGAGTAGTTCTAAATTACAAAGTCCGCAGTGGGACATTCCGTTGCTGTAGGGCCTGGCTACGGATAATTTGGACCACCTAATCTTATATTCTTGGTCTTTGTTTTTATAGTTCCTTATGTATATATATATATATATAAATAACAAATTAAAGTTGAAGGAAAGAATCGCTGCTTTCACCCTTAACGGGATCTTCTGAAACTAAAAATGTCAATCTGTGAACGGAGAATTAAATATTTCAAAAAAAGGCTACAATAGAAGGAAGAGAGGAAGACGATACTTTGGTTCGTGGAAACGTTGCCTGGCAAGGAACGGAAAAAAACGAAGTCATTTTTTAGTGCGGTGAAAACAATTTATCCCTATCGAGCCCTCTTTGGATTTTAGTCTTCAAATTTATTATTATTACTATGTATATATATATATCAGATAGGGTGTGGTAAAATACCGGTTGGGCCATAACCCACCTGAATACTCGCTACTTGGGGTAGTAGAGTGGGTAATATGAAGAGATTCAAGACCCCGACAGCTGCGCTGGGATATCTTTTTAAATGATATTGCTGCAAAAAAACTATATATATTTTATTCGTGACTGGTCTGCTTCAACAAAAACTCGTTTCTCGGACCAATTCTGAATCAAATATTTTATCTGTTCTCTGTTTGGGTTTGCTGTAATTCATTTTACTCATTTATTAATTATGCAATCCCAACCTGATGATCACGACAGATGCTTACCTAACGATGCTTTTGAAATATATATTGTTTTTTTCAAGAATAAAATGATACCTCAAGTCCATTGATAATTTAATCCTTCTGCATATATATATTTTAGTCTTCACATTTATTATTAATACTAATATGTATATATATACATTGTTAAGTTCATTAATGTATATACACATATCTTTAAATATTTACAATAACTAATGATATAAATATATTCATAGAAATATATATATATATATATATATATATATATATACGAATATATTTATATCATTAGTTCTTGTCCACCTGGTTTTTACCATACACTATCTGATATATATATATATATATATATATATATATATATATATATATATATATATATCAGACAGTTCACCATAGCTAGAAATAAGATTAGACAAATAGTAGACCGGTATACTAAGAGACAGAGCAGACCAGTGGCCCAACAACTTGGGAGGAAACCTGTAGAAGGCTTGGTTAGCCTCAATAGCGCACATGATGGGACAGAGAAAATCCTCAACGCTCACATGATGATGTGGACTGACATCCTAAAGCCAAGCAGAGGCACTGCCAAAAACTTCCAGGCGTCTAACAATGGCATACCACCCTTGTATGGGCTCCGCAGAGACCACAAGACAGTCGACGACCCGACAACAGGACCACCAACAAGACCCGTATGCGGAGCTAGTATAGCTAGCAACTACAGGATCTTTTATTTGCTCTCAATGGTTATACGCCCCATAATCAAGATGTCCCCAAATGTATGTGACAGTACAGAGGAACTCCTCAGCAGAATCAGTGAGTACAACAAAATCAGGAACCTATCCAACTGCATAATAGGCAGCATGGATGTGGTATCACTGTACCCATCCATTAACATTGATTTTGCTGTGGAAAAATGTGTGGAGATGATCATTGAGAGTGAGGTGGAGTTCTGGGACGTCGACACAGACGAACTGGGCCTCCTACTTAGACTTACCTACGACATTGACTACGTAGACAGCCATGGCCTTAGACGTTTCTGGCCTAGTAGACCCATAAGAGGTAGACCCCCCACCATAACCTCAATTTCAAAAATGACTCCCATGGGAAGGTGGATTGGGACCAAAGCTATACGGACCCCCCAAAACAATGATCAGGTAAGAAAAATGGTCGCACATGCAATAGGGTCTAGTATCAAAACTACCCTAAAGGACCACATATTCAAGTTCAACGAGAAGATCTACACCCAAAATGAGGGAGCAGCCATTGGCGTCAGCATAGCTGGTGATGTTGCCAAACTCTTCATGGTATGGTGGGAAAGGAGACTTAAAGATCTCCTTAATGAGAGCTCCATAAACCTCATCATGTACTCTCGTTATGTAGACGATATTAATATAGTTATAAGAACATCCCCACTAGAGAGCACTAACAAGTTTGATTTAGAACGTAGCACAATGGAAAGCATCCAGCAGATAGCTAATTCCATACACCAGAGTATAAATGTAACTATCGACTTCCCTTCCAAACAACCTAACAATAGACTACCTGTATTAGACACGGAACTCTGGATTAACACTATAGACGAGAGAGCCCAAATCCTCCACTCACACTATGCTAAACCCATGGCCTCCAAATACCTGATACTCAAAAACTCATCAATGTCAGGTAGTGCTAAGTTTAATATTCTGATCGCAGATGTGGTACAAGTGATGAAGAATGTGTCCCGCATGTGTGACCCAACAGAAATGGAAAGACACATCCAACACTTCATCAACCGCATGCAGTTCTCTGGCTACAACCAAAGAGACAGAGTCAGTGTATACGAAGGAGCCATGGAGAAGTATAAGACCCTCATAGAACTGGACATGAATGGAATTTCCCCATTATACAGGAGCAAATCATGGAATAGCTTAGATAGGGGTAGACATAAGATAGAGAAAGCCACCTCATGGTACGACAACCAGAGATACCAGAGTGTCATGTTTGTGGACGCTACCCCTGGAGGGAAATTAGCTAACCAGTGTAGAAAGGCCCTGAGAAAGACCCACTTAAAGATTAAGGTGGTAGAAAAGCCAGGAACCACCATAAAATCCCTGATCAGCAAAACCTACCCTTTTAAGAAAACCCACTGTACTAATAGGAAATGTATCATATGTAAGGTAAACCCCCGGATAAACTGTAAAACTAGAAACGTAGTCTATAGCATAAGATGTACAGAGGGTACTTGCAGAAACATGACAACAACATACATAGGCGAGACAGCTCGTAGCATAGGTGAAAGGATAGACCAACACAGGGGGGAACCAAAATGACGAAAAAACGGGTCAGTACTATACGAACATGCCAGACAACAACACAATGGTAACCTAGACAACATAGAAATTAGAATAATATCTAAACATAGAAACGACCCAGCAGATAGGCGAATCAGAGAGGCCAGTGAAATAGAACTTAGAAGGCCAAGACTAAACAGAAAGAATGAATGGAATATCAACAACACCCAAACAAACAACAATGACCAAAGAGAAGTATAAATAAATAAATAATAGATAAATAAATGAATAAATACATACACAAGCACAATAACAACAAACACATATAAACACACACTAGTCACCCAATCACGAACACACATCAAACAAAACACTATACACACACGCAAACGCATGCGCAAAGAAGACAAAATAAAATAAACAAACAAACAAATACATAAATAAATATATAGACAGACTAAATAAAAATGGCGTAGACATACAATGTAACGGGAGGAAACAATAGCACCACTGATGATGTTGCAGATGTGCAACGAAAGAACTTTGATAAACTATATATATATGTGTTTGTGCCTATATTGTATCTGTATTATTTTTGACCGTCTGTCAGTCAATGGCAACATTGAGGACCGAATAAATTAGATTACCGATATAAAAGACACAGAAGCGAAAAGCGAAAACCAACCAAACAGTGAGTGTGTTCTGTTATTATTTCTGGCAATATTACACAAATATGACTCTCCCCAAGTATAACAATATATATATATACATATATACATATATACATATATATATATATCAGATAGGGTATGGTAAAATCAAGGTGGACCATAACCCACGAGCGTACACGATACTTGGGGTAGTAGAGTGGGTTATATGAATACATTCAGGACCCCGACCGCTGAGCTTCGGCCGTTTCGATAGCTATATCCGAACTCGGATCTAGCTGTGGAAACGGCCGGAGTTCATGTTTTAATATATATATATATATATATATATATATATATATATGTGTGTGTGTGTGTGTGTGTGTGTGTGTGTGTGTGTGTGTGTGTGTGTGTGTGTGTTATGTGTGTATGTATGTATATAAGCAAAGGGATATTTAATTTGTTGGTAATTCTACAAATATTTATATTTATAACTGATTCGAAGTACTCGACAAGTTTTCAGGAGTATAATATCAATGATATTAATAAATGGAAATTATATTTATAAAACCATATTTATTCTATCATATATATTTGAAGGGTACCCGGAAAAACTTGAGGTATCCAGGACAAACTTGAACCGATGAGATCTCGTTCCTGGATATGTCAATATTTATAAAACAATCTTTGTATGTTATCTGATGAGAACGTACGAAAGTTTTGGTACCCTTGTAATATATATATAATAGAATAAATATAGTTTTATAAATATAGTTTCCATTTATTAACATCATTGATGTACAGGTAATCGATGGTTGGGGTGTTTGCTTGGGTAGTCTTTAGTAACTCTAATACTCTGGTTGATGGAGTTTTGCTATTTGCTGGATGCTTTCCATTGTGTTTTTCTCCAATTCCTGACTGTTGTCTAGTGGGGGTGTTTTAACTACGATGTTTATATCATCAACGTAGCGAGAGTACATTATCAGGGTTAAGGTGTCTTCTAATTGTTCTTTAAGTTTAAGTTTAAGTCTACTGTCCCACCATACCATGAATAGGTTAGCTATGTCGCCTGCAATGCTAACACCAATGGCTGCTCCCTCCTCCTGGGCATATGTTTTTCCATTAAATTTGAACATATGCTCCTTGAGGGTTAATTTTATGCTGGCCCCCACCGCATGTTCAATCATCTTCTTCCAACACATGTTTTCAAATAAAGAATCTTGCTAAACAAATTCAGAAACGAAATATATATATGCATATATATAGGGAGTAAGGTTCTAGACAAAACAGGGGTTATAGAGAAAAGTTGGAATTTGAAATAGCACGGAAAATATATTTAAGGATCTGTTTCGCTTCTTATGTTCTTTGATTCTTCAAAGTGGCATTCTTTTTCAAAAAGGAGTTTTATAATGTATGTAACATATATAAATTATAACCGGTTTCGATGTGTCAGTGTGAACAATCTTATGAAATCTAGAAGATTACAATTTAAAAGTTTTAAAAAGAATATAAAAGAACAAAATATTTAAAATTTAAAATTAAGTGTTCACATGTTCTGTTCATCTTTCTTCTGAAGACTGTGTCTAAAATGGAGCCTTATATATAGAGTGAGAGGTAGTCATAGTGTTAGTAGTCGTAGTAATAGTAGTATTGTTGGTAGTTTTGTTTTTTCACAGAACACCATTTTTTTAGAAATAGTCTCAATTGTGTTAAAGGTTTGGTTCGAAGGTCAGATATGGGCTGGCGAAAGGGGGAATGTAAGCTAGAGACAATTGCTATAGGATAAGAGCGTCAAATGAGATTGTCAAAATAAATTCTATTTGGTGATATGCTTTTGAGTGTGTATGTGTGAGTGTGTATATAAACATATATGTGTGTGTGTATCTTATTGTAAGTGTGAAGGGATCAAAACTAAGAGGTATATTTTGGGGGGGCATATGTATATACATATATATATATATAATAATAATACTATCTATAGTTATGTATATAGTATAAACAGCTATAAAGCGGAAAGGTCAGTCATTTCCTACTACCTTATTACCAGTAAGAGAAAATATTAATTTACTTATATATATATATATTTATATATATATATATATATATATATATATATATATATATATATATATATATATATATATATATATATATATATATATATATATATATGTGTGTGTGTGTGGGTGTGTGTGTGTGTGTATGTGTGTGTGCGTGTGTCGTGTGTGTGGGGCGGGGGTTCGCGTGTGTGTCTTTTAATTTGTTTGACACAGGTGTTTTTCTGGTGGGAAATAAAAAAAGCAGAGCAAAGCAACTGTTATGGCTTTCAATCAGGAATTTTTTGAAAATATGTGTATGAATAATTTCTTTTTATTTCGTGGTATGTGCGTGTGTGTGAATGTATATGTGTTTGTGTATGTGTGTGTGTGTGAGTGAGTGAGAGAGAGAGAGAGAAGAGAATCTAATGGGTGTGATTACATATCTAATTTTGGTTTAAATCTGTTAATAAATTATTTTTGTTAATTTGTTCTGTGTTATGTGAAATGATCTGAGCACTTAAAAAGGGAGAAGATATAAAAGTTGGGTAGAGTTGTTGCTGCACAATCTGCAATGTGGCTACTTAACGGGATTTTTCTTGTGTTTACGTCACGGATTTTTTGTCGATGGATGGTCATTCGTTTGTGCAATGACCGCCCGTCTGTCCTATATAGTTATGTTGACAGCCACTGCATGTGATTACGTAGATCAGGTTCTCTGAGTTGCAATGGAAGTTGTTTTTCACTGTTAAAGTTTGGCCATCTTTATATGTGAATTGTTGTCCTTCCATGAAGTATAGGCATGTGTCACACTTTGTTCTACTGCATTTTGTTACCGTAAGGTTGGAGAGTGTTTTATGTATATTTGCTCCATGTGTTTTAGTGATTTCGGTTGCCTTTTACTTTTAATGAACTTGTGTGTTTCTAGGATTTGTTTCATTTTTCATCTTTAAATTGAATTGGGAGGTTTTTGTGTAGATGGTCGTACATTTCGGTGTTTCTGGGGTTGAAGGTGGATATATGTAGTAAGGTATAGTTCGTGGTTCTGTGATTTGGATTTTGAAGTTGATGAAAATATGTGTGTTTTGCTCTGTCTATTCCGTTACTAATTATGTCAAGTGGGAAGGCTCTTAAGGTAAGTGTGTTTTTAGTTCATTTAGTCTTTGTTCCCTTTTAGTTGGGTCAGATACTTTGGTGCATATATGTTTAACCAAGTTAAAAGAATTAAGTTTTGTATATTTTGGGTGACATGATGTGATGGGGCGGTACTG
This sequence comes from Eledone cirrhosa, assembly GCA_964016885.1. Lineage (NCBI taxonomy): Eukaryota > Metazoa > Mollusca > Cephalopoda > Octopoda > Eledonidae > Eledone > Eledone cirrhosa. Next base: position 39,028,250 of record OZ024747.1, on the reverse strand, counting down.
TTTGGAGTTCGTGGGTTTATAAAAGATATTTGTTTCTATTTTTCCATCTTTTTTAAAATAAGGAAATCCAAGAAGTCTAGTTCCTTGGAGTTGGATTCCATTGTGAATTGTACATTATCGTTAATATTGTTTATCATATTTTTTTAAATAGTGAGTTTATTCATGTTTTCCGGCCATAGTGTAAAACTATCGTCTATGTATCTCTTCCAATTATTTTTGAAATGTGCAAGGAAAGAGTTTATGAATGATAGAAGGGATTGTATCTAAATGTGTTGTTCAAGGAATCCCATGATTAAGTTGGCGTATGTGTGGGCTACCTTCATGCCCATTGCAATACCTCAGATTTTTCAGTATGTTGAATCATTGAAAGTAAAATAATTATTCTCTAAGATAAAACGGAGTCCATAAATAATAAAGATTTTGTTGATGCGTGTTAGTATTTCAGATTGGTGAGTATCTTGCCAGTAGTGGATTGCCGTTATTCCATAGTTATGGGGTGTGTTAGTGTAAAGTTTTAGTACGTCAAAGGAGACAAGAATAGTGTCTTTACTTACAGTCTTAGGTTGGTGGTTCAGCATATCAGGGAGATCTGTATATGTTTTAGGAAGGGCTTTAGTAGCATTTCCAGGAAGTTGCTAAGTCTCTGCGTTTCACACACAGGGCCTGCTATAATTGGTATATATATATATATATATATATGTATATATATATATATATATATATATATATATATATTAATTATAATATTATTTATAGTTATATATACACTATATACAACTATAAACAGGAAAGGTCAGTAATTTATTACTACCTTATTAACATTAAGAAACATAGCTCAATGTAAATGCATCAGATGTTTTACAGAGCAGGAATATAAATTAAACAATAATCAAAACTATGTTCACATCATTTTAAGGCTGACAATCGTTTCTTCCAAACTTTAGTTTGGACATATAATTAACTTCCTATTCAACTGAACAATCATATAGATACATGGATATTGATGTTGTCATCAACAGTTTCGTAGTTACAGAGTGGAATGGATGTGGCAGAGATTACAAGAGAATGGTATAATAATTGAAGCAGTATAATAGTTAAAGAGGCACACAGGGTGGAATGCACGTGAAAGAGATTACAAAAGAATGGTATAATGATTAAAGCAGTATAGAGAGTACAAATGCGTTAGGCATATACAGGACAGCTAGGTACGAAACAAGCAATGGTACTAGGCATATATAATTACTGTATGGCAAAGGTATCACATAAAATAACATAGGTTTACAAGCATATCAAGCAGGCAAAGGTGTTTGTGTATTAAAATTATGAGTTTATGGTGGACGTAGAGTGACAATTGTTTCTGTAATGTTCAAATGAGCATGTGTTGAGAGTATTATTATTATTGTTATCTTTTCCATTACATTGGTTATATTTAATTTTAGTGAGTGTTTATAATATCATACAGCTATGTTGCATAATATGCAGACAGATGGTGCAGTGCACCTTACTGCTGCATTAGTGAGGCAGAAACTCGAGTCCAGGAACCTTATAGGCACCCGTTTTACGTGTATTTTGTTGAAGCAAATAACTTTGTGCATACTCTAGTAATGTATCTTACATTGACCATCGAGTTCGCTGAGATACAACCGGTACTGGCATTGATAAATATGCTGGGTCCGTCAACCCTTATTATATATATATATTTATATACATATATACATATATATATATTTATAAATATTTCATTCATTTGCTTCTGTAAGTCTCATGTTGCGAATATCTCTATGTTCTAAGTGTTGAATCTGTCTTTAGCAGTATTTTCTAGACAGGAATTCATCGCGTATTGTGTTTTTCAGAGTATCACCTGGCGCTTTGTTTACATATGTAAATGTCTAAAACTATGTGTTTCTATCTGTCAGTTGATCACGATGCATTTTTTCCTGTCATTGTAATAACATTCTCCTTTGTCAACGTCCATTCCTTAGTATACATCAGTAGGCATATCTACATTATCTATAAATATCAAACTCACAAATATAAACCGACTCTCACGCAGACACACACACACACTTAGACACACGCCGATCCACACACAGACACATACACACAACTAGTCATATATATATATATATGTGTGTGTGTGTGTAAATGCGTGTATGTGTGTGTGTGGGGGGGGGGGGTAAATGTGTGTATGTGTGTGTGTGTGTAAATGTGTCTACGTGATTGTGCGCATATAAAGAGAGAACTATATAGACATATATATAGAGAAAGAGAGAGATATACGTAGCTGTGCATGTCTGTGTGTATATAATTACGTGTGAGTAGGCAATATATGATTAGATACCTGATCTTGATAGTATACAATATCTATATTTGTAATGTTCTTCCAATCGACCATTTTCAGATAAGCATAAATAACGCAAGACTGCCCCCAAACCACTTCAGATATTCAATTATATATATATGATAAAACAACAAGATAATGACAAAATATATCATTCATAACTGTAGTTGAATGATCAATTATATACATATATATACTCCTATGAAGAATATTTTCAAATAAATATGCACATATGATTGATATAAACACATACACACACACTACACACACACACACAGATATATATATCGAGAGAGAGAGAGAGGGGGGGGGGAAGAAACAGAGAGAGTGCGATATTGAGGGAATATATGATTGCTAAATATATATACATACAGAAACAGAGAGAGAGAGGGAGATATATAGGTGGATTAAAATTAAACATATGGTACGATTGTCCTGCTATATAATTCTCATGGGAAGGGAATGCCCGTTTCTTTAAGGTGTTTAGTGATATGTGTTTGTCCTTCTCTACTGGGGTGATAAGTATGATAAAGCACAGTTTCATTTTAATAAAACACTCAATCACTCAGCCACAAATGCACACACACACACACACACACACATTAATACACGAGCAGTTATTATTTATCATGCTTTCACGCATAGTTACGGCCCTTGCCATTCTGAATTCAAATCCCGCCGAGGTTAGCTTTGCCTATCATCCTTATGGGGTCCATAACATAAAGTACCAGTAATGCCCTGGGTAATTGCTGGCCTTGTGCCAACAGTAGAAACAATTATTTATGTGAATGACTTTGCCTCTTCCTAATGTAGAGAAGCAGTAAAACAAGCCAGAAATTCATTATTTTCGATTTGAAATGATACTGCTGTAAAGATGTGAGTGTTGAACTTGGAGAATTTCTTTTTCTTTCAAATATACTGCAAACATTTCATACGTGAATATTTAAATTACATAACAGAATTTCTTTGAATATATTTCATTTAACAGTAGAAACCGGATCAAATATATCTAACCACCATACTGTTAATATAGCGAAGATATCATTAATTTTCACAAAGCAACTTCTTAAAAAACATTCCATTATCTCACACGCATTCTTAATGATGATATGGGAATATCATGAAGGTTGTTGCAGAGCTTGGCATTGTACATTATTTGACATTGTACATCAATTAGAACCTCTCACATCCAACAGTCATCATCAATATCAATATAAGAAGCGGATGTTTGAAAATATGACTTGATATGCGAGAATACAGAAAGGGTAAATTTTAGATATATATTAAGCAACGTTAATCGTACTGTACTTATGTAATTCACTATGCTTTAAGGATCACTTTTCAAAAGTATTTTGATCTCGAAAAGATATTACTCTACAATATATGCCATATGATTCACTTTCACGAAATAATATGAAAACTGATAAGTTAACGAAAGATATCTAATATGAAAATGATTGTAGAAGTAGTAGATCTTTTTTATCAAAAGAAAGATAAGCATTTTAGAAAGTTACACATTTAACATGTAGGTTAGATTTATTGTATACAACATATTTACTAGTTTAAAAAGCTGGAAGCTACTTTCTTTGTATGTAAAATATTCCGAAAATTTAATCAGATATTGAAATCATAAATAAAAGCAATAAATACATATTTTAAGTTTAGGAATTGTTCATAATTTTTAAATATTTTTGTAAAGCTCATTTGCTATCAAGATTAATGTTTTGAAATAATTTGTATATCCGTAAATTACGCCTTTCAATATAATTCATCCTGGAAAGCCGGATGCTCAGACATCATTAATAATGATCAATATATGTACTGAATTGCAGCCATGTTCAGTTTCGGGAAATTTAAACATCGGGAAGATGTTCGTCTTTTTTAGTTTTACAAATATACTAGGATATCGATTACGGTAGATAATTAATTCTAATTTAATCACATTCTTCTCAAATTTGAATACTGTGTTATAATTTCTAACAAGTAAATACGTTTACATATAATTTCACAAGTGGATGTATCTTGAATCATTTTCTTCTTAATGAACGAAAACTATCATCTGTATTTAAAATCAATGTTCGAGAAATGTCTTTAGAGAACAACATTTTTTTTATTTCTTTGCAAATACATTCAAACGTTAATTTTGGAAAGAGAAACATAAAATATATCTAATACTCTATATTAAGGTCACGTTGATTACGATTTTGTTTCAATTTTTCAGTACTCTATATAACATAGTAAATCAAAGTTTCATGAATAGAATCCGTTATTTATATTATATCTAGAAATATTTATATACGAGGATAGGCTGAAAACTCCATAGGCTGACTATGAAAGAGTGATGATAGTACTGTGAAATCTTGCATGCATTGTTTTTTTTACAGAATATGTTGAAAAATAAACCTAATTTGGTCAGTGCATGAAAGTATCTTCAGCTGCCTATGAACTTTTCAGCCGACACTTGTATATGTTTATCCTATAGTTAATGTATATGATATACAAACAATTGCTCCTTCTGGCGCCTCCTCCTCTTCAGACGCCTAGAAATCAATATATATTGTATCCATGGTATTCCGTGTATATAAACGTTGTCACGAGTAAATACGTTAGAAAACATAACAGGTTCCATGTTACAACAATTGTTGAATGGGAGGATAAACGGAAGCATTTAATGATATATGTTTAGAGGAGGATCCGGGGGTGTTGCAGAAAATAGAAGCATGTGGTAGCAGAAATACAAATATTTAAAACAAAGTATGATGATAAATTTTGTGGTAATATCTTACATTTATTGCAAATCGATACTAACAGATTGAATGACGTTAAATACAGAGCAAAGGTTTCATGGCTGACATAAAATAAGGAACAAACAATTAATGGCAAAAGCACAGAATATATGAAAGATACAATCATTTACAAAGAAATTTATTTTATTGAATACATCACTATAGATATTTGCCCTAAACACACATACGTACACACATAAGTACACGCACACACACACACACACACACACACACACATACATACACACACACACACACACACACACACACACACACACATACACACACACATACACACACACACACATACATACACACACACACACACACACACACACACTCACACACACACATATATATATATATATATATATATATATACGTATATATATATATGTGTATATATATATATAGTTATAGACACACACACATACATATATATATATATATATATATACATGTATTATATTGTAGGGGTGAAAGCATATGCTATTAACATCTGATAGCCTCATTATTAAAGAACAAATATTTTTTTTGCGATGAAACATTTTGCATCTTTTCTGTTCTGTGAACACGTCACCAATATTCGTTAATCTTTCATCATTGATATTAACTCAACTGGTTCTGACAGAAATATACTAGAATCTATACATACATCGCGTGATAAACATATTCTAGAGATGCTCATTTGCGTATAGCAAATGCAACGGTTGAAATATTAACGGTTCTTAAAACAGTGCTGGCTGGCCTGCTCAACTGATAATAAGAATCTGTGACGTGTTCAAAGACAGAAGAAGAAAGATTATTTTTCGTCACAAACAGAATGTTTATTTTTTTAATAGTCAGACTAATATAAGTTTATGTCTATAAACATCTAGTATATAGTTTCATATACACCGCTGTAGGGATATAACCTATTAATTGTATCCTGCCAAATTCGTATTATATGCAAATGACAATTTTCTGTCGACGTTTTCAATTTGCTATTGATTCTATATAGAGTCTAATCTATTTCACTGTAAGTATCTATTGAGTGGACGTCACTGACGAAATATTAACGAATTATGAAACAGTGTTGTCTGGCATTCTCGAATTATACTGACATTGTCTGACTTATTCACAGAACAAAATAGATAGACATTTTTTTTTCACCACGAAAAAAATCAAACTATATATATACATAGTTAGAGTGTATATGAAAGCAGCATACAGTATAATTTTATATACAATGAACGGTTTGAGTGGTATTTTTTTTATCAACGTTGAATGCGTTAAAGGCAAGTTGGCCTTGGTGGCATTGGAACTCGGCGAGCAGAAAGACGAAACGAATAACACAAACCCGTCCTAACGACTCTGCTAATTCGCCGCCTTGTTTTCACGCCTTTCGGCTTTAATGTATTTTAAACTACAGTAGCCATTGCATTCTTCCTCTTTTAGGGTTGATTTATAGTATCTGATTTAATAACGATTAGCATTTCAATACTAGCCGATCAGACAACAGAACCAATCTTTTGTTTTCGTCATAACGTACAATCGAATAGCAGTAGAAAAACAGTAAATTTGTTCCGATTAGAAAATGGAGACTAACAGAAAAAACAGCGATTTGTTCGATTGTTGTTTATGTTTTAATTTCAATTTTGTTTAAAATAATAGAATATTTGAATTCCAACCCAGTCCCACTTTAAAGCCATATTACTACAACATAAATGAAAATGAAGATAAAAAGAATATTATAACTCCCGTTTAAAAACTGAATTGAAAACATTCTACTGTATTGAGTAAATATCGGCAGTGTGCAAATTACTTGGCTTTAATCTCTTTTGTATTCCTACCTTTGTAAATATCAACTGTATTGATACGCACGCACGTAACACATAGGCATGCGACCACTTTCAGTTCAGAAATTGCTAATGTGACAGCTCCATTAATATTTTCATAAAACGTACAAGGTATGATGTTACTGTTTATATAATAACCGTATAAACGAACAACACGTAAAAAAAATCCCTTTGAATTTTTATCAGTTCTAATGGCGATACAATGACAATATAATAGAGAAATAAACGAAAGCATGAGTTATAGATCGACTTATATTTTATATCTCAATGCCTCTATGTTTCAAATTAGATTGCACAGAGGCTTAGCTTTTCTTGTTGCTCAGATCCAAATCTGATGTAGCTGAACATAACGATGATGGCGTGCATTTTATCCATGAAAGCCGCAGCTGAATATTCCGTTTATCTAGGAAAATATTATCCTCAATTTCCGTTTGTCGTCACTACAGCAGTTTATGTTCATACTAGACTGTCACAGAAAGAGAACTTAACATAATTTCTGTTGAATATCACATGGCATCTGCGTGAAAAGGCATATTGCGTACTAATTAGTGAAAAGAAAACACTAAATCCGCGTGTAGACACATACATTATACGGTAGGTTCTTCTATATTCATGGTGGGCCTTAGGTATTGTTGAGCTTGTACGAATGCACTCATTTACATATATGCATATATATATATATATATATGTGGGTGTATGTTTTATGTGTGTGTGTGTGTGTTACTGTATATATAAATACACACACACGCACGCACGCACACACACACACACACACACACACACACACACACACACACACACACACACACACATATATATATATATATTTATAAAACAGTTTTTTGAATATAGTTTCCATTTATTTAATATCATTGTATATATATATATATATATATATATATATATATATATATATATATATATATATATATATATATATATATATATATATATATATATATATATATATATATATATATATCATCATCAAACATGTCTATAGAATCACGATAAAATATATACCGTTTCCTCTACCAATTAGCATAATTAACCATATAAAAAATCAATTAGACCAAGCTATAAGAATAAAAGCTCCTATGAAGAAATCTCCGACAAATAACCGAAAGTAGCCCTTCGCGGCGGTAGCGACGGAGTATTTATCGAGTATTTCGACAGCGTGTATAAATCGACCAGATATACAGACAACTAAACAGAATTAGGTAAAACAAACTATAAGCAAAGTGAACATATTTATTTACCTCTACCATGGTTTCGTCCGCATTTTAAGATATCCGATAACATTGGAAATCTAGAGCACCGGACTCTTCAGGAGTTAGCTCAAATTTAGACAATTAATTTTCCAAAGTCATCGCGCCAAGAATACATTAAAAAATGGTTAAGAATCGTGACGTCTAATTGATTTTTTATATGGTTAATTATGCTAATTGGGAGAGGAAACGGTATATATTTCATCTAGTGATTCTATAGACATGTTTTATGATATATAGCTCTGATTATTTAATTTATTAACTCTTCATTGAGCCACAAAGTGACCCGTTGCAAAACACACACACACACACACACACACACACACACACACACACACACACACACACATATATATATATATATATATAGAGAGAGAGAGAGAATAAGGAAAAGCGAAGTAGTTTCAGATGTCCAAGTCCCTTAATAATAATGCTGTGATATATATTTCAGTGACGACACTGGCCACAATGTTCTGTGTGCGAGTGTCGTGTCATCATCAGACCGCTTCTAAAATAATAAGGTTATGTTTCCGAGGCAATCCAAATTGGATCGACATGGGAACGGATGAATTGCGTGTTTTGGGATTTTTCATCCGCTCCCTTGTGAGTACCAATTCACCCCCACCGGCCTGCGCAAGCGCATGTCCGAAGGAATTTGACCATTAGCCACCGCAGATTTCAACGAAATTTGCTTAGTCAGTTCACCCTGTCAGCCAAAACAATGGCCCACCAATGCCTGTACCATATTTTACTGCTACCCATAACGGCTGTGGCAGGCAGCCGAGAGCCAGAGGGGATGGGAGAGTGTTAGTTTTTACAGGTCATAATACTACCCCTCACTAAGCGTTGACGGTACGACTGACCATCACCTTATAAGGGAAGATAAACTTATTCTAGGTATCATGGTTTTACGTTGAGTACGTTGAGTGCTTTAATTGAATTGCATCAATATTTACCCTAAATGTATATATATATATATATGTAAACCTTTATATATATATATATATATATATATATATATATGTGTGTGTGTGTGTGTGTGTGTATATATATATATCGATACATATATACATGCACATAGATACAGACACATATACACCTCAAAATATACTCACACAAACATACATGCGCCTTCATATATACACATACGTATGTGTATATATGAAGACGCATGTATTTGTGTCTAACGTATTAATTTACGATCTTAACGTCAGGAATTCGATTCCAATTGGCACGTTAAACATTTGAGCGCCGCCCATTCGTCACGATGATTCATTGTCAAACAATAACCTTGACAATTATGATATGAGTCACTGGGATGCCAGGTCATTCTGTTTTATAAGCAGATTGTTTCGTTGGGGAAACAACAGGAAAGATTGCCGTCAAAATCGACGGTGGTTCCACAATAATATATTTATATGTATATATATATATATGTATTATTTCCTAAAAACAGTGATGGCGGTGTATATTAATAAAGATCAAAATGCGAAGTTGAATATGTTAGAGTCCTTTATTGATTGAGCCGTGATTTCTTCAGACAAATTAAAAGGTAACATTTCTCTGGCAATTTTATGTGGAAGGGAGCGGACTACAAAAATGTGTGTTTTTGCTCTTGGTTTCTGCTCTCTTCTAATTTACATGTCGTCCCGACAGCACTGCGCAGTCGCAGGGGTGTGGTTGGCTGACCACTGAACTACACCTAGAATATTACCAACTTTATTTCTTCTCTCTATGTACCATCCCCCCACATCCTCGGCCTACGACTCGATATGGTCAGTGGGAGTTCAAACCAGCTACAATTTATTTACTGCTAGCTTTGTTAACCAGTAGGATTTCAGTGCATTTGTACTCGCTACCCGTATATGGCGGGATAATATACAGAACACCAACCCCGTCTTCCTTATGTATTTGTATCTTTCCTTACATTTCTGCTGAAATGTAAATCTGGCTGGACAGTGGGTCTGCTAATATGCAGATCTGGTTGATCAGGCAGTCTGATAATATGCAAATTAGGCTCATCAGTCACTGTATATTCCAGAAAATATCATATATTTTCATCAGTTCTGTATACGGTAGTGATGAAGGGCAATAACCCAGAAACATTAGTGTTTGCCGTCCTGTTTATACGACGGTGTCATTCTAATGATATGGTTTAAGAGACTGTTTGCATAATTGCAAACGAATAGAATACTATTAATATTCGAAAAACTCAGATTTACATTTCTCTCTCTCTCTCTCTCTCTCTCTATATATATATATATATATATATATATATATATATATATGGCTCCTATAACACCGACTGCCCCACTAGAAACCTGGAAAAAGAACAGGATGTCATGGGAGAAATCTTCTTTGGCCGAAGTAATTCGACTAACAAACAACAAATATATTCAACACATTATATTTTCTCAAAAGAGTTGGCACCCCTAGATATTAATATTTCTTACAAAAACTCCTTCCATGTGACTAAGCATCAGTCGCAAAATATTTCTATATATGCATAAATATTTCTCTTCGCAAAGCTGAAGATTGAGATGGAGGCTAGATTAATCTGCTACCAATTAATCGAAGTTCAACATGAACCTCTGAGAACCAATGAAAATACACCTAATTGCCAAATACATCAAATCATAAAACCCTATATTAATATAACGAGGTAATATTCTGTGTAAGTGTGTGTCTATGTGTGTATGAGTGTGTACGTGTGTATGTGTGTGTTTACATGTGTATGTGTATGTTTACTCGTGTGTGTTTGGGGGTTTACCTGTGTGTGTGTGTGTGTGTGAGACTCTGTGTCTGGGTGTGCAGCTAGCTGATGAGAGGATGGGTGGTTAGTAGATTTTACAAGAATAGCAAACATTTGTTTATAACATTTAAATCTACCTAACTGAAACACAGATACAACCTTCGTAAACTGAGGCTGGATAATAAGTATTGACCAATCCCAACTGAGACATGTTGAACAATTGCTGTACAGTCTCAGTGGTATAATACAACATATAACCGTAAAACTGATAGACATTTTATTTTTGATTTTTGCGTTCGTGATGATTATCACAATGACTGACGAACGAAATCAATACATGTTCTTAATTTGTAAACCTCCCCTCTCTCTCTGTTTCTCTCTCCCACTCTCTATCTCTATATATATAATAATAATAATGAAAATATTGTGTACAGTCCTCAGGTGCACTACAACTCATTAAAACTCTATGTATAGTACATAGGGTTATGTACAAACGTCAGGAAAATGAACAAAGCAGAGTCATGATATACACATGTGTGCATGTGTATGGAAGGGGGACATCAGGTGTAGTTTTGGCGAATTTCGGGAAGCATGAGGGTTTTAAAGGATGCAGCGTCTCGGCAGCTAACAACTGACGCAGGCAGTTTCTTCCATGCTTCAGCAACTCTAAGCGTGAAAAAATGTTTCGGGAAGTCATGGGAGCTATGCAGTTTTCTGACTTTGTAGGCATGTCCACGTGTGTTAGACACATGGAGATCAAAAAGGTGCTCAGGGTTGTTGTTGGCGAGAAGGTTAATAACTTTGTGGGTGTTTACCAAGTCAGTTGCCAGACCTCGGAGCTTCCATGAATCCATGCCCAGGGAAGCAAGGCGTTCAGAGTATGGTAGGTGTCTGATGGAGGGCATGCGCTTGGTTGCACGTCTCTGAACAGTTTCCAGGAAGTCAATGTTCTGAGCAAGATAGGGGTTCCAGACTGATGATGCGAATTCCAATGTGTCTCTTTTCTTGTACGTCGGTGTGTCAGTCTCCCAATTCCTCTACCATCTAATAGGTCATCCCTCTTTCTCTCCCTCTCTTTCCTCCATATATGCGGACGAGAAGGGAGCGGAGATTTCGCGCGCGTTTGAAGGAGGGGGTGGGATGGGAAGATGAGGGAGGGGTTGGATTTGAGGCGTCGGAAGGGGCGCAGGAGGGTGCGGTGGAAGGGTAGGGTGGAGGGGTGGTATGTTATGAAGAAGGGGTGACGGTGGGTGGGTGTGCGTGGGCGTGGGTTGAGGGCGGTGGAGCGGTGGACAGCACGGGCGCGAGTGAGGGCGGTGTGGATGAGGGGGTGGGGCGGTAACCTCTCAGGATGAAATGGCTGACTAGAGAAAGGGCCTGGGACATATGAGAGTAATATATGCATTTCAATTGAAATTTCATACTGTGTAATGCCGTTGACAAATCCCAGTGGAACAAAAGCAATGTTATCTTCAAGTCATGTTGTGTCTCTAGAGAAAATATACTTGGCATATAGCAATTTCTCCTACGTTATTCATCAATATTTTCTGAAATAGTTTCATTCTACACTTTGGACGAGAGGAATGTTTGTCAGTTTAAAAGCGATGTCACTTTCCATACGTGATGAACTGGTCTTTCACAGTAATTTGCGACTCGCAATGTGGTTATTAGAAAGGCTAAATATATTATCCGTAGAATATTGAGATGCTAGTATAAATCGGAAGTAGACGAACATGATTTGTGATGAGCTAATGCTTCAAACTTTAGACAAACGTTCGTACTGATGTGAAGTAAAGCTTTAACGCAAGATTTTGTGTTTTTAACTCGAATATCATAATGTCCTATACGTTGTATTTTGAGTTTACTAGCCTGATCCTAACATAAGATTTAGACATTGTAAGATATGATATTGTATTATAATGTGTATCTACACTCCCGTACTCTTTATTCTCACTCCATAATCACCATCTTTCTCCTCGCCTCTATTATGTTGCTGGTTTGTATGTTTCAAATTACTTCATTCGTAAAAAATGTAGTTTCAATTTTTTTTTGTGGATGCAAAATGTTGACAAGATCAGTTAAAATAGGAATAGAGGCGTTTCTGTAACAATGAGTAGATAATATAGTCTAATAGTTGGGCGCCAAACACACTATAATAATAGAGAAACAAGAAACATAACGGATAAAATAATATCTGGGGATGTGTGATAACAACAATAACAGCAACAACAACACTGACAAAAACGACAGGAACAACACTGACAACAACAACGACGAGAACAGCGATTGCATAGCGGTGGTCAAGGTTATGTCTTTGAAAACTGCTATACAGCCCGACTGGGAAGGTTGCTAATTGGGGATACGTATCATTGTAACGTAATAGATAGGACAAGCAGTCTGGACTATCATTTATTAATGCCTAGTAGAAGCCATATTAGAAAATATGGTTAGGTTGTTGTATAGGAAATGAAAAGCCTAGTGTCCTTAAGAATACATTTATAAACGAAAGTCTATTCACCATACATATGTATCGCTCTCTATATATATATGCGTGGATATGACTTTATGAATATGTGTGTTATATGAGATAGCGTGTGCATTCTTCTGTGCGGACATTTATAGCTGCGTTCGCATGGAAGTGGATTTGTGCTTGTGGTTCGAACATAATAACTACGCATATATTATATTTTGTTGTCAGTTAACTCACAGAAGTCTTTAACAGGCACATTAATATATGTGTGCGTCAACTGCCCATTTGTTTCCTAGTAACTGATAGATGCGATTTAAAAAAATAAAACATAGCATATTATTAAGAAACAATATGCATATTGAAATAATATTTCTATTGTTTTATTCATACTTTTAAGTAATTTTTGGCCCCTTAGTATTGGATAAGATAGAAATACATCAACTTCTAATATATCTGCCAATAAATAAAGAAGATCTGTTTCTATAAACAGCAACAATCGATCGATATATATTGAGACACTTTGAGAATGAGAATCTGTATAAGACTACAAATTATTGCGGACAAAGTGGTTTATACGCAAGTACTGAATTCTCAATGTTTAGCAGCAATTTCCTCTCATACGTGATTACATTCTGTCATTTGGTTTTTTATTGTAATTTTTTTTTTGTTTTCGTTTGCTTCTGTTTGAATTTCATTACATTGATTTCGGCTGGTTAGTGAAAGTCACCTCCGAGAAGATTCACATCGTCTTCATAAAATATTTGTTTGTTGATTGATTAATATTGTCATTCTTTTATTCAGATATGTCAGTAAATATATATCTATATCATTGTAGATTTATTGATGTAAAAAGAAACAATATGATATATATATATATATATATATCTGTATTTTTATATGAATGAATATATTTTTAAATTCTATAAACTATCTTCAGTAACATATGTATACTTACGCGCACGCCCCGCCCTCCCACATATATATGTATCTCTCTCTCTCTATATATATATATATATATATATATATATATATATATATGTGTGTGTTTGTGTGAGCGTGTCAATCTATCTATCTCTGTGTGTGTATACTATATGTGAGAGAGAGTGAGTGCTTATAAGTGCGTGTGTGTGTATAGGGAATTGTTTTATGTAATGTTTTATATTTAATCATTGAAAATATAGATATTTAAATAATTAGATACTAAATTTGAAATGTTGATGACTTCTATGAACATAACACTGTGAGCTGACGTAGGATTAATCCTACAATCGAAAGATTTAGTTGGTTACTTCTATCCGAGGCAGATATATTCCTTTTATAGTATTTATCTTACAATTTGTATTTATGTAATTGAAGTGATCCTCTCACTGTACTATACAACGTTCATCCTTTCTACATGTCGATTTCCTCATCAAAACGTAATTTCGTTCACTAACAGCTATTTGTCTCTACGACAAAAACCTTTTCATTATTCCTGTACCCATACACATACTATAGCTAGTAGTGTACACAATTTCGATTTAACCAGTAACATGACTCATAGAAGTAAATAACTATCACTACACAATGAAATGTATATCCAGAGAGCATCTTATATCTAAATTCCGATTAACGTTGGTGTATCCGATGGAAATACCTCAGGAAATTCCGACACAACTTCAGCAACCAGGAGTAACAGTTAAATAAACTGAAAATTTGATGAGGTAGATTTGGAATGCTCAAACTGATTGATACCAGTTGGTCTTTGTTTATTAATATATGAAACGACAAGGCGATTATTTAGCAGAATAATTAGAACATCGGGTATAATTCTTTGCGGTATTCGTTTCGGCTCTCTACTCTCTTAGGTGATCTTGCCTTTCATCCATTCAAATTCGATACATATGTACAAGTCAAGTACTGAGGTCGAATCTTCCTCTATCTCTCTTTCCCAATTCCATTCTCTCACTCTCGACTCTTCTCCGAGGAGAATCTGCTGTAGTCAAACCTAGAGAGATGGCTCCCTCAGGCTTAAACTTGCATGGAGGCATACATAACGACACTGGGTGAGAGCAGCGGCATTGTAGTATTGAAGATATAATCCAAATAATCTTGAATGTTAAGTAACACAAATACAAAGGAACACTCCCAGTGAAATGTTGGAAGGTGTGATTTATGATGCGTAGGTAGGTAGACTTTCCGTTGATTCTGAAGATATCATGATGATGATTCTCCCAAAGTGGGCTGCTATGTATATATATATATATATATATATATATATATATATATATATCCCTCCCTCTACCCCCCCCCCATCTCTCTCTCTCTATATATATAGGAACATGTTTGACCCCGACGGCAGAGCTCAAGCCGTTTCGACGGCTATTTCTGGACTAGAGCTCTGGCTTGAGCTCTGCCGTCGGGGTCAAACATGTTCCTACTACCCAATCCACTACCCTAAGTATTGAGTACTCTGGTGCGTTATAGTCCATTTGGTTCCTTACCACACCTCCTTCGTTATATATATG
Source organism: Eledone cirrhosa (assembly GCA_964016885.1). NCBI lineage: Eukaryota > Metazoa > Mollusca > Cephalopoda > Octopoda > Eledonidae > Eledone > Eledone cirrhosa. The sequence continues at coordinate 39,012,288 of OZ024747.1, read as the reverse complement.
TATAAACTGCTGGTCACAATCTCCGGACATCCACTATTTAATACCCGGATTTTCACTATCTGCCCACACACTCACCGGAAAAACATTCAGGAACACACACACACAAACACTTACACCATTTTCGCACACACGCAACTATACATTCCCACGTATCAACCCCACACTAAAACACACACACGTGCGTACCCTCACATACACCTACACTGCCTCCGGACTCCGCACGCTCCCTGTCCTTCACCCCATCCGACCCCTCTCCATCCACAGGCACACACACACACAGACTTTCACCACACCCCATGTACACACAGGTTTTTCTAATACACGAGCATGGAACCTCGTTCTCTCCAAAACTCTTACTCTCACATTCACGCATACACACACACACGTACACCTACACACATAGACACACACCACCTTCCGCCCTCTCGGGTTGGATCCCCAATTTCCTTCTCTCCTCTCCCTGTCCTCCCTCTACCCACCACCACCTCTACACGCCTCACAACCTTTAACCACTTGTTTTCATTTTAATTGTTTTTCCTTCATTTAATTTGTTTCCTTAAATTTAATTTTGTTTATGTCTTTCCACCCCACCCCACACCCTCCGGGAACCCTTTTCCTTCCCACCTGTCTCCTGTTGAAGGGCTTATGCCGGAAATGTGGTCCCCTATCCCCGCCCTCAAGCGTGAAACTAACACCAACACTGTTCGTAACAGCACTCATTGTTTTTGTTTTCTTCTTTGCCAATATATATATATAAATGGAATAGAATGAAACGAAATTTCATTTGTCACTCTTAGTACGGCACTTACTTAAATGTAAGTATGTATGTATACGTACATATATATATATGTATACAGACGTACAGTAGTATGTATATATATATATACATGCACACATATATATATATGCACGTATCGTTTTACCGAACTCACTCGATATGCAAATTAGGCTGCTCAGCCGTTAATATGCATAAGGAAAGTATATACTTTCAGACGTTCAACCATCTGGCAGGAAGGTATACGATGCTGACGATAGCTAATAAGCTTGAAACTAGTACATCGTTCCTGTGTCATTGTTGAACAAAAAGGTGACGTGGTTACCTAAACACTGTACGGCGTAATTCGGGCTGTTTGTTTGTTTACAAACAAACAAACCGAGCATTATAATAAATGTTCGGCAAACCGATACGTGCATATATATATATATATGTGCATGTATGTATATATATATACATACTACTGTACCTCTGTATAGATATATGTATGTACGTATACATACATACAATATATATATATATATATATATAGTATGAGGTAATTTTCTGGATTGTTCGACACATTATAACTTAAATTTGTCTGTCATACGACTCGTCAGTTCATGTTTTTTATGGTTTTGTCTCTATGTATTATGATATCATAAACACATTTTTTAGAAATAAATATTTTTTTCCAGTCAGTAGTTATGTTTCAAATGCGTAGTTATGTTTCAAATACGTTTTGAAATCCGCCATTTTGCAAAGATATTATATTTTTTCACGTGATGGATGTTTATGAGTTGATGTGTGATGATTAATGAACATTTCTTTTAATATCATCACAGGGAGACTTTTATATGAATTATTATAGGAGGAAATTGAAACAAATGTTTGTGAATCTATATAGGCAATTATACTACAAATTCCAGAACTTTGTTATTAGTGGAAACCTCTTTAATGCTATTGTCATACGTGAGATGTTAACACTATTAAAACAAGAAGTGTTTCATCGTTATTTCAGAATAAATGTTTCTGAAATAATATTCCTTTATTTTAGTATGTTCGTGTATATGTTTATTAACTAATTAACACCAGCCTGGCAATACAAGAGTTATGTTATTGTTTGTGTTTCTTGTTTCACAAAAATACATAAACTAGAGAAGGATTTAGATCTTGCCTAAACGTAACTTTCTAATACAAGATATTGAATTGCAATTCTTTTTCAATGTGTGACTGGATTTGTGTCAGATCATCGTTGTAATGTTATAAAAATATAATCATATGTTTGACATTTACTCTTATAAATTACTTAATGTGTAAATTATAATCTCTTACCCTAATTATAAATCGAGTGTTTCATAGGAAGTATCCACTTATAATTATAGAATTTCATTTCGTTTATCAATATATGTTTTACTACTATGTCACTTCTAAAGTGTCTCGTATGACATAAAAAAAAAATATTTATTAGAAAATGATAATTGTCACAGAGTAGCATAAACGATGGCAGATAGGAAGGAATGTCAGTTAATAGATTCATTTATCAATTTAATAATACCCTTCGTCATTGTTATCGGCACGTGTACCATATACGGAAGTGTGTTTGTCTGACTATATTATCCCGCGGTTTATTTATTCACGCGTGTTGTTGTTTTTCACTTCACGTCTCTGTCAATTATTATTCGGGAACTTCTATTTTCCTTTTCCTCTATCCTATAAATCAAAGGATTTGTGATTTTGTAAGAAATCAATAATACTGTTATTTACAAATAAATCGATATCACTGATTCTTCAATATCAGGCAATGCTATATTGTTTCCCTCTTTTACATTTTGAGTATTCTGTGTGAGATATTATATCATAAGAAGAGTGAAGGATATAGAACGAGACGGGCAATCACTCGAAATAACAAGTATTGTCGAAATAACAAGTATTATGTTTTCTTTGTGTTATATTTTTCAACCAATAGCTATTTTAAGTAGATATATTATCATGTCACCTGGCAAAAATGAAATGATACCAACTGGAACAAATCTTCAGCATGTATTTATCGTATACAAAATTAAATTGTGATACCTAGTGAAAAAAATTCCCTGAATCGAATATGATGCTGCTACTACATTTAAAGCTATATTTCATTGCATTCTCCTCAGCGTTCAACAAATTGAATTTCATGAAGTACCTCAGAATAGTATTACTAACCATGGCCTATAGCTCTGTCTATATTCTGCCTATTTTTCAGCATCAACAATCATCTCTGCGCATCCGATCTATCACAGATGATGCGACATCTAGTCAGGTCTAATTGTCTAAATGTTTCACGATCCTTCTTCACCAGAATACCCTTTCAATCAACCGTCAAGCTGAAGGTTTTCAAACATTATATCCACTCTCTCGATCTCAACAACGTTACACTACCATTCAGACATCTCATATACGAAAGTAAACTTCCATTCTGTAATTATTTAAATTCCATTAATGTTATGCATATTATAATTTACAGTTTTATGTAATTACACTTTCATTATCTTAATTGCTTCAGCTATTGGAGGGCAGACAAACTGAGGTTAGGACTTTAATGAACCAATTATTTAATTTAGCGAGGTATTTTATTTTGTGCTTCCTATTTCGGAAATTACTAAATTAGGGAATATGTATCTAGTTATGTATCAATGCATGCATGTTCACAGTAGCCTTCAGCAGTTGAAGTCTACCAAATTCCTCTAAAATATTTTTAGTAAACGCGATCTTATAAAAGACAACACGAGGATGCACTTCTTATGCCACTTTCATATACGAAAGTAAACTTCCATGAAGTAAACCTGATGAGGGCTTTCGTGTTTCTTCTACTGTTAGATGTGTATGTTAATAGTGAATCTTCAGAAAAACGTATAAATTGAACCTGCATAATATTACCAGCATTTATGTGCAGAGCCAACAATTACGCTTTGAAAGGCAACGTTGAACAAAATGGAATTCGAACCTAAAAGGTATACAGCCCGAATAGATACCGCGAACAATTTTATCAGACATTATAACATCTATTGCAACCATAGCTGCTGTTGATATTCAATTATATAGGGTGAAATGAATGAGCAAAATGGAGTCTAGTCGTTGAAGGAGAAACTAAGATTTCTGGGAGTTTTACGAGAGGAGACATACACGCTGTAATTTCAAGGGAAGACATTGTTTTCTCTTAAATTTAGTGTAGGAATCATTTATTAAAACATTTTTGATAACATCAACCTAAATAACAATCAATATCATTATACAGAATAGACGGACAAATATTTATCAACGGCACATTCTAAAAAACAACCGTATTGTCATCATTTATCTCGTTATCGTTGTTATAATGATAAAAATAATACTAATAATTGTTTCTACTTTTGGCACAAGGCCAGCAATTATCCCAGTGCATAACTGGTACTTTATTTTAACTTATAATAATAATGAAAAAGAAGCGAAACTAGCGAAGTAATTCAATAGTAAAAATAATAACAGTAGTAGTAGTAGTAGTAGTAGTAGTATTAGTAGAATCTCTTTGTGTTATAGAGTGGTAATATCAGCCGTTACCGAATTGGCAAGCTATCCAAAATAGATCTGTAACTGTGTCCTTAATTTGTCTAATATAGTATGTAAGGCGTCTTATTTCTGCCTACCCGAATCCTAAAGTCGTTATCACACGCATTCTGTTGATACTTACCTTTAAATTTCAATAAATATTGACGATATTCCATAGTTGCATATCAGATTATCATTTCAGGGCGTAGTTTAATCAATAGTTAATAATATTATTTGATCGCACATCGAATTACATTTTTCAACTAAAATTTATCATTTTCAACGTATGGGATGACGTCAATATTAGTAGTAAGCTTCGTGCCTAGAGAATCTTAATTATTTATTGTTGATGATTTTGTGTTCATTTTTTCTTAACACTCATCAGTGTAATGGGGAGAAATATAATATAAATTAAAATATTATTATAGAACAACTTTAATCGACTTTAATTAGTTCTCTGAATCAATTTTGAATACATAATCAATTCTTTGACTTTTATAGACAAAGCCCAACATATGTTGCAGAATGTCGTTCGAATTCAGTATTTGACATTACTGTCCGATACACAATATGCGATGACATTGCGTCACTTTTATACTTTATTTCCAATCATCAGTACAATTATATAACATTAATCCATGTCTACTAAGCATATAAAACATAAGGTTACTGTCTAGCATTTGGAGGACCTGGATTAAAGATAATCATTGAACATTTCCTTACATCACTTTTATAGTTTCAGTTTATTTTACTTATTATTTACATCGATTTCTTAAGTGCATTAGTCACATCTTCGCAGACACTACTTTTTATCACTTCAGCCAAGTTTAGATCTTGATTTCTTTTTACATATTACAAATTCAACAACTGATTCACTGGAGTTTCATTGTACATATACTTACGAAATGCTTTGGAATTTATCTATAGTGACTGTGTGCTGCATAAAACTGCTCGTTCTTTGCTTAAATATATTTTTCCTTTTTGGAAACCATAAATAAATTCAAGAGCAGTTACTTTCAGAAACTGATCATTTATAACCAGCGCTCAACGGAAAAACAACTCTAACGAAATGGACAGAATTAAAATTGAAAGGCTGAGTATAATATTATTAATTGGATAGAGATTTATTCGTTTGTAGTCCCTTCAACAACAACCTTTTCCAATTAATTCATACACAGAAAATACAAGGAAAATACACGGATTGTTTGTGAAAGGAGCAAAAAAGAATATATAATTCAACCATGGTATGACCATGGTTGGGAATATTATTTCAGTTAGAATTGAAATGAACTAAACAAGAACTATGACGATGATCTATAATTATCTGACCGTAGCAGAGGCAGCTGAGTAGAAGCTTGGAACAAACACTCTAATCTGCATTATGGAAATTAATTTTAATTCGATGAGGATTGCAGAATGTGTTTATGAATCTGCGAGGCTTTGCTGGAAGGTCGAGAGACTTTTTACGTGCAATTAGTAAAGTACGTTACCATACCTTTGGAACCATTCTTGGAAAAATATTTCGGTGACAGTTTTAGGGGTGCAGCATACTAAACAATGTGAGATGAAATATTTCATTAGATGAATATAATCCTTGCATATTCCATAGAGTAACAACTTTTCAAAAAGTAAAAGATTCTCTCCATTAAAACGATTTTGGACTTCAATAATTTCTGTCACAGTATAGACATATGGTCCATTTAATGATAACCGGCGTTTGTTAAACCTAGAATTTGTGATGCTTCTGTTAGAAATCAGAAGGGACGTGCTGATTTACACCTATTCCTTAGTGCATTTAATGTGATCGTGTTAAGGTTGTGTTAAAGAACTCCTTAATTACATATTAGCAGGGGGGAAATATTTCTTTCATGGAATTATTATGAATACGTATAGGCTGCTGGAACAGGCGGTGGAGATATGTTAAATTCGAAGCTCGGAGCACTCATGTCTAAGTTTGAGGGTGGCAAAGAAAAAGGGAGAAGAAAAGGTGGGATTACTATGTTTGCTAGAACCTTTGTTGAAAATAAAAGGCCCCAGAGAAGCATGTGGGAAAATATATCTAAGTAATGTGTGAGTTCATATATATTTATAACATTTATATATATAACATATATATATATAATACAATAACAGAGATAGCTTAACGCTAAACTCCGACTGGTAACCATCTATATATATATATATGTGTGTGTGCGCGCGTCACGTGTAAGGTTATGTAGCTATACTTTTTTTTACATATATCCGCATTTTCATATTTGTTTAAGTAGTGACAGTCGTTGTAGACCAGATTTTCATGTTTAGGCACATTAAGATCAATATCAAACTTAGTTTTCAATACAAAAAATATATAAGATATTTGAAAACACATGAAAAAACATTTCTAATAAATAAGCTGCGTAACGGTAAGACATCTATCTTTCCCATACCAGTGTATGGGAAATCATTAATATTTAATCGAACTTAAGTTGAATTTTTCTTGATCCATCTTTTCCCTCTGCTCTGTTTTTCTTTTCTGCAAATGAGAAATTATATTTTTCTGATCTAAAATCTGCTTAATACAATCTTCGCTACACTCTCCTCAGCAGCAATAGTCATCTCAAAATAATATTGATGCTTTTTCTCTTTAGAAATTGTAACAAATAAGCAATCTAGTTAACCAGTATTTGTCATGTTTTTCACTTGTTCAGAGAGAGTAACTGCAATCAAGAGTAAGTCATATAATCAACTCACCTGGTTTTTGTACATTGCAATTTGCAAGCATTAACCAAATCATAATTCAAATTTATTCATAGTGTTAGTATTAACTAACTGAATTTAGTAAACCTCAGACTGACATTTCATAACTAATTGTCGTTAATGGAGATCATCTATTCAAACCGAAACAATTAAATTACAGAAGAGCCGACGTACCCATTTACAAATACACAAAAATACTTCTATGCACTTTCGTTTGGTTTTTAATTATTATGTGCATTGTTAAGCTTGTTTTGAGGACAGAATCTCAAAAGGTATTCTTAATATACAGAAAATTATATTGAAATGTCTAAATTAAAAAAGAATCACATTAAAACAAATGATCTTTCGTCAGTTTCAAAGTCGCTTTCAGGTGGATTGGTATTGGAAGATGTTTATGACTACATCTTGTTGTAGCAAATGACAAATAATTATGTGTGTGTGTGTGTGTGTGTGTGTGTGTGTGTGTGTGTGTGTGTGTGTGTGTGTGTGTGTGTGTGTGTGTGTGTGTACGTGCGTGAATTTCCGTACATTTATAATTAGGTGTGGGCAAGTATGTGTAACATCTTACTTATATATGGTCCCTGTTTTAATGGGGTGCAGTGGGTTCGGGCATTTAACTAGGTCACAGAAGTGTGGAGTAATGTGAATATGATATTTTTGGAATGTTCCTAAATCACAACTGTGATTCGCCCACTACATAATCATTAACAAATACGTTTTATGACGTATCATCAAATTGTTTGTTACATTCTATAATTATATAGCTTTTTTTTTATTTGAAATTACCAATACAGTTTTTTGACATCACACATTCAAATAGAGTTCACAAAACTACAGTTTAAATGCTATTCCTTTCTCGTTATTGTTTCCTTTATGGCAAAGTTTCAAGCGAAATAGTTCAAGAAGTAATACATTTTTTGTAGACAATCATTTGATAAAATAACCCATAAAACTTAGGTCGATATTTTAATGTTGAAACATTCACTTCCTTTTCTATCCTTTTCAATTATAGGTTCTGAGAAAATATATCGACCGATAAAACACGAGATGTTGAATAATATTGTGTGCAGCTTTTCCTTTTCCTTTTCCTTTAGAACAAGGCTAACATCATTGATTTTAAAACACCATGTTGCTTGTTTTCAATAATATTTCATTTGTTAAGATCCACTTCTTATATTAATTTCGAAAATTAAAAATGGTAGGGAGAAAATTGTTAATTCAGTTTCCTTTTTCTCAAAGAAGGTCAAATAAAAATATAAATTTAATAGAAGAATATACGCCAAGGGCATCAAAACATTCTATAATACTTCAATTAATGAAGAGATGAGAATTACACGCTAAAGGAATTCAATAGCTTGATTTTCGGAAATATAATAGAAATCAATTCACACGTCAGTAAAGTAAGAATTTAAGAAAGCTTTATAACTAATAAATGACACGTTTAAGACTTATAATATTATGTTGATATTCTACAAAAAAGTATTTTTCACACGCTACTAGTATAAAGGTCTAATTGGTTTAAGGCTTAGAGACATATACATGTGAAACATGAAAAAGCAAATACACTGTCTCTGATGACATATCATTTAATGCAGTTCAGTTATAAAAGGGAAGATAATCTCTTTCTCTCTCTCTCTCTCTCTCTTTCTCTCTCTCTCTTCCTCTCTCTCTCTTTCCATCAATCTCTCTCTCTCTCTATATATATATATATATGTATATATATATATATATATGTGTGTGTGTGTTAGTGTGTGTGTGTGTGTGCTTGTATGTACTGTATATATTGTTTTAATCGTGCGTTATGATATAAATATTGAAAGAATTAAATGACCTATTTCTTTCGCTCAATACATATATTTAGGTACATATTTATATACATATATATATATGCCTATACCTATATCTATACAGGCATGTATAAATATATATGGCTGTCGACATAACTATATGGGACAGACGGGTTTTCATTACGCAAAAAATGACCATCCATCGCCAACAAATCCGAGACGTAAACACAAGAAAAGTCCCCTTAAGTAGTCACATTGCAGATTGTGCAGGAATGACCCTACCCAACTTTAAAATCTTCCCATTTACAAGTGCCCCGATTCTTTCACTCAACAATAAAAAATAAATAAAAAATAAATAAAAACTATCTATTAACCGATTTAAACAAAAATTAAATATGTAATAAACCCCGTTAGATTCTCTCTCACCCAAACCCCCACCCTCACGCACCACGAAATAAGAAAGAAATTGCTCATACACATATTTTCAAAAAATGCATGATTGAAAGCCACCACTGATGCTTTCCTCTGTTTTTTTAATTTCCCACCACAAAGGGACCTGTGACAAACAGGCTGAAACACACACATGCATACACCCCCCCCCCCCCCACACACACAAACACACATATGTGTATTTTATATATATTCTCTCACACGTACACACTCATACTCTCTAAAACCATATTCCAAAAATAGAATTTCCTTTAAAACCCTATCTTTGCCAAACCCATAGAATTTGTCTCTAGGTTACAAAACCCCTCTTCGCCTCCCCCGGCTGAAGTCTTGACCAGTCCATTAACATAATTGAGATACACACACATATTTACATAATATCTTCCTCTCCATAAAAACAATGTTGTTCTGTGTGAAAAAAACCAATTACCACCACTGTTGCTACTACTATCATGACTACACCTCTCTTCATTTTTCCAGTCTCTTTCTCAACAAGGAAGATGAAAAAACTTCCTTCAGCACTTAATTTTAAATCTTTAAATTTTAGTTTTTAATTCTTATTAATTCTTTTTGTAATACTCAACATTTGATATGATGAATTTTACTAATACATCGAAACCGGTAATACTTTATATACCTTATACACATTAGAAAACTCTTCTTTAAAAGAATTGTCCCTCTCATTTTTTCAATAATGTCATTTTGACGAATCAAAGAAAGGAAAAAATGAAAAAAAGAAAAACAGACCCGTAAACATATTTTTCGTGCTATTCCCAATTTCCCTATAACCACTGTTTTGTATAGAATCTCACTTCCCTTTTCAAAAATATGTGTGTGTGTGTGTGTGTGTGCGTGCGGAGGGTGTCTGTGCATGTGTGTGTATGAACACATATATGTATAGATATAGGAATATGTATATATATGTGTGTGTAAGCACGTACGTGTGTATATATGTATTGGGCGAATGAAATAGAACTAATTTAATTTGTTCAATATCAATATAATCCATAACTTGCACTTTAATTAAGCAATATAGCTGAGGATTCAAAAATTCTTTAGATCGTTGATTAAAACACTTCGTGGTTATTTCCGATTTTTTTTATTATTATTTTGAAGAAATACCACACATTTTTTGCTTTTTTTCCACAATTTTCGAGTTGATAAAATAATTGTTTCTACTTTTGGCACAAGGCCAGCAATTACCCAGTACATTACTGGTACTTTATTTTATCGACCCCATAAGGATGAAAGGCAAAGTTAACCTCGGCGGGATTTGAACTCAGAATGCAAAGGGCCGTAACTCTATGCGTCAAAGCATGGCGTCCAACCCTCTACCGATACTGCCAAACTTGTCAAGTATTGATGTCGATTTAAATGAAACATTCATTCTGTCAAATATTTCGCGTCATAAATTTAACGGAAAATATTTTAAATCATTACGGGTAGGCTTATCAGAAAGTGAACTGGCATTATGTATTCTTTCACAGGATTTAAGTTTCAGCCAATTTATGACCTTAATTGTATTTATTCCGTAAACCAACAACATTGATTGGATTCATATTTCACTGGTATGACTTTATTTCGCTCAAAATATGTCATACATTTCTCACAGAATCCTTAATGTATATGATATGAAAGGAAAGTTCAATGGTGACGACATATTTGATTACAGAAAATATTGTTTTTGTTCAACTGAGAAAGTATTTTCAAAGAGAATGTCAGGTTAATCAACTGTAAATATTTTCAGATATTGGATTATAATCGAAAATAGACTCATAAATCCTTAGCGAACGTTTGATGAATCGAATTTTATGATGACAAGATATCAATAGCGTCTTTTAATGAGATAGCGTTTATTAATAATGTAAACAAAATCAATATGAATATGTTTATCTACCTTTCCCCAAATGAACTGTTAACTGATAATGAACATCTACACCAAAAATCAGTTACATAACTAACTCTAATATCAATATTTCCAGGAATATATGTTAAAGATTTTAGTGAGATGTTCCGCTAAACGGGCATTATTCGTATTTTTCGTTTGTTCTAAACTAATGTGTACCATTGATATAATTGTTTCTACTTTAGGCAAAAGGCCAGCAATTACCCAGTGCATTACTGGTACTTTATTTTATCGACCCTGTAAGGATGAAGGGCAAAGTCAACCTCGGCGGGATTTGAACTCAGATCGAAAAGGGACGTAACTATGCTGGAAAGCATGGCGTCCGACCCTCTACCGATACTGCCAATCCACCGCCTACCATTGATATAATGTTGTTTAAACGTTTGGATTATAAACATATACAACATATCATTAGAAAAGCAGCAATGGCATACGATACAAATGAAGAAGTCCACATATTTTGTGAATCTTAACTGATATACAATTATTGTATTAAAACTAATTTTGAATATTAACCGGTCAACTAATAACGAGATGCAGGACTTATATCTTAGCATAATTATTTACGCATACTTTCAGGGGTCTGAATAATGAGAGTCATATGGATTTTGCATCATAATCAACGTTAAGTTTAAATTTAGGGATAGCAAAATTGAAAGCCGTCCTAATGTGCGTTTCTGTTACATAGTTTGAACCTATTACATCTCCTTTCTGTTGTCACAAGGTCATTTTCCTAAACATGTTGCACAGAAATTGCAAAATATCTTGTAGCAGTGGTTTCTAATGCTTTTGTTTGTTTTAATCTAAATAGGAAGTACATTTAAAAATATATTTATTGTCCAAATTCAACATAATGTCACCGAATTTCACCTCTCATTTCGAAAAAGATTTTGAAGAATAGAACAGGGACAACATTAATAAGGTAGGTTTTATGAAATAACGACCAATACAAGAATTATTCTGATTGATTACAAATGAAAAATTAGAGTAAATGTGATTATATTGTCAGTATGGTTAGGATACAAAAGACGAAGTAAAATGTCAAATACTTTGAACGAAATCTATATTATAAATATCTTGACATTAGAATGTCAATGGTAGCGTATTGTGGAACAAGGTTTGCGCTGTTTGGATTACGATTTCTACGTGATGAGTTTGATTCCTTGTGGTAAGTTGTTTCTATGAAAAAGGCAACCTTTTATTTGAAGAATGCGTTGCAATTATAGTACTACAATATTTTCCTGTTCATACATTGTCTCAAACCGACTTACCCTGAGAACTACTTTAATGTGGCGCATGTTTGGGGAATGTTCGGTCATTTGCACATTAACTTAACGAGCAATGTTTTCTGCTGCTCGAACAATATTTGCATTCGTCTACTGCGAAACTGAATTAAAACAATATATGAATAAAGAAAATAAAGAAAGACAAAGAAGAGATAGCGAGACGGAACGAATACATTTTTATTTTATGTCATCAAATATATTAAGCGTCGATCGTCCTGAATCTAAGATGAAAGCTGAGATGCAATATGATAACATTTTTCATAAATTTTACTGAGATTTTACCTAGGCTTTGAACAGAAACTTTTTACGCATGTTACACTAAAACATGATGGTTATTTGATTAAAATTGTATATAAAACATCATTCATATATATGTATGGAAAATACTAAGCCAAATTAATTAATACATGTATGTTTATAAACACATGAATAGTAATGCGATTCAATATATAGGATGTCCCATTGAGTATCAATCATGTTTAACTCAACGAAATTAGAGGAGGGATCCGGAGTCATTTTGTTAATACTGCATTGTTAATCACAGTAATTCGGTTGGTATGTATGGTAGTGTTCAATGTGTGGTATGGTAAATATTTCTGATAATATATATTTATCGCCCTACTCGGTAGCATTCTCTTAAATAGTTTTGAACCAGAAAATTTGAACCATGTAAATCATTAACATATGTGTAAGTGTAGCTTTTGTAAGTGTGGTTGCACCGGTGCATGTATATGGGTTTACGTGTGATATTACATAGGTATGTACTTGCATGTGTAAACGTGCGTACGTACGCGTAGATGTGCAGGTGGGTGTAGGTGTGATTTAAAATCTGCTTCTATTATCGTGTTTAGAAAAGTTGTTTATTGAGAATCTGGTTATAAACGATGTAACATGAAAAGATTGATGCAGACAGGGTTTCATTTAATTATCTGATATTTTGTTCCGATATTGCTATATTTTTTACTAATCATACCGACTAATTAGTATATCCTCAATGGATATTCCATCAAATATATTCCAGGATATTACTGGTGCTGGATAAAATGAACACCGATATTCACCATACTGCAATTTTCATTCAGAAGGGATAATTATCAAACTAATAAATCATTTTAATATTCTATTTTCCCAGCTCCCTACATTGATGTATTTGTGTCGTGATGTACAAGTATGTTAATGATGTTAATCAGGTAAGTCTAAGAAAAATTAATTATTAATCTGTCTTGCTCACATTCCTTCTCTCACACACTGGAATTACAAAACTAAACTAGGATATACATATTGAAGTATTAGCATGGAAAGCCAGTGTTTCTCATGTGTAAAATCTATCAAATTCCCCCTATATAAAATTTCACAAAACATAAGCGTAACTCAAAATGCCTACTGTAGCAAACTATTAATTATGGTTTCACAATTTATTTCTGTCCAACATTCATGGAGATGAAGCAAACGTCACTTCCACAGCGTATCTCAGACAAGAAAAAGTGTTGTTGCTTACGAAACACATTGCTTTAGTATAATCCCCGGAATGAGATATGAGAGGATAATGAATCACAGGCATTTAGTCATGTTTTATGAGGATATGATATGTTTTACATACCAGATGGTAAAGTATAACAGATGTAAGTATACAGTAACTTTTATTATTAATTCCTCGGAGTAGGAGAAACATATGTTGTATCATGGCCTGCAAGATCCTAGGCATGAGAAGAGAAAGTTATTCTGATGTGTAATATCAACTGGGGTCTCTTTGGAAAAGTCCTCAAAAGTAATGTAGTGATTTTAGACCGTGTTCTTGAATCAATATACTTCTTCCAACATATATAAGGATTCAACGTGTAGAAGCATTTCTGATTTGTGGGGGACAAATTTAATCAATTTAGTTGTAGTGATTAGTTTAGCTCTTTACCCTCAAAATAGTCCGAAAACTTATTCGACAAACATAACATGTACATAAATTCTAGCGCATGTACAAATAGAAGAGTGTTTTGGTAGTTTTGGAGAAAAATATTATTATTAGGAGGAGGCAGGTAGACCCCCCCCCCCTCATCTGGCCCTCTCCAGTTCCACCACCCCTCTCCCTCTCTCTCTCTATATATATATATAAATATATATAAATATATATATATATATATAATTGTTTCTACTTTAGGCACAAGGCCACAATTACCCAGTGCATTACTGGTTCTTTATTTTATCGAACACGTAAGGATGAAAGGCAAAGTTAACCTCGGCAGGATTTGAACTCAGACTGAAAAGGGAGATAACTATGCTAGAAAGCATGGTGTCCAACCCTCTACCGTTACTGCCAATTCACTTGAAGACTAACATCCAAAGAGTGCTCGATAAGGATAAATATATATCAAATATATAAGAATCGTAGAGCAAATATTTATTAAAATAACAGATTAAACTTTAATCTGTTATTTTAATATATATATATATATATATATATATATACTGAAATAAAAATTAAGAGGAAATATCCAAGAGTAAGAGCGCTCAGTCCATAGAACGAGTTTAGTATAAATAATTACAACAGTGACATAAACAGGTACTCAAGTTTCGTTGGATTCTGGGCCCCAATTCAGCCTGTCATGATCGTAAGATTGTAAGGTCATGATATATATATATATATATATATATATGTATATGTATATATATACTTCATATATATCGGTTACACCATAAAGCGCTTCACATTTAGGTGCTAAATCCTTACGGCGATATTGATGCAACCCGATTCAATCAGTTTCAGATGTCAAAGTCCTTAATTGATAAGGCTGTGATACATATTTCGATTACGACAGCGGCCACGTGCTTCCGCCTACCCATTGCCATGTTCTCATCTGACAACTTCTTCCATAATAAGGTTACGTTCCCGAGGCAATCAAAATTGAAACGACAAGGGAACGCACAAAGGTGATATCGCCTTTGTCCGCTCCCTTGCCTTATTGTTATTTTAAAGTTTCATCTGCGTATTCCAAGGATCACCAGTCTTGTTTGCTGGTCCTGTGAATACTCAGGTGAAACACCAGAGTAACGAGGTTCATTACTTAGCAATAATTAATGAATATTTAAACTCTACTCCGGTATTGTGTTTTCATTCATATTATTTAAGCAAATGTATGAGTTCAAAACCCGCCGAGTTTAACTTTGCCTTTCATTCTTACGGAGTCGATAAAATAAAATACCAGTCCCGTTCTGGAGTCAATTTAACCGACTTTCCCCTCCCCCAAAGTTTCTGGCCTTGTGCCTATATAAGAAACCATTATTTAAGCAAATCTCAATATCAATTACCACCTCTCCCCCGCTCTATATCTACTATACAACACTCTCTCTCATTCCATCTCTAACCATCACTACAATCTCTCCCCTTCTCTATATCTACTACACGGAACTCTCTTCCGATCCCTCACTCTATATCAATGAACACCAATTCTTTCCGCTCTCTATAGCTACTACTCGGACCTTTCTTCCAGTACCTCTCTCTATATCAATTACCACTAAACTCTCCCGCTCTCTATATCTACCATACGACACTGTTTTTCAATCCATCTCACTCTATCCATCACCAGACAACTCTCTAATATACAACATTCTCTCCCAATCCCTCTCACTCAATCTGTTGCCACCAATCTCTCCCCCTCGCTATATCAATATATATCTCTCCCATCCCCCTCTATATAAATCCCCACTACACTCTCCTACTCTATATATCTACCATACCACACTCTCTCCCAATTCCCTTGTCTATATCCATTACCGCCAAACACTCCCGCTCGCTATATCTAGCATGTCACTGTCTCTGTTATCCCCCTCTCTCTATCTATCTACATTTATCTCCCTTAATCCCCTCTTAATACCAATAACGACCAAACTATCCTCTCTCTATCTATTACACGGATCACTCACAATAGACCTCCCTATATCAAATACCACCAAACTCTCCCCCTGCTACACGGAACTCTCTTCCTGTCCCCCTCTCTATATATACTAACACCAAACTCTCCCCCTCTCTGTATTTACTACACGGAACTTTCTTCCAATCCCCCTCTCTATACTAATGACAACCAAACTCTCCCCCTCTCTTTATTTACCATACAACACTCACTATCTCCCTCTCTATAACAATTAACACTAAACTCTCCTCGTCTCCATATCTACCATCCAAACATATTTTCCTATCCACCTGTCTTAATCAATCACCAGTAAACTCCCCCTCTAAATGTCCATTACAAAAACTCTCTCTCATCACCCCTCTCTATAGATTTAGAAAATCGGATAAAGTCCACTTACGGAGAGAATATAATGTTGATGAAAACATTCAAAAATCCGGTAAATTATCTTTAAAGACTATGGCCACAATTTAAGTGATGCAGAAGTTTATTATTTGGGGTAGTTTCTAACTACGTATGTTCTCTCTCTAAGGGTATTTAACCCGATTTCTGATCTTATTTTTGTAGCGAACTCACGTTTGAATTTCAACATTTCAAATGTCTACTCATTGTTGAAAATCCTATTTAGGTGAAACACGTATTCTCAATTGCCGTTTATTAACTGTGGTGGAATTAACACCCACACACTCTACCCCCCCCCACTCTATCTCTTCCACTATCTCTCACGCTCTCTCTCTTTCCCCCCTCTCTCTCTCTCTCTCTCTCTCTCTCTCTATATATATATATATATATATATATATATATATATATATATATATATATGAAAGACGTAAACTAAGAAAATTATGAAAATCAACTTACTTACTAAAATATCACTCCAACTAATTAGTTTCTGTAAGGGAATAAATATGGTTACGTAAGGCACCCATAGAGAATCCTTACGTCATCAGGAAGTCTATTCTCAGCTAAGCTCCCAGGCAATGCGTGGACACAGGGAACTTATATAAAAATAATTCAGTGGATGGAAAAAAGCGAGCCGGGACTAAATTCCAGGACATTGAAAAAATTCACTGCCTACTTGGTCAGTGGCAAATTCAAAAGAATCAATCACGTGACACTGAGGTTAATCAGTGAGGAGTGGAGTGGTAATAAGACAAGAGCCTAACTACTACCATGAACTATAGTAGTAATTTCGGCAAGTTTTGCTCAACAAATAGTTTGGAGATAAATATAATGAATTAGTATATCTACCAACATATGTATACAGATGCATACCTATGCTAGCAAATATATATGTTTTGTCTTAGTAAGTTTGTGGTTCTATGCAAGGGGATGCAGAACAATTACATAGAACCACAAAGTTACTAAGACAAAACATATATATTTGCTAGCATAGGTATGCATCTGTATACATGTGTTGGTAGATATACTAATTCTTTATATATATATATATATATATATATATATATATACATATACATATATTAGTTCTTTGGAATTATATATTATTTCTCAGGAGTAGATGCCTCATTTTCAGAATTCTCTATAATGATGCAAATATATGTTGCTACAATAATGTAGAATAAAATTACACATACATTAAAAACAAGACATGCTTCAAAGTTATGATGTGAAATATATAACATGACTGCATTCGAGAATCAGGAAAGAAATGAGGTTGCCGTTCACTGAAGTTTCAAAGGATATATAACACAGTAATGGGACTCAGCTGTTACAGACATGATCTTATGTCACAAGTGCCTTATATATGCATATGAATCTATCCCATTTCTTTACGTCCTTTGTAGTAATGGATTTAAGCACAGCATACCCGTAAATAGTTAAAGCGGGTAGGCATATGAGTGAAAATAATCCGGTTATCACTTTTTTGTTTTTTTTTCTTTTTGCCAGTTAAGTTTTTATTGCGTATAAAGAAAGCTATTTACACATTAGTCTACACATTAGTTGAAGTTTAATATCTTAAGTTTATTCATATTCTGTAATATTGTACGGCATTAAAAAATACTTTTAGTGTACTAATGATGCACACACACACACACACACACACATATATATATATATAGGGAAAGAGAGAGAGAGACATATGAAGTATGATACAACGAAGTTCCAATTGAAAGTATTTATTGTATCTCGAACGTTAATATGTTTTACATACTGAAGCAGGAAATCGGTGTTGAAATTTGTTGTATCATATTGTAGATGATTTCGACCCAATTATTTGTGAATTTGATTTACAATAAACTTCGTTGCATCATACTACATATACACACTCTATGCTGTGAAAAGAAGGTACCTCTGTATATGTGAATGAGTATTCAATATATATATATATATATATATATATATATATATATATATATATAATGATATTACAGAAATGGAAACTATATTTATGAAACCATATTTATTTTATTATATATATTTGAAGGGTACCAAGACAACATTGGTACGATTTCATCAGATAAAATACAAAGTTTTTATAAATGCAGACATACCCATGAAAATCATACCTTATCTGTTGGAAATTCAGTGGATAGTCACTATAAATATGGTTTTATAAATATAGTTTCCATTCATTTAATATCATTGAATATTTACTCCAGTAGCTGTTGAGTGCTCTAAATCAGTTATAAACATTTATATTTATCGGACTTCCAACACATTAAATACCCCTTCTACTTATATATATACATATTTATGTGTGTGTGTGTGTGTGTGTGTGTGTGTGCGTGTGTGTGTGTGTGTGCGTGTGTGTGTGCGGGTGTGTGTGTGTGTGTGATGACAGATATTTTACTTTGTCAATATCCGAAGAATAAAAGAGGTAGCGAAGCCTGTCGGGATTTCAACTCTGAACGTAAATAATCAGAAAAAATAACCAATGCTAGTTTGTTCGACGTACTACCCATTTTGCCATCCGAGAACAGTTAAGATATGTTAAAATATAGATAGTTCACACACCTACAGCATGTATCTGACATGATTTCCTTACATTTTACTATACGATGACGCCTTCAATTTTAATTTTACAATGAAATTCATTGATTGGAGAAATGGATAAGCTGAGGTGACCTAGGAGAATCAGACAGTTTATTATTGCTTTGAATAGTAATGTTGTCTTAAGCCTACTTTAATAGTTTGACACGATAATGCATAAATACCACCTTGCATAGAAACAATAAACTTGGCCATAAGCAGAATAATAGCAAAGATAGCAATATAATTATCTGCAATATCCATAAAAATACTTAGTACAGAATCACTTGAAGTATTTTCCTAATTCAATGATGTGTCGTTTGCATTAAAAGGAAAACGAATGACCTATCATCATTCAGGTTAAGTAATCTTTGGTTTTCGGGATAGGTTGGAGGCTACGAGATATATTGCGTTGAAGTGAAACTACTACAGAGTTTATTAGATGTGAATTATTTTTATTTTAGAAATAATTTAAATCCATATGATGAAAATATTTGTCTCTATCGAAAAGAAAACATTAAGAAAGATTTTCGCTTAATGTAAGACTCTGAAGGAACATAGAAATGAATTAAATCTCCTATTGAAAAGAGAAATCTTTTGTGAATAATGTACTTGAATGAGCGTATAAAAATGATTACGGATTATAGAAGACAGCATGTAGCTCTACTAAATAACTACTATTGTATTTCTTAAAGCAATAATCTCTCGAGAAACTCATTAATGAACACAATAACTATTGTTCAATACTATAGGGAAAGAAAAGTTTCTATATGTTTGTGTTTCTGTTAATAGCTTTAGATAATGTTAACATGTTTTTGTAAGAAGCAAAGAGAAGTAGTTTTCAGAAGACGATATAGACTAATACATTGTTCCAAATACTTTACTGGTATTAGTATTCTTGATTCTCTAGTGATAAAGAATAAACCATATCCTAGTCCTGTGGATATACATAACGTTGCAAATACAAAACTACCCAACACATTTTACTTAGCAACACTGATATCAGCAGTAGTAAAATTGTACCACAGAACACATTAAACATCACCATGCATACCAACGATTTACATTCCGTTTATGGTAGCATTTTACAACAAGATATGTTCCATCCTCACCTATTGGCGTCCCGATGGAAATCTTCATTCCATTTTCCATTCCAGTTATTCTCGTGGAATAGAGATTTCAAAAAGAACTACTTGTCTAAAGCTTTTGAAATCAACAAACTATTTCCTCTGGCATGAGACAAACAGCCAAACTTCGGGAATATTTTTGAGTGAAGTAAAATCCATTTATCAATGAAAGAGATAGAACAGTAAACAATGTATATTAACGATGAAAGAGAAAATGTGAAATAACGATGTTTACAGAAATTCTGTTTGGGTGTTCTTGACAGATTGATTCCTTGATGAGAACGAGAAGAAAGGTTAATGTGTAATAAATCATAATAATCTGAATGATGTGCCACTAGAATGGTAGATTCCCCTTATAAAAGCAAAGAAAGTGAAAGAAACTAATGTAAACAATTGTAGGATTGGTACAGTTAGAGACGTAAAATATGACTTTGCCAAATATTGTTTGAAAAGTATAACAAATATCAAGAACGCCTACAAAAATAATTCTTGAAGTATTTATTAGGAAATAATCCTTCTTTATATGATAGCCTCCACGCCGGCTAGTTTTACCAGTGAATTGCCTAATATATTCAAACTGTGTGTGGGGGGACACTATACTGAAAATATATAAAATATACCCAGATACTTATGTGCTGGAAAAAATGAAAAAATTGGAGAATATACGACGAAATAATGGAAGGAATATGTGGGGAGAAATAACAAGGAATCAGAAGAATTATGGAAGACTAGATATAGCAAACGGAATTTGTTATGAAAGAAAGAAAACTGAAAGAACAAATATTACTTTAGTAGATGATGTCGGTAGACAAGTTATGATAAAATTGCCATAGGACTCAAACAAAACGAGAAAAGCAAAAATATATAGATCCAATTTTAATATCATTTTAGTTTTTCATAAATATCGGAAAGAAATAAAGTATGTGATTGAATAATATTGTTTTTATCTCACAAAGATTTTACATCGTAAAATGGTTTATTGAAATCGGAAAAAGAAATTATGAAATAAAACATAATGTCAAACATATCGAAAGGGCGATAAACAAAACTTTTGATGTAAATGTTTGTAATTTTTTCTGTATTTTTAACTTATAAATACACGTCATACTTTGTAGTGATGTATGAAAAAGACTTCAATTTCTTAACATGTAATATTTAAACGTTTCGTCTCCAAAGGTGTGGTTTCCTATATCTACCACCACCTTATACATATTATATCGAATAGTTCCTTATTCGATTTACTTGTAATATGTCATATCACTAATGACACACGAACCATATATAAATCTGCTATCGACGCAGCATGGCCGAATGGTTTCGCATTCCATGGTCTCGGATTTAATTCCAGTGTATGACATCCTGGCTAAATCATATTTTCCACAAATTTTGAATAAAGTTTAATCGAGGCAAAAATATGTTTGGTGGCTAGATGAGTGAAGTGTTCCTGTAATTCAAAGAGTCAATTTTGTCACATTGTGCCAAGTTGATTCTCACTGCGATTTACGTAAAGGGTACGCGTGTCTGTGGAATGCTCATCCACTTAAGGTTTAAATGCATGAGATGGTTGTTTCGCAGATCGAACAATTGAAACGTTCATCATTAAAACCAATGAAACATTTGGCGCATGTACCCATTGCGAAAACTACCTTTACCTAATTTGCTGGCTAATCATTTAAAGTGAGGTAAATGATCGAAAATTAAGAGAGAATCATGGAGCTGAGGCTAAATCGTGAATAGCCAAGGTGTTTCGCAGCAACCAGAAGATGCTGAATACTACAAATAAAATACATAGCGCACCCATCACAGCTAGAATTGTATCACAGATGAGTTGCCTTTAATAGACCATACATAGAGGTAGTGGTTGAATCATAACCGATCTACAATCACATAGGAACTGACGTATTGTAGCGACGTTGTAAACTTGCATTATTGTAATAGGCAGTATCGGTAGAGGGTCGGACACCATTCTTTGCAGCACAGTTACGTCCCTTTACGGACTGAGTTCAAATCCCGCCGAGGTTAACTTTGCCTTTCTTCCATACGGGGTCGATGAAATAAAGACCCAGTTATACACTGGGATATCGCTGGCCTTGTGCCAAAAGTATAAACAATTATTGTAATATGTTTTTTTATATTCGTGAATTATATTCTTAAACTCTGAGTTCTGAGTTATTGGATTTAAAACAAAATGAAATCTGATCTGCAGGAAAACAAGTGTGAATAGATTTAGATTTAGATTTAATAAGCATAATAAAAATAAATTTTGATGATCTGATTTAGCTGGAAAAAAATTCGAGTTTTGCATAATACACTATACTGCACCTGTAAATGATTTCCTAAACTTTTTTATTCATATCATTGTAAAAATATCAATATACACATTATACACACCCATGCGCACACAAAATCCCCAATATACTGATACATACATGGGAACAATGAATGCATATATATATATATATATATATATATATATATATATATATATATATATATATATATATATATATATATATATATATATATATATATATATATATATATAAGGATAAAGATCCAATAATTCTTTGCGGAGTCGCAGAGGCACCGGCCGTCATACGCTGTGTCTAGGGTACTTTTATAACTGACTGTGCCCAACCCTCTCCATGTCTGAACATCTACGTAGCGGGAGTACATAATCTGGGTTATAAAATTGTCGTCTAATTGTACTTTAAGTTTTCAGTCACACCATACCATAAAGAGGATAGCTATGTCACCTGCAATGCTAACGCCAATGGCTGCTGCCTCCTCTTGGGTATATGTTTTGCCATTAAGTTTGAACATATGTACCTTAAGGCTTAGATTTATCCTGGCCCCCACCACATGTATAACCATTATCTTTAATTCATCATGGTTTTCGGGGGTCGTATGTCCCTGGTCCACCCGCTCCATCTTTCTGTGTGGGTCTTCTTGGCCATTGAGGTAATGGTGGGGGGTCTGCCTCTTTCCGGCCTTGTGGGGCAAAGGCTGTTGAGGTTATGTGTCTAGGTATTCCTTATTGTATATGAGTTTAAGCAGGAGTCTCGGTTCACTGGTATCAAACCCACGGAATTCCACAAGGCTCTCGCTGAATATCTCTATGCAACGTCGATGGATGGGTATAGTGACACTATATCATGCTACCCATTGTACAGCCTGTTAGGTCCCTAGACATGTTGCATTCGCTGATTCTGCTGAGAAGGTCCTCCGTGTTGTCGCATATATCTGGGGTTATTTCAATGACAGGACGTATGATCAGGGAGAGAAATTAGGAAAATATGTAGTTGTTGACTATGTATTCCCGCTTCGTAAATGATATGAATATCGTAATAAAAAAAAACCCACAGGGGAACAGTCGGGAATTAGAGAAGAACACAATTGAAAGCATCCAGAAAATAGCTAACTCCATCCACCAGAGTATTAAAGTTACTATAGACTATCCAAATAATCACTCCAACTATAGACGTAGAACTCTAGTTGGAAACTATTAGTAATAGAACACATATCCTCCATTCGCATTATGCCAAACTATGACCTCCAAATACCGGATCCACCGAAAATCAGCTGTTTCGTATCACATAAAAATCAACCTACTGATTGCGGACATAGTAAGAGTGATAAAGAACAGGTCCCGCATGTGCAACCCCAAAGAATTATAGACACATACAACACTTCATCCACCACATGCAGTTCGCAGGCTACAATCCGAGACAAGATAAATGGAAAAGAATGAAACGAAAATTTCATTTCTCACTCTTAGTACGGCTGACACTTATATGCATACATACTTATATTTATATACATACATACTTATATACATACATACTTATATTTAAGTACCAGCCGTACTAAGAGTGAGAAATGAAATGTTCGTTTCATTCTTTTCCATTTATCGTTTTCGGTACGCCCGGCCGACTAACTCACTTGATATGCAAATTAGGCTGCATAAGAAAAGTATATACTTTCAAACGTTCAATCATCTGACAGGAAGGTATACGATGCAGACGATAGCTAATAAGCTTGAAACTTGTCCATCGTTTCTTTGTCAGTGTTGAACAAAAGGGCTACGATGGTTTCCGAAAACGCTGTACGGCTTAATTCGGGCTGTTTGTTTACAAACAAACCGAACATTATAATAAATGTTCGGTAAACCCATACGTACATATATATATATATATATATATGTGTGTGCATGTATGTATATATATACTTACTACAGTACGTCTGTATACATATATGTATGTACGTATACTTACTTATATTTAAGTTTCAGCCGCACTAAGAGTGAGAAATATATGTATATTTATATATATATATATATATATATATATATATTCGTGGTAAGGTTGCTTGGATGCGTCCGTAGGCGGTATGCCAGTTGAGCACTCTATGCTCCTTCAAAGCAGAGTATGATAATATGGAAAACAAAGAATCAGTGATGCATCCTAACACAAAGGCATTGCGTATTACAAATGTTTCTTCAGCGAACAGCTCGAGGTGCGATCTGTTTGTGGATCGAAGTTGAGTCTGGATTCGCAAGTTCCTCAGATACGTCTAGTCATTTCGAAGCCCATCCTCTTTCTGCTGGACACTGCCCTTCGACTTTCTATCATCTGCCTCCATCCTGTTTGGGCCGTACTGCGATTGGTTGGTAGTTCGGGACGTCATCTTAGCGTATGGGCATCATTTCCATTCATGCATAAGCTGTCACTCACCCTAATCCCGTCCCCAGAAATGTTTGCTGCGTATATGGGAGGTTATATGACCACTCCTGCCACTCCCTATATATATATATATATATATATATATATATATATATATATATATATATATATATATATAAGAAGATGAGGTATTTTTACAAAATAAAAAAAAACAGATGTGCTACACGAGGGAAAGTGTAAGGAAAAAAGATCAAATCTAAAATGCAAACCACAAACCCTCCATCTAAATTCTACTTTTGAAAAGCACAAGAACTGCGAAACCGGGAAAGGAACCAAATAAATATAAAAAACTCCAGTTGTATTTTCGATTTCACCTTTTTTCCCTATATATCCATATGTATATATATATATATCCATATACATATGGATATATATATATATATATATATATATATATATATATATATATATATATATATATATATATATATATATATATATATATATATATATGTATATATATATATATATATATATATATATATATATATATATATATATATATATATATATATATATATATTTATAGAGAGAGAGAGAGAGAGAGAGAGAGAGAGAGAGAGAGAGAAGAGAGAGAGAGAGAGAGAGAAAGAGAGAGAGAGACAGAGAGAGAAAGATTACAATAATCAAAGTTCAGTTTAAATCATTTATTTGCTTACAATTGTTTCCTCCAAAAGGTTTTATTATATACATAACCATAAATAGTATCCTTAATACTATATATATGCATTTGCGATTTCACCTTTTTTCCCTATATATCCATATTTTCCCTATATATCCATATAAATATGTATATATATATATATAATATATATATATATATATATATATATATATATATATATATATATATAGAGAGAGAGAGAGAGAGAGAGAGTGAGAGTGTGAGAGAATAGAAAACGAAAAATTAGTGATGCATCTGAACTCAATTTATTGTGTTACAATTGTTTCCCCAGCGGACAGCTCGAGACGCGATCATTGTGTGGATCTGGCTGATTCTGGAGCCGCACGTTCGACGGACACGTCTAATGATTTCGAAGCATATTCTCTCACTGGGGTATCTGACCCTCTGGGCCAGTACCGTCAAAAACTTCACCCTCTTCGCTCGTCCTATGATTGGCCGCTGGTTATCGATGTCACCATAATTCTGACCATAGGTACCAGTCTGCTGAACATCAGGGAGTTAGCTGCACACGTCTGTTACACTTCATTAAATTACTGCTGTGTTTCGTTGTTCACACACACACCCACACAAACACACACACACAGGCACAGAGATAATGACAGTCGTACGCATAATCGCTCGCTATACACACAGACACATACCCACATGCCTATATAAATCAACATACACACACACACACATGTGCATACACACATCAGTACACACATATATACACATATATATACCCACACAGACACACGCACACACACACATATGTACATACACACGCATATATATATATATATATATATATACATATATACCTACATATATATATACACACCCATAAATATATACCCACCCATACATACACATACACACATACATATGTATACACACACACACATGCATATATATATATGTATATACACATATACATATATATATATATTTAAGTAGACAACGGAGCATAAGTGCATAAGCATCCTTCTCATTCATACCCAATCTCCCTCATGCTCGCTCCACCCTTCTCATACCCAATCTCCCTCATGCTCTCTCCACCCTTCTCATACCCAGTCTACCTCATGCTATCTCCATCCGTTCCATACCCAATCTCCCTCGTGTTATCCTGTACTGTTTCTCTACTGTTATGGTGACTCAGCTCGGTAGAGCTTATATCAGCACTATATTTTTTATTTATTACGCTCTGAGGATCCCTTCCTCGCGGTATGGCTGAAACATTGTTAGCGAATAAAAACTGTATGAATATGTAGGTGTTCTTTGATTTATTTTATCTATCTATATATATATATATACATGTGTGTGTATATATATATATATATATATATATATATATATATATATATATATACACACACACATATACACACACACACATATCTATACACACATACATATCTATACATATATGCACGAACGCCCACGTACATATCTATATGCACACGCGTATATATACCCGTACACACAAACACATACAGACATATGCATAGAACCCCTCTCCCCCTCAACATCCACCCACACACACACATATATACACGTACACATATACATATATACACACACAGATACACACTGACGCGCAAACACACATATATACACAAACAAGCTTGTGCATACACACACACAGGCGCATGTACACTCTTACAAATATGTGTATATTCATATACACACCCACGCACGCACAATATATATATATATATATATTAAGAATATAAATAAATATATATATATATATATAACGAAGGAAATGTGGTAAGGAATTAGATGGACCATAACGCACCAAATTACTCAATACTTAGGGTAGTAGAGTGGGTAATAGGAACGAGTAGGACCCCGACGGCTGAGCACAAGCCGTTTTGACGGCTAATTCTGGACATAATTAGCCGTCGAAACGGCTTGAGCTCAGCCGTCGGGGTCCTACTAGTTCCTAAATATATATATATATATATATTAAGAATATAAAGACAAAGTCATATAAAGATACATAATGGGCCATATATAAAAGGATGTATCTCTTTATCTGTGCTTACAGAGATGTAGCTTCGCTGCAGACCTGGGTTAATCCACGTATGGAATCCTCACGCAAAGCCACACAATGTGCGTTCATATTATTATAGTAAGTAGTGTGCGCAGACCGTACATAGAAAATGCGTGTAGAATATATATAAAAAAAGAAGGAACGTGTATGCATATGAGATGGTACACACATCTGAGTTACAAAAGAGAAGTATTAGATACACACGTGGGTCTGTATAGGGAAAATACATTAGGTGTTACAAAATGGAATGTGTCGAGTGTATGCACTATCTACTGAAAATATAGACATGAAGTGGGTGCTTGGACAGGCCTTACTAGAGCATGTCACTGTGGGTGAGGTATAGTGCCTTATTAATGTAAGGCACGGGACTGAATATCAGTGGAATTTGCGTCAACCTGCCCCGGCTCAGGCGATGTTGTTGCCTAGGGTGACTTGCAGAGTCGGGTAGGTATCCTGCGTTGTGTCGGCTTCCCCACGGGACATACATAGTCAACAGTGTATGGTGTCTGACCCTTGAACCCGTTTCGTTGCTCTGGCCATCGTGCGCTTCCCCGCATGCCTTTAACTTGGGCTGCCCGGTGGATTACATGCGGAGAGTCTGCACTTTCTCTGGTGTCTGCACGTCATGATTATTTTCGATTTCATGTTGAACACATCATCGTTCAGTCTAACTATCTCCATGGCCTCGGATAGGCATAGCCTACTCTTTCTATTTCCAGCCGATTATGCATTCGCACGCCGAACGATACTCCAGTTGATGTGATACGCGGTGCCTTTGTCTTTCAAGTCCCACACCAGGTCCGCCAGCCTAGTAGAGTGACTCTTGCTCTGGTTATTGAAAGAGTTTGTGTGGTTATACATCCTCGATTTAAAGGTCGTGGATGTTGCGTCGATGTAGGTGAGCTTTGTGTTGTGCGTGTTAACCAAACATTTATATACCAGGCCCTTCGTTAGGTATCTTCCCTACAGAGGGCACTGTGTGCCCGCTCTGCAGTTGCACGTTCTGTCATTATACTGTCTCGAGCTGTCCGCCGGGGAGACAATTGTAACACACAAACAATTGAGTTCAGATGCATCTCTGATTTTTCGTTTTCTATACTATCATACTCTGCTCTTTAAGAGCATACAGTGCTCAACCGACATACCGCCTATGGAAGCAGCTTAGCTACCCTCAGACACACACACACACACACACAACACACAGATGAATATATATATATATATGTGTGTGTGTGTGTGTGTGTGTGTGTGTGTGTGTGTGTGCGTGTGCGTGCGTGTGCGTGTGTGTGTGTGTGTGTGTGTGTGTGTGTGTGTGTGTGTGTGTGTGTGTGTGTGTGTGTGTGTGTGTGTGTGTGTGTGTGTGAGGTTCCAGTTCCTCAGAGGAATAAAAACACAAACAGGCGCAGGACATATCGATATATTGACGGAATAAAACACACGTCAACTTTCCAACATCAATTCGGACTGCCAGAAGAGGCCACAGCCAATGATGGTTGTCACCGAAATATATATATAGCAGTCTATCTATAATTTATAATAAACGAAGCCAAATTTTACATTTGACTTAATTATTTTATATATATATATATATATATATATAGAAAGATTTGAATGGATACAGTTTAGTTGAAAGGAATTTATTGACACGTGTTTCTATAACAGTTACATAACCTGAAAACGGCTGCTATCTACAAAGTTTTAGTTATGCAGACATTCAATATTTCAATGTTATTATTTACTCAGTATCGGTAGAGGGTTGGACGCCATGCTTTGACGCATAGAGTTACGGCTCTTGCCATTCTGAGTTCAAATCCCGCCGAGGTTAACTTTGCCTTTCATCCTTATGGGGTCGATAAAATAAAGTACCAGTAATGTACTGGGAAATTGCTGGCCTTGTGCCAAAAGTAGAAACAATTATTTACTGTCATTTCATCAGAATAATATTACTGAGGACCTATTTTGGTTTTTATAGAGAATATTAAGAGGGAGGGGTGAAGTTGTTAGAAGAATAGTTGAGGGAGTGGTTTTTTGATAGCAGTGAGAATTTTTGGTGGCAGTGAGTAATTAGATTCCCATCTGTTGTTTTGACATTTTTATAGAATATATTATTGGTTATTTTTCTAAATTTATAGAAGGATTAGAGATAGTAAAGATATGCGTGGTTGGTTTTGTGTTTGCACTTAATTAACATTCAGACTTAAATTTTTCTTTCAAGTGTACGTATCCTTTCACCCACGCATTCACACACACATATATTTGCACACCTCTACAAAATACATATACTCACATTCACATATTCATACTTACATACATATACACATGCATACATATATATATATATACACACATGTATTCATGTACATACTTACGCGTTCATGTGTATACATTTTCATACTCAACTTATCTTTATATACACACGTATAGACACACACATAAATGACAGTAAATAATAACATTGAAATATTGAATGTCTGCATAACTAAAACTTTGTAGATAGCAGCCGTTTTCAGGTTATGTAACTGTTATAGAAACACGTGTCAATACATTCCTTTCAACTAAACTGTATCCATTCAAATCTTTCTATTTTTCTCCGGATTACTTTTGGAACTACAACTGGAACCGTCGAGCAAACTCTACGTGAGCTGTCAATCTACTGTGTGTAATATTTATATTACAACACAACGGAAAATACTGTATATTTACCTCCTGTAAAGTCGAGCAACCCACACAGCAAACGCAACCACAACAATGGAAAAACACTACCTGGATATGTCACTCAAAAACATACCAACCCAAGGTAGAAAGGAATATTTATTGAGTATGATTCAAAAAACTAATGAATTCATTCGACGTGTCAGGTGGAAAACGCTCCACTATGATAGAAGCCGTATGAACTCAACATTAGAAAGTGGTGTAAACAACAAATTCGGTTTTAGGACTTGTAAAAACCCACCCACCAACCCACTATTAGATGCATTTGAGCAGGACCTTATGAACTTAATCCTTAAAATTAAATTCAAAGGACGCAGCACCAACAGCAAATTACAGAAAGATATAAAAAAACTACTGGACGACCTTAAAAACACCAAAGGAATTGTAGTAAACGCGGACAAAACATCAAACCTGTATACTATGGATTGCACTACATACAACAACTTCATTCGAAAAGAATTACATAAAAAATATAGAAAAACGAATGAGGTAACTCTTAAGCACATCAATGATGAGGCATGCGAAATAGTGAAAAATCTCGGAATCGAAGATAGGACAGGACCACTCTTACCGGCGGTACCCACCTTCAATCTTAAGGACCATAAGGTAAACTTTGATAATGACCCTAAAATTAGATTAATCTGCCCCTCTAAATCAGATATAGGTAAAATAAGCAAATATATCTTAGATAGAATCATCCCCCAAATTAAGGCTAAGGTTAACATTAAACTCTGGGGGAAGACCCAAGAAGCAATAAGATGGTTTAATAGCATTAGCAATAAGAATAAATCTAAGTTTATCCAGTTTGATATCGATGAATATTACTCATCGATATCACCTGAAACTTTGAATAGAGCCATTAAGTTTGCTAAGGATAACTCTGACCTTACAAACGATGAAATTAAGATTATATTAGAAGCTAGGAAAACTATAGTCAAATTTGAGAACAGTTACTGGGTACGTAAAGATAGACCCTCTAAACTTTGACATAACAATGGGCTCTAACGATTCGGCGGAAATAACTGATATTGTGGGGTTATTTATCGCCTTTAGACTCCAGGAAAAATTCAGCAATGTCCACGGCGGAATATACCGCGACGATGTTCTCCTCCTAGTTAAAAACCTAAATAACCAAAAACTAGAAAAACTACGCAAAGATATAAGAAAACTACTACTCGAAATAGGACTAACTATAACATATGAATACAACCTTAAAGTAGTTAACTTCCTGGATGTCACACTCAATTTAAACTCTGGTTTGATTAAACCGTTTCATAAATTGAATGAAAATCTCAAATACGTAAATGTTGGGTCTAACCACCCCATCTCTATAATTAAATCTATCCCTAAAAATATTTCCCTTAGAATCTCGGGTCTATCTTCTAACATACAAGTATTTAAGGAACACGTTGAGTACTACGATAACGCCCTTAGTAAAGCAGGCTACCTCAACAAAATAGAGTATATAGATGGGAACAATCAAAACACCCAAAATAAATCCCACATGGGTAGATATAATAGCACAACACCAAACCACACTTACTACCATAGTATGCACACCAGTAAACCAACAAACAAAACTAATAGAAAGCGATGCAAAGAGTACTTATGGTATAACCCCGAATACAATAGTTCCATTAGTACAAATTTACCAGTACTCTTCTTTAAAATAATTAAGAGACATTTTCCTACATCACACAAATACCACAAAATCCTAAACCCTACCACTATAAGACTGTCATACTCTACAGCGTTAAACCTTGAACAACACATAAAAAAGATCAATACTAGAAGGTTAAATGAAAACACTAAGAACTTAAGTACAAAGAACACAAAAAAAACAGTAGATAATACACTACAGAACATAAATAAACCACACCTAAGTTCGTCCGCAATACTACTCCAGAGAAAACCCAACGTACACAACTGTAACTGCACCTATCCTGACAACTGCCCCCTCGGCAATAACTGCCTGGAAAAAAATATTATTTATAAGTGTACCATTAAATCCGGAGGCAACGAGTGGTATTACGTGGGATCAACGGCAACATCGTTTAAATCTCGATTATATAGGCATTCTTACTCAATAAAACACCAGAGCCAAAGAAATGTAACAACTTTAGCAGAAAAAGCCTGGACGCTCAGGGATAGCGATCAACAGTTTACCCTAAAATGGGAGAAATTAGCTAAAACCCAAAGCTTTTCCAGGAGCCAAAATTTCTGCTAATTGTGTAATCTTGAGATTTATTACATAATCACACACAAGAAGAAATTGCTGAATAACAGAATTGAACGAACATTATTCTGCCGTCACAGAACTAAAACCCTTTTTTCCCACTACAAGCCGAATATTACATAAAAGAGGGACATCCCCCAACTATATAAACCTCAATCTAGTTAGAAAAATATAGAAACAATCTCTTCTCAACATATATTAATAACCTTAAATTACCACACTAATAATGGAAAGATATGCTGATGAGAATAGGTGCAAATATGCGATAACGAATGTGTCTAAAAACGTCCATAAGTATGTATATATATGTGAAAATGTATATAAATAAGTAAATATATATATATGTTTGATGTGTATAGTTAGATGTAAGTGTATTCATGTATTAAAGTGCTTATTTATATATATATATATATATATATATATATATATATATATATATATATATATATATATATATATATATGAGATATAAGAATCAAAGAACTGTTCAAAACATTATTGTGCTTACAGCTGTTTCCTCCAAACAGAGGTTTGGATTCTTCGGAGCAATTTATTAATGCATGAACAGTTATATGACCTCCTTTTCAGCCGAGAGACATACCAATACATATTCAAACATTGATACATATTCAAACATTGTGGGTCAACATTCATTACAGAATTTAGAGTGGCAGTACACACTTCGAGATTACATTTATATTAATAGGTACAATCAAAAATCAAAAATATGGGTTAAAATACAACATGAAGATAAGCGGTTATATAATGCAAATGTTATATGTGTGGCACGCATGTGCGTCTTGTTTATATAGTGTGGCAGAGAGATATGTGTGGTAGAGGCACTTAGGTAGGTAAACAAGAGTGTTAGGTTGGTAGATCTGGTGGCAAATTGTTTATATGATTGGTATAGTCTGTGTGTGGAGAAATATTATAAGCATTAAAGATAGTGCAAGCATTAAAAATGTTATAAGTATTGGAGATGCACAGCGCAGGGATGTCAAGTATTTCATGTACTTCGGAATTTTCATGGTCAGGGGAGTGTATTTTTCGATTATATGCCCTTCACATAATCCACGACAATCCAGTTAGAGATCGTAGTCTGGTGTTCTTTAGTTCGATACAGGAGGTTGTTACGTTTCGAGAAACGCCATTGAATACCGCCCGGAAGTGTGTGTGTTGCTAAGGGGAGTTAATGTATGCGGGGAGGTAACTCTGGGGTTTCTATATCTAGCCATTAAAATGTGTCCCAATATAGACCCTAAATTCTATGGTGATGCGCATCTTCCAAGAGAGATGTTTAAAGCATAAAGTGTATTAACTATAGAGTAGTTTAATTAAGTTATGCTGAAGGTGATCATATTATTATGGTGTATTAACCCATCGTAAGGTGCCACAAATGGAAATTATAGATGATGAGCGAGGATTCTAAATTAATGATCTCTGCTCATATGACCAGGCGCGGTGATTGCAGGATTGCTTCAGGACCCAATGATCTCTGGTAAGATCTGGGTCATCGCTTGCTACATTGGATGTCGAAAGATAATCATCCCCAGGCCGGCCAAAGATCAATCCGCAGTCCTCGCGACCCCTCTCCGACCGTCAGATCATCCATATACGTACAACCCGCACGGCAGTTGCAATGCATTCACTCACTGCGCTCAGCAGCCCGGTCCTACTGGTCAACAGCGTTACTCGATTAAATCATTTTTCAACTGTCTAAGGAAGGTGTTTCCTCTGCACAACACTATCCAACCGATCAATTCATGCTCAAATTACCCTTAGAGCGGTGTAGTGCCGTTCAAGTGGGTGGATGTTGTCACACATGACGTAGAGGTATAAATGGGTATTCTCCCTGCGAAGGGTTCCAGAGGGATGTCGTTGTTTGTGTTATAATGGATCAGTTAGTATTGGGTATGTAGTATAAGGTGTGTCCCTGGTGTTTGATGCTAGATGTGGTGTTAGGTTCCAGTCCGGCATTGCTATATATTGGGCTTAAAGTTTTGGAAGGAATGTCTGAGGCGGTGCTGGCAAGTTGCAAACACCTCAGACTTTTTGTTAAGTAGGTTACGGTTGGAGAAGATAATATTGTGTGTCTCTAGTATACAGAGGTTACAAAATTTATTAGGTGGTTTGTACGAGGTCGCGCTGCCTATCACTTCCCATTTGAGTGTGTATGGTTTATTTTTAGATTTTAGATAGTGTATGTAGCTAGAGAGTGAGGTGGAGTTTGCTAGGCTGTGCTTTTTGAACGAGTGGATGTGCGAATTGTATCTGATTTTGAAGCAGTTAGAAGTGGAGCCTACATAGGTTTCTGAAGAGTTATTAGTCGTGACGGTGCATGAGTATATGACATCCTTGGTTAGGCATTTTTTATCTAAAGGGCAGGTTCTATTAGCTCTGCAGTTACAATTATCCTGTGCGTTAGTCCGCTGCTTATAATGCAGTGCGGAAGTCTGAGTGGTAGATATAGGATTTTGGGTGTTCGGGTTGACAACCCTGGTGTTATTACTTATACTAGTGTTATTTCTATTGTTACTGCCGTTGCTATGGTTGCTTGCTACAGTGGTATTTAGAGGGTTTGCATCTCGTTGTGATTTTGTTTGTTGGAAGTAAGAACTAATTTTACTATTATTGCTGCTAGCTATGTGGTATGCTAAGTTAGGCGTCGTAGAGTATGAGATGTTAATGGTGTTTTTGTTTAAGAGGTTGTGGTACTTGTGTCCTAGAGGGAAGGTTTTATCTAGCAGTGAGAAGAAAGCCCTAGGTATGTTGGTGGAGACATTTAGGTTGAAAGGAGGGTTGAAAAATGTATTATTTCTTCTTCTATTTTTGCTTTTAGTGTTTGGTGTGTTGCTTCCTCCTAAGGCCCCACAGTAGTTTCCATGGTAATGGTTACTTCCGGTGGCACCCTCCGCTTTGGTGTACTTGTGGTTGCTATTCCTATTATTAGATTTCCTCATGGCCATGTTGTGCGAGATGATGTTGTAGCTATGTGTTTTCTTAGGTAGGAACTCAATTTCTATATTATGGCCGGAGCTAGCTAATGCTTGATTGTAATATTGTGAGTTTTTGCTAAATATGTTTGCGTCATAGGACAGACTCGAGATTCAATTGGACACTCCCTTAGAGATAGAGTTTAATATTGATCTAGGGTGATTAGACTTGGTATCTACGTAAATAAGTTTCTCATTAGGCTCATGAAAAGGTGTATATATTTTTGAGTCTAGGTATAGTGTGGCGTCTAGGAAGTTAACATTTTTAGTGTTTTTGTCCATGGTGATACTAAGGTTAAAGTTTTTGAATGTCTTATGCAGTTGTTTT
The DNA here is from genome assembly GCA_964016885.1 of Eledone cirrhosa. NCBI lineage: Eukaryota > Metazoa > Mollusca > Cephalopoda > Octopoda > Eledonidae > Eledone > Eledone cirrhosa. Next base: position 38,976,051 of record OZ024747.1, on the reverse strand, counting down.
CTAGTTCTTTCTATATAAATTTTTTTATATTCTATAAGTAGAAGTGCATCATCGCGGTACAAACCACCGTTGAGGTAAGGGAGGTCCTTATGGATTTCATTGAGGAGGTATAGATATTTATTTGGTTCCTTTACCGGTTTCGCATTTCTTCTGCTTTTCAAAAGTAGAGTTGTGATGAAGGGTCTGTGATTTTTCTCACATCTGATGTGAGAAAAACCAAAGACCCTCCATCTCAACTCTACTTTTGAAAAGCAGAAGAAATGCGAAACCGGTAAAGGAACCAAATAAATATCTATATTTTTTTTAAAATAACACTCCAGTTGCATTTTCAATTTCATCTTTTTTCCTCTCTCTATATATATATATATTTATCTATACATATAAAGGTTTACATATATATATATATAATGTCATAAATATATATGTGTTTTGTAACGGGTCACTTTGTGGCTCAATGAAGAATTAATAAATTAAATAATCAGAGCTATATATCATAAAACATGTCTACAGAATCACCAGATAAAATATATACCGTTTCCTCTCCCAATTAGCATAATTAACCATATAAAAAATCAATTAGACCAAGCTATAAGAATAAAGGCTCCTATGAAGAAATCTCCGACAAATAACCGAAAGCAGCCCCTTCGCGGCGGTTACGACGGATCATTTATCGAATATTTCGACAGCATGTATGTATAGACCAGATATACAGTCAACTAAACAGAATTAGGTGTAAAATAAACTAAAAGAAAAAGTGTACATATTTAATTACCTCTACTAGGGTTTCATCCGCATTTTAAGACATCCGATAACATTGGATATCTAGAGCTTCGGATTGTTCAGGAAGTTAGCGCAAATTTAGACAATTAATTTTCCAAAGAGATCGCGCCAAGAATACATTCAAAAAGGCTAAGAATCATGACGTGGCAGCGGTCAAGTTAGAAAGGATGTGACTAGTTGCTTACGGCTGGTAGGCTTTTTGCTAGAAAGCGCAGCCCAATACAGGAGCTTTTATTCTCATAGCTTGGTCTAATTGGTTTTGTATATGGTTAATTATGCTAATGGGAGAGGAAACGGTATATATTTTATCTGGTGATTCTATAGACACGTTTTATGATACATTTATATATATATATATATATATATATATATATATATATATATATATATTTATAATATTAAGGATACTAATTATGGTTATGTATATACAATAGTTATATATATTTTAAACCTTAAACAGTGAAGGTCAGTAATTTATTACTACCTTATTACCAGTAAGATAAATAGCTGTCTCTACTTTAGGCACAAGGCCAGCAATTAACCAGTGCATTACTGGTACTTTATTTTATCGACCCCGTAAGGGTGAAAAGCAAAGTCAACCTCGGCAGGATTTGAACTCAAATCGTAATGGGACGTAACTATGCTGGAAAGCATGGCGTCCGACCCTCTACTGATACTGCCAATCCACCGCCCTACCAGTAAGATAAATAGCTCAATGTAATAACATCAGTTGTTCTACAGAGCAGTTATATAGAATTCACAATAATCAAAGCTGTTCAAAGCATTTATTCACTTAAAATTGTTTCATCCAAACCTTGGCTTGATCTTCGGAGCATTTTTCAATGTTTGTACACATAATTGACCTCCTTTCCAACGCAAGAGACATACAAGTACACATGTATATATTGATGTACAGTGGAGTGACATATATTATACTATATTATTTCTGTATAGCAATTCAAATTCAAAATCAATATAAAAATTAAAATTAATACAAAATTAAAATACAATCGGCAATTAACATAGATAATGCTAGAGGATAGTTTGTTAGTCAGATGTAGTAGTTAGTGTATGCGTTAGTTACACGTGGGGCATGCACGTGTGTCTCATTTATATAAGATTATTGTGTGGCAGGGTGTTACCTGTAATACAAGCACTTTTGATTTTGATTTTGAATTTGAATTGCTATACAGAAATAATTGCTTCTACTTTAGGCACAAGGCCAGCATTTACTCAGTGCACTACTCGTACTTTATTTTATCGACCCCGTAAGAATGAAAGGCAGAGTAAACCTCGGCGGGATTTGAACTCAGATAGTAAAGGGACTTAACTATGCTGGAAAGCATGGCGTCCGACCCTCTACCGATACTGCCAATCCACCAATGTCACTCCACTGTACATCAATATATACATATGTATCTGTATGTCTCTTGCGTTGGAAAGGAGGTCAATTATGTGTACAAACATTGAAAAATGGTCCGAAGAATTCAAGCCTAGGTTTGGATGAAACAATTGTAAGTGAATAAATGCTTTGAACGTAGCTTTGATTCGTGTGCATTCTCTCTCTCTCTCTCTCTCTCTCTCTCTCTCTCTCTCTCTCTCTCTCTCTCTCTCTCTCTCTCTCTCTCTCTCTCTCTCTCTCTCTCTCTATATATATATATATATATATATATATATATATATATATATATATATATATATATATATATATATATGTATATATATATATATATATATATATATATATATATATATATATATATATATATATATATACATATATATATATTTATATATACGTATATATATGTATATATATAAATATATATATATATATATATATATATATATATATATATATATATATATATATATATATATATATATATTGGAATAAATGCTCTGAAATAGCGATATATATGTGAATATAGACATAGAATATTCGAAAATATTCTGTATGTTTATAATAAACATTTTGAAGACCTAATCGCTATAGAATAGAATACGTCACGTATTACAATTAGATTCTCGATAAAAGCAAGGGAAGTAATCTACGCGTTTCATTCTTGTTAGAAATCTTCAGGACTACATATCCAGTGCTTTTATCGAGAATGACACAGCTAGAGACTTATAGAATACTTAGCTGTGTACAGGAACTGGTTTGAAAGAGCGGTTGCCGGTCCGGCAGAAATTAGAAATTGGAATAAATGCTCTGAAATAGCGATATATATGTGAATATAGACATAGAATATTCGAAAATATTCTGTATGTTTATAATAAACATTTTGAAGACCTAATCGCTATAGAATAGAATACGTCACGTATTACAATTAGATTCTCGATAAAAGCAAGGGAAGTAATCTACGCGTTTCATTCTTGTTAGAAATCTTCAGGACTACATATCCAGTGCTTTTATCGAGAATGACACAGCTAGAGACTTATAGAATACTTAGCTGTGTACAGGAACTGGTTTGAAAGAGCGGTTGCCGGTCCGGCAGAAATTAGAAATTGGAATAAATGCTCTGAATTAGCGATATATATGTGAATATAGACATAGAATATTCGAAAATATTCTGTATGTTTATAATAAACATTTTGAAGACCTAATCGCTATAGAATAGAATACGTCACGTATTACAATTAGATTCTCGATAAAAGCAAGGGAAGTAATCTACGCGTTTCATTCTTGTTAGAAATCTTCAGGACTACATATCCAGTGCTTTTATCGAGAATGACACAGCTAGAGACTTATAGTACACAGCTAAGTATTCTATAAGTCTCTAGCTGTGTCATTCTCGATAAAAGCACTGGATATGTAGTCCTGAAGATTTCTAACAAGAATGAAACGCGTAGATTACTTCCCTTGCTTTTATCGAGAATCTAATTGTAATACGTGACGTATTCTATTCTATAGCGATTAGGTCTTCAAAATGTTTATTATAAACATACAGAATATTTTCGAATATTCTATGTCTATATTCACATATATATCGCTATTTCAGAGCATTTATTCCAATTTCTAATTTCTGCCGGACCGGCAACCGCTCTTTCAAACCAGTTCCTGTACACAGCTAAGTATTCTATAAGTCTCTAGCTGTGTCATTCTCGATAAAAGCACTGGATATGTAGTCCTGAAGATTTCTAACAAGAATGAAACGCGTAGATTACTTCCCTTGCTTTTATCGAGAATCTAATTGTAATACGTGACGTATTCTATTCTATAGCGATTAGGTCTTCAAAATGTTTATTATAAACATACAGAATATTTTCGAATATTCTATGTCTATATTCACATATATATCGCTATTTCAGAGCATTTATTCCAATTTCTAATTTCTGCCGGACCGGCAACCGCTCTTTCAAACCAGTTCCTGTACACAGCTAAGTATTCTATAAGTCTCTAGCTGTGTCATTCTCGATAAAAGCACTGGATATGTAGTCCTGAAGATTTCTAACAAGAATGAAACGCGTAGATTACTTCCCTTGCTTTTATCGAGAATCTAATTGTAATACGTGACGTATTCTATTCTATAGCGATTAGGTCTTCAAAATGTTTATTATAAACATACAGAATATTTTCGAATATTCTATGTCTATATTCACATATATATCGCTATTTCAGAGCATTTATTCCAATTTCTAATTTCTGCCGGACCGGCAACCGCTCTTTCAAACCAGTTCCTGTACACAGCTAAGTATTCTATAAGTCTCTAGCTGTGTCATTCTCGATAAAAGCACTGGATATGTAGTCCTGAAGATTTCTAACAAGAATGAAACGCGTAGATTACTTCCCTTGCTTTTATCGAGAATCTAATTGTAATACGTGACGTATTCTATTCTATAGCGATTAGGTCTTCAAAATGTTTATTATAAACATACAGAATATTTTCGAATATTCTATGTCTATATATATATATATATATATATATATATAATATTTGAAACCTCAGACCAAATATCATTACTACCTCTGTCATTTTCGTTAAAAAAATGTCTTTACGTTATTCTTAATCTCCGAGGGCGGTGAATCATTCGGTTTCCTGAATAGAATATTAGTCTAATGACTCCATTTATACCACAGACCAGGTTTAGTTTTTCTTGTCTTTGTGTGAAATTGTTCTCAACACTCCACATGACGAGGTATTATCTTCGCTTCTTTTTCGTTCTTTGCCAGGGAATATCATCACAAACGAAAGTATCGTCCTCCTATTACATATATATATATATATATATATATATATATATATATATATATATATATATATATATATATATATATATATCGTAATAATAATAAACCTCAAGGCTAAAATCCATGAGGGCTCGATAAGAATAATATATATATATATATATATATATATATATATATATATATATATATATATATATATATATATATATATATATATATATAAGCAAATGAATGAGTGAATGAAGGAGAATCAAGCCGTTAAAACAATTCTTTATATAACTCTTATATATAAAGAATTGTTTTAACGGCTTGTATCTCCTTCATTCACTCATTCATTTGCTTATTCCCGCTCTGCTTAAGCCATACACTAAATATTAATTCATCTAATAGTTAACCCTGTTCACCCAAGCATCGAGCGCACCACACTTCGGCTATTGACATTTAGTATTCTGTATCGCACCTCTTTCTACTTCTCTGGTTCATCCTCTCTTACGATACTTTAACCCTATTATATATATGTGGCTGAGTGGTTAGAGAATTGGATTCACATTATTGAGGTTGTGTGTTCTATTCCTGGACCATACGATGCGTTATGTCCTTGAGCAAGACTCTTTATTTCTCGTTGCACCTTCTACCTGGAATTGCGACCAATAGATAGTATTAGCAACTGGAAAGACCGACGAAAACATTGTTTACTCGGTCCGATTTGACGAAAGTCGATAGATATATATATGTATATATTGATTGTGACCTGATCTCAGCGCTAGCCTCTGTCTTTGACGAGCGGTTGTAGTACATGATAAGCTTACGCCCCTTCACCAGATGGACATAAGTAGGCTTAATAGTCACTACTTAAGGGCGGCCGGCCAAGGTAGAAGATGCTGAAAGTTCGGTCGCCATTATGTCTCTGATTTTTCAGCCCCATGGATTTTGTGTATTGTATTCCTTCTTTTATATTTCAAATACCTGATGATGTCCCCTGATTCATACTGAGCCCGGTCATTGAAATGATCATAGTATAATAAATCTTTCAAGGAAGTACACCAGTCCAGCCTCCTGTTATGTTATACCCTCGTGCTTGCGACAGATTCAGAAAAGAACTCACAGCCTTCTTTAAAGGCTTCAACCCCTCTATACAGGTTGAGGCCAACCTTTCGGTCGTTAATTACCTCGATGTTACCCTCAATTTATCGAATGGCTTGTATTATCCGTATAGAAAGCCGAATGATACGCTTAATTACATAAGTAAGCATTCTAACCATCCTGCCAGCATAACCAAGAACCTGGTAAGAAACGTTTCGTTGAGGCTTTCCCGTCTATCTACTAACGAGCATATTTTCAACGACTATTCCACATACTACAATGAAGCTCTTGCTCGGAGTGGATTTGTCGATAAGGTAGCATATACAGAGTACGAGAATATACCTAGAAGAAATAGATCCCGAAGCATTATATTGTATAACCCACCATATAATATGGAGGTGGCCACACAATTAGCTAAGATCTTTCTATCCGTTATTACGAAGCAATTTCCCCCTACACATAAATATAGTAAATTTTTTATAGAAATAGTATTAGAATTTCTTACTCTATGACTCCTAACCTTGCACATAACATCACAGCTTCAAATTAAACTAAACTACCTAGTCGTAGGAACACGTGCAACCCTGTAGTTAGTACTAACTGTAATTGTAGGAATCGGGTTGATTGCCCCCTATCCGGGAAATGCCTCTCTAGTAACATTGTCTACAAATGTATGGTTGAAACAGCCACGTCCAGTAGGGCCTACATAGGGTTACCCGCAAATAGGTTCAAGCAGCGTCTTTACATGCATACCCATTCTTTTCGTTACCCTCTAAGAAAGAATATGAGGTCACTTTCAGCTTATATCTGGAGTCTAAAAGACAACCACACCCAATATAATTTACACTGGGATATCCTAGCTAGGGCAAGATTGTATAACGGAAATAAAAGACCATGTGACCTCTTCGCCGCTGAGACCCTGGAAATACTCTAAGCCACAGACCACATCTTAAACAAAACATCTGAGGCAATTTCGGCTTGTAAACATAAATTGCACAACACTTTCCTGTATTACAGCCCCACATTATACCCTAACGGATCGTACGATCTATACGCGGATATTTTACGTCTTGATGTGGTAGCTAAGTATATGATATGTTAATACCATTACTTATTTGCATAGGTAAGTATATAATACCTGTATGTTTACGTATACCTTCTCGTACGTATATTTGATTGTATATGTTATGGCGTATATTTTATATATTCTGGTACATATGCTTTTGGTTATGTGTATACGTGAGTTTTGCGTCTGTGCGAGTATGCGGGTTCGTACGTATGTAGGGTGTGTGTATATGTGTACATCGTGTTTTGGTTGTCGTAGTCTCCGAACATTTGTGTATTTACATGTATGTATGTGTGTTCGCTTGTTATATACGTATTTATTTATTTATATACGTTTATTTAATTATTTGTATAGACGCACACACATACACACATATGTATATGTGCGTGTATTTGTATACCTATGGCGAGTGTTTTCGCGTATGCTTGTGTATGTACGTTTTGGGATGCGTGTATGTATTTATTCAATTTCAATTACCTCTGAATTTTATTTACTTTATTCTTAACTCTGAAGCGGAGAATCATTCGGTTTCCTAGTTAGAATGTTAGTCTACGACTTCAGTTATACCATTTACGTGGTTTTGTCTTTGCGTGCAATTGTTCTCCACGATCCACATATGACGTATTATCTTCGTTTTTCCGTTCATTGCCAGAGAACGTCTCTATGAACCACCTAAGATAATATTAGTCTACGACTTCTTTTATACCATAAACGTGGTTCTGTCTTTGCGTGTAATTGTTTTTCACCGCTCCAAATAATGACGTTTATATTCGTTTTTTCCCGTTCTTTGCCAGGGAACGTTTCCACAAACCAAAGTATCGTCTTCCTGTTTTCCTCCGATTGCAACGTTTTTTGAAATATTCACTTCTGCGTTTACAAATTGACTTTGTCAGTTTCAGAAGATCCCGTTAAGGGTGAAAGCAGCGATTCTTTTCTTAAACTTTAATCTGTTATTTTAATAAATATTTACTCTACGGTTCTTATATATTTGATATATATTTATCCTTATCGAGCCCTCTTTGGATTTTAGTCTTCAAATTTATTATTATTACTATATATATATCTATCTCTCTCTCTCTCTCTCTCTCTATATATATATATATATATATATATATATATATGTGTGTGTGTGTGTGTGTGTGTGTGTACGTGTGTGTGTGTGTGTGTGTGTGCGCGTGCGTGTGTGTGTGTGTATGTGTGTGCGTGTGTGTATACTCTAGTAGAATACGGAAAGTTATATCCGTTGTAGTAAAGCACTCAGACCATGGGACGAGTTTGGTAGAAGTAGTTCCACAACAGTTAGTCTACCATATCGAGAAAACATGTTTTACCTTAAGCGGATCTTCAGCTCCGTCTGAGTGGAGTTGTAAGGAAAAGGAAAAACAACCATATAAATACGTATACGCAGAAACGGTCACTTCTCCTAGGCGATGTAATCTCACGGTAGAACGGTGTAAGGAGATAATTTCGAATGTCCAGAATAAATTATTCGAGTTGATGAGAGTATTAGAATGTTGATGTTATTCAATCTGGAGCTTTGTGATTATGTAAACGGTGTTTCCAGACGTGTGGATAACGTGGAAAAAGCTCATTCCTTGAATTTAGGTAATCGTTATTGTGTAAACTTCTTAGGATATTAATACTTTTTTCAATGCACAGTCCACCGGACGGATTGCCCATTGTCTATGGCTTGGACTTAGTGATAGCTTTCCATTCGATGCAGTAGTCAACGCCGGAGCTTTTGAGGTACCATACCTGGCTCACGAGTTTCGTGGACGATCGTTTGTCTAGGTATCTAAAGGTCGAATGATGGTTCAGGAAGCGTTTCTTAACCCGCCCTCCGCCATACCTACATAGGATTTGTGTGTTGCATTGTTGTTGAAGGGGACAAGCTACAGGCTTTCGGCAAGAGCACCCTGGTGCGGTGCTTCTCTTAGGGCCGTTGGTGATGTGGGCCTTCCTATTCTTAGCACAAGAGTATCCTAGTTTCATACTGTGTCTGTTAAAGACGGAGCGGTCTTTGTAACCTATGGGAAAGTGTCTATCTAAGAGGACTAAATTTTCTTCCTACATTAGTTTTAACATCGAGTGAGAAGGAGGCAAATAGCCAGATAGTTTTGCTATTAGCGCGATATTTTTTTACCAACAGCAATAAGTATATATGTATATATATATTTAATATATATAAATGCATATATATATGTAAATATATATATATATATATATGTGTGGGTGTGTGTATGTATGTGTGTCTAGAGAGAGAGAGAGAGAGATAGAGAGAGAGAGAGAGAGAGAGAGAGAGAGTGAGAGAGAGAGAGAGATTGAGTTCCTCTTTTTTAAAATAAATGTTTTTCTAAAATGTATATCGATATTCGTACATAATTTTCTCGTCGTACTGTATTTACTATATCATTTAAAATGATGTAGTACAGTAATATAGCTTTTAAAGACGATCTTCAACGAAAATATGAAATTGTTCTTTTAATTTTAATTGAATGAAGATAAACCTGAAGTACTTTATTCGGTTTCAATGTCCATTACAAGAAGCATGCTTCTGTATCATATCTACTATCTGAAATATATACTATAACATCATTTACACATTTTCTAAATGTCGATTTAAATGTTGATTATTCTGACATTTGGACATTCTTAATTTCAGATATATATCTATAGATAAAGATGTAAGAAAAAAGAATTGGTTCGTTTGTTCATACCATATTTATACAAACATTGACAATGGAATTGAATTTATTTTATTTATACATGATTTCGTACAAAATATATATGTGATTTCACGGTGCATGCTCATTAATAGTTTAGATTATTATTGAGATATTTAGATATGTGGAGATATTTGACGATAGATTACTTTCACATTCCTATTTGAAAGGCAGTTTCAATGATTTAAGAACAGTTTATAGAAGAGTTAAGAATAATTCAAACCCCAAAGACACACGCACACACACACACACACACACACACACACACACACACACACACACACACACACACACACACACACACACATACACACACACACACTCGCACACACACACACACAGCACACACACACACACACACACACACACACACGCATATGCACACACACACACAACCACCCAAACACAAATTCACGCATACGCGAAGAGAGCATGTACAACTTGTAAATAAGCAGTCCAAATATGTTTGTACAAATAATCACAGCTCCAACCACAATTTTTCTGCGTGTAGAACGAAAGCATGTTTAAAACATATTACCAAAGAAACACAATATTATATTTCGAAATATAATTATATATTTTCTTCTTTCTTACACAAAATCTCTATTGCTTAAAACACAATGCTCTCCAACTAAATTAGCCAGTTCATCAGCTACGTAACTACATCTTGATTAGATATGACCAGAAACACTATATATGCAATTATATATGTAGATCAATTATTTCTGGATTTCATAATTTAGGCGTTTGTTTAACCAAATACATCGTATGACTCACTCATTTTGCCAAACTTTTCAACACTTTTCATTCTCCTATTAAATAAATTTACCTAAATTATAATCGATAACATTTTTCCGTATACCTTCAGGTTAATGCTTGTTTCAAGCTCCTTTGCGGTTTAGTACGCACCAGC
>OZ024747.1:38932794-38960294 GCA_964016885.1 Eledone cirrhosa | reverse complement strand
TATAATATAATTGTTTCTACTGTTGGCACAAGGGCAGTAAATAATCAGTATATTACTGGTACTTTATTTTATCGACCCCGTAAGGATGAAAGGCAAAGTTACCACGGCCGGATTTGAACTCAAACCGTAAAGAGACGTAATTATGCTGGAAAGCATGGCATTCGACTCTCTACCGAAACTGCCAATTCACCGCCCGAAGTGTTATAATATTATGGGCGTTAACCGGAAGTGTTGACATTTGATAATTTTAAAGAAGGGAATTTTAAAGATTAAGCTATAAAATATATTTAATCAACAGACACGAAATTTAGCGCATAAATTATGTAATATTCATTCATTATTTATTCCAAGTTATCCAACTTGTTTTACAAACGGGGTAAAAAAATATATTCTGGACGCAATCCCGCAGACCTTCCTTTATTATAGTTAAGATATCGGGTTAAATTGTAATATTCGCCTACATCGTAAATATTGAACGCAGTTAAACAATTAACTTACACACATTAATACGTAGTCCACTGCAATGTTTTATTAAAACTCCATTGCATGTTACATTATCTTAGATTTATTTGTATCATATCACCTGTATCATATCATCCATATTTAGTATTAATGTGTGGTTGTGAAATATAGCTTACCATTGTCTAACGTGTACTTCTTTCACAGGTAAAAAGCGCACGTGCCTGTTTCTAAATGTTAAGTGAATTAATGTAACTTTCCATGAAGTCTCCTCCCCAGAAATACATTAATATAACTTGCAGCCTGTTTGATTCGTATCCTCATGCGATCTGAGCAATGACTAATGTAATTTACACTTTATTAAGAAATTGAAAATTAAGCTTTTCTATAGATTATCATTTCTTAATGTGCATTGTTTGAAATGTATTTAAATATTTTGTAGACTTATGATTAACTTCATGCCACTAGTTTCGTCTGAAACAATGCCTCACGTGTAACATTTATGCCTTAGAATTACTCGTTTTAGACACATAGTAGAGTGATATAGTCCATTGTTTGATGTATAATCGAGAGCTATATTATTGATTGCTTGAGAAATCACCTGATTGCATACTCCACAGTGGGTAATATTTCGGAGCATTACTAAATACACTAGATAATTTTACTATCGTTCCGTGCTAATATACGTAGTCAGAATTCCCTTAACCAAGCACACATGGTTATGATTTATTAGTAAAACATGCAAGAGAATAACAATTAGCATTCGATACGCACTGTGCAGTGATTAAGACAAATCTTATCAACGATCAATATTACAATATATCCCGGCGAGGTTGACTTTGCCTTTCATCCTTACGGGGTCGATAAAATAAAGTACCAGTAATGCACTGAAAAATTGCTGGCCTTGTGCCTAAAGTAGAAACAAATATTACAATATATCAAAGGACATTTGTTGTAATTCTCAACTGTTATTATTTTGCCTTTCAGGGCGGTAGATTGGAAATATCGGTAGAGGGTCGGACGCCATGCTTTGCAGTATAGAGTTACGCCCCTTTACAGTCTGAGCTCAAATCCCACCGAGGTTAATTTTGACTTTCATCCTTACGGGGTCGATAAAATAAAGCACCAGTAATGCACCTGTGTAATTGCTGGCCTTAGCAAAAGAAAAAAAAGTTAGAAAAAATTATTTTTGCCGTTCATTATCCAGAAATGATAATGATAAGTAGAAGGAACGGCCGCAACGAAATTCTATTGGGAACGGCAAATTTCATTATAGACATCAATGTAACTGGAGTATAGCAACTGAACATGTTATACAAGTCTATTATTATTACTGTTATTACTATTATTATTACTGAAGGGCGGTGGATTGGCAGTATCAGTAGAGGGACGGACGCCATGCTTTGACGCATTGAGTTACGGCCCTTGCTATTCTGAGTTCAAATTCTGCGCAGGTTAACTTTGCCTTTCTTGTAATACACTGGGCTTGTGCTAAAAGTGGAAACAATTATTATTGCTGTTGTTGATGTTATCAGTATTAGTTCTTTTATTAGTATTAGTAGTATTGATATCGTTGCTGTTGATCTTTTGTTATTGTAGCTCTTCTTCTCGCCACATTGGCTGTTGTTATATTTGGACTTTTATGATACAATGAAAACAAGAATATGTCGGAAGACATAACAATGACAACTGTATTATAGCGTTGGCTTTATATGTGAAGAGAAGCAGGGTAGGGTCGAACATCTTAAATATTATCAAAGAATTTCAAATCTTTGACAGATATCAAATGGATTTACCGATTGCAAATAATATTGGTTCAAACAATTTAATTTAGTGCGAGTTTGGTGGTTAAGGATCGTATACGTTATCCATAGCTTAGGATTTTTGGCTATGCAGTCAAAACATTGATTTATATAAGAGTACGAACAGTTTATATATAGATAGGGACGCGATTAACCGAAGCCTACACTAACCAAACTACAGATTTGGATGAATGATATTAGAAAAATCTACTAAAATAATTGAGGTGGGTATGATGTAAATAATAATAGTGTAGAATCCCATATTTAAATATATTTCTTTGGATGACATTCTATCAGCACTACATAAATTAGAGAACACTTGTCAAAAAAACATCATTGCTAGCACATTGAAACTCTAAATAATCCTTGTTTCATGATATACATCAAGTGTGTCTTGTTTAGAGTAAGACACACTCTTTAAAAATAAAAAAAAAATGTGAACAAAAAAGAATGTTATGGAACCGGTTAGAAGTTGTGTACTATGGTGACAGTTATGATTATTTCTTGTGTGACTCTCTTACTTTGTGTTGTGATTTATACTGGTTTTTCTAAGTATATACACCATGTTGTGGTACGAAGCTTCTTTAGCGCTATGATCTTCTGGTTTAATATTTTCTCTCATAAAACCCACCCACTAAACTAATGCTTTAATTATTCTTATCTTATAAGTGCAAAATACGTAGTCTAGATTTAATTGTCTTTCGCTGATATCTTACTTATCTCTCCTATTTCTTCAAGGAAGCATAATTACTCATAAAATGCTCTTAATTTCCTTTTTAATTTTTGGGTTTGTCAGTGAGATAAATATACCATGTAGATTGTTTTCCTTATCAATACGTGTTACTCTTAGTTTTATTGCAGATAAGAGGGTAATATCATTTCCTTTAATATATTGCCAATACGTTTACGTTCCCTTTGGCTAAAAACGAGATTTATTAGATGATGTATAGGGTATTAAATTGATAACAGTTATACTTTTTCCTATCTGGAAATGTTGAAAGGAAAACAGAATACTATACCGTCGTCCATAGATAATCACCACATACAGATACAGATATATTGAGTAGCGTAGTATTTCCAGTTATTAACTATTAATATACATAATATACATCTCTCTCTCTCTCTCTCTCTCTCTCTCTCTCTCTCTCACACACACTCTCTCTATCTCTCTCTCTTAAATATTAAATTTAACTTTAGAAATTTGATAGATATATTAATTTTGTTCTTTATAGTAATCATGTTATTATAATTTGGTATTATTACCATTTGTGTATTATCGTATATTATTAACGACGAGCAATATTATATTACTTTAGTTGTACAATTCATTATGCTTCCAATCAATTAGCGTTGCATATGTGTCATCCTATATTATTTCAAGTAATCATAACTATTTTGTATTTTCTTGACAAATCTATCGTGTGTATAGGCAAATATGTTTCTTATTTGGTGGCATTTGTTTTATTATTGTTCTGACAAAAGCCAAAATAGAATGGTTGTATGTTGCTTTGAATTGAATATAGATATATCCACATGACAAATATTAAATACTGAAATTGAAAGTCAAAATTTATTAGCTTGATGTCCCCGAAAACAATGACCTAAAGCCTATAAGAATATATGTGTATGTGTATGCATATGAGCCCCTGCGCCTTAGTGAACCTTTCTAAATTGAACTTCTTGTTATATTTAAACTCCGCAGTATTCTTTTTATCTACTTTCTATGAAACAGTAATTTGAAGAATATATTAATATTACCTTTTCCCATACATTTCACTATTCATGTAGATATATCATAGTATTATTCTTTAGAAAGCAAAATGAAAGACAATATGAATCTATCTATCTATATATATATATTAGAAATAGAACTTTCACCGTATGTTTTGACTAAAGAAATTTTAGCCTGATAGAGGGGTTTATAACCCTCAGAGAAATGGGAAAAGATGAGTATTGACGTATATGGGAGTCGAACCCCCATCTTTGGTTATCCAGACCACTGTGCTACCATTACACCAACACATCCGACATCTCCTTCCATTCAAATTAGAAGCTACATTCTCAGCAAGTATGATGACAAGTAAGTATGTTTTGAAACAGTGAGCAAGTTCCATTTCTATGAGGGTTATAAACCCCACTATCAGGCTAAACTTTCTTTAGTTAAAAAATACGGGGAAAGCTTCTATTTCTAATTCCAAACTTGCTCACTGTTTCAAAACATACTTACTTGTCATCATACTTGCTAAGAATGTAGCTTCTAATTTGAATGGAAGGAGATGGGTGATGTGTTGGTGTAATGGTAGCACAGTGGTCTGGATAACTAAAGATGTGGTTTCGACTCCCATGTACGTCAATACACATCTTTTTCCATTTCTCTGAGGGTTATAAACCCCACTATCAGGCTAACATTTCTTTAGTCAAAACATACGGTGAAAGCTTCTATTTCAAACTTGCTCACTGTTTCAAAACATACTTACTTGATATATATATATATATTACTAAAAGTCTGTGATTGCTTGCTTGTCTGTAAAGTAATATGGGGAAATGCTTTGAAAGAGAGTTGCTCCTGAAATGGAGATACAAATGGAATAAAAAGGTTTAGCGTAAATCAGACCACTGGTTCCCGAGATATGAGACTTTCTGTATACCTTATAAACAGAGAGAGAGAGAGGAGGATAGAAAGAAAGAGATAGTGGTTGTGAGAGAGTAGATTGAAAGAGAGACATAGAGAGAGGGAGAGGAGACAGAGAAGGAGAATGGAAGAGAGCGAGAGAGTATATTAATTTTTCAAATATTATTTTACTTGGCCAACGTCTATGTTCCATCACAAGGCTAACATTTTCCATGCATATATACAATGGTTTAAGGAACTGGCATTATATGTGCAACAGTGCTTCATATAATCATGCTCATTAATCAATGTTTGCTAACGTGGTGGAGAAAATAATCATTTTTATTATGCTGAATATATTACTATCATGCTTGATTGATAATTACAAAAATGGATTATTACACGGAATTATACATAACAATTGTAGAGAAAGAGAAATTATAAGTAGGGCTGTTCATACTAGACTGAATAACATTGACGATGTATTAAAAATATATATAAAATGACCCCGTATTAGGTTTACAGAAAAGCTATCTATAGTTTACAATGTATAGTTAATGATTTTTTCTAAGCATAAAGCTTCAGTTATCGTAAGGGGATTAAATATGGTCGACACACCTTCGTATTTTTCATAATACTATGCCCAGTGTATTTAACATGAATTGCTTTTAAGGGCAAACAAACACAGCTGATCGTGTGGTATTTCAAGTTTTTTGTACTTCTAAACTTCTTTATTTGAGGAAAGGGTACGTAAATACTGTGGAAATCTATATTTATACAACAATTAATGTACTTTTACGGAAACGACTACAATTTTCTAAGTAATATTTTGTTTTGAGAAAGAAGCACATTTCTTTCGTAAAATCAATTAAAAATGTTGTCTTCCACATGAAATCAAAACATCTCGATTTGTAAAAACTGTAAACGTTTAACTATATATACATTCATGTTAACAATTGGGTATCGTTACGTTACGTACGTGTAGACTATAGTTGTGGTATATAGTCTTCTAAATGGATTATTTGAAGTGTAATATTTTTCTCTGGTCGTAGCTTCTGCTAAAAATTCTAAATATAATATTCCATGCATAGCGTTCGACATTTTTTAGTGGATTATAGTTCCAATCCCACGTAGGAGAATTCGATTTCATTATTACGTCAAAGGACAAAAAGCTATAGATTACAATTTAATCTGGAAGACCAGTAAATACACCAAGAGAGAGAGAGAGAGAGAGAGAGAGAGAGAGAGAGAGAGAGAGAGAGATCAGGGAAACCCTAAAATATCTAAATATCTTTGAATAGATATTTCAAAATTCATTGGGAATTTTCCCCTGTTTCTAATTATGAAAATACTATTAAATACATTATTCCCGAAACAGAAAAATTTCTTATCTAGCATTGTTGAAAACTGATTAATAGAATGATTTATTTTCTATAGTGTTTAATGTATTTTTTATTCAAACAATCAATGCGAAGGAATTGGGTACGCCGTTCAAAATTCTTATAACTGAAACAATTTAAAAACAATACTTTAAAAATCTGGCGTTATAATTTTCTTTTATCCATATCATATAATCAGGGATAAGGTAATCATGAATGTCTGCTAATATATTCATTATGTTGCAAGATGTTCTTTTAATCCAATATCAGCTCTGTATGAATGACCTTGTACCCGTTATCACAATAGTTGTATTTCAGACACTGGTTACCAGACAATTTCTAATATCTCTTTCTATTTTTAAAATGTTATGTGATAGAGTAAATGTCATTTTGCTACTTAACTTATAATTCTCTTCACTATGTTATTGTTGTTATTGTGTTAGTGAGTTAGTTTGTCGCTAGCCCGACCAACCTATCTACGGAAGGCCTAACGTCTTAAATGTTTAGATTACACAGGTCAGCGTGTGTAAAAAGAATAATTCTCAGAATATAAACTATGCAGCTTGTGTTCCTGCATGTTGCCTAAGTAGTTACTATACATAAACATTGTGGAATTTTATGCGCTGACTCTAAAACGTTGTTCTGTAGGGGGGACATTATTGGAGGGTAGAAAATGCAAGAACAGTTCAGGCAATATTTTATTCATTCATCAATTCGTGTTATCTAACTAATAAACATAGAGTGCATTTGCAATTTTATAAGCGGAATATTCATTTTATAGACAAATATATGTATTTACCATAAATAACCACATTAACTATTGATTTTGTTATATGAACATAACGCCTCACGATTTATTGAAGAAAATAAATCAGCATTTCCGATTGTCATACACATATCAAAAGCAATAACAAGCCAAAAAAAGCAAAACAGTTATAACGGATATCATAGTTGATTTACAGAATAATATACCAGGCAGTTTACATTTTAGAAAGCTCTTCGTGTTCTTCTCAATAAAAATCCACAAATGTATATTTCAATTCATTATATTACAGTTTAAATAATATTTCCCGTAGGTTTTCACTATCTACGACAACTCAAATTTTTGCTTTCTGTATCGCTGACCGTTTGAATGACAAGATATCTTCCTTTATGGTTCTTTTCTATGACAAGTAGCAAATAATTATCCTGCGAAAGAAGTTAATGACCGAAAGATAGTGCCACCTTCATATTTCTTGGCATATAAATCTTAGATTAGATATTGTTATTAAGATTATAATTTTTAAGTGCATTCAATTTTCCTTAAACATATACGTTTTTATTTGTTATTGGTTTAATATTCAATCATTTTAATCCTGGATAGATACATACCAACATAATTTCTAACTCGGAAATATATTTCTAAACAAATGCAGTAAAAGCACTCATATCTAATACGTTGTGGAAACATTCAAATACAAAAGGAAATATGGTTATAACGGATATATCCTAGTATATAATACCGTTTCTTCCCATGGTTGAGAGGGAAAGTATCCTTGTTTCAGACACAGTCAATCTGCCACTATGTGTGCAATATCTTTCTGAACATAATCAGAAGGAGAACTCTATGACGAATATATATATATATATATATATATATATATATATATATATATATATAGAGAGAGAGAGAGAGAGAGAGAGAGAGAGAGGTAGAACACAGGATGGTAATATCCGTAGTGATAGAGCACTTCTATGGGACGAGTTTGGTAGATATATATATATATATATAGAGAGAGAGAGAGAGAGAGAGAGAAAACAGGTAAATATCGTGTTCTTCTATTACTGGATTCCATCATAGATCTTCGGACCTAATGGATCGGAGTTGTCGAGGGTTCTAATAGATAGCAGCGACAGAAATCTGGTACAAATGTTTACACTTTTGACACCGCGGAATGTTTCATCGGTTTGTACGGGTAAACGCATGCACAAAAACTGATATCGACACAAACACGTATAGCTATAGATAAACTAATGGCTGTATCTTGCTAGGAAAAGAAACCCTCACAATATCTTGCTGAGCAATCCCATAAACAATATTTGACTAGTGTCTTGTCCAAACAGTTCCGAAGCTGTGTTTGTAACAGGAATCTCGTGGGGTTCAAAATGAACTTATTCGAAAAGAACTCATGTTTATACACACGCGTATATATATATATATATATATATATATATATATATATGTGTGTGTGTGTGTGTGTGTGTGCGTGGGTGTGTGTGTGTCAGTGTGTGTTTGGGTATGTCTATATTTTAAGTATGTATATATGTGTGTATATGTGTGTGTGTTTTTCGAACATTAATAATAATATTCACTTCGTTTTCAATTATGCAAACAACTTCATTTTTAAAGCCAAGTCAGTAGAATGAGCCCCTCGTTCTTGCTCTTGTGTTGGCATGTAAACAGAACTGTAGATACTAATGTCTCTAGGTATCACCCTTCACCAGTATACTTCACTGTGCACCTGCCAACTGTGGGAGCTAGTGAATATATATATATATATATATATATATATGGTGGCTGCCAACACGTTTTCGAGGACGGCCACTACTTTATATCCATGATGCTCCGACCCCGAACAAGTGTGATTTTTTAGTCCAGCCAGCGACTTGAAAACTCAGGTACAAACACTACACTTGTGACAATTATTGACACATAGTGAGTGCTGGGCCCATGGTACAATGTGACGACAAGTGCAGAGAGATCTCCAGATATAAAGCAATGCCTGTGCCAGGAAGCTTTTATAGTGAGCAAAGGCACTGCACAAAGCCAGTCCCACTCTCTTAACCAAGATGATATTTACCAAAAAGAAGAACAAGTCAACATCATTGGATAACAACAGGGTTGCAGGTGTTATATCAGAGTTTTCCTTCTCCTAGAATTCTGCCTTGACAAAGGCTAAGGGGTCATCTCTCCCGGATGTATATATACATCCACACATATACTCACAGGCACACACACACACGCACATATATATATATATATATATATATATTATATATATATGAAACGAATCAACAACCGATGGTTGAGCTCCGGCTATTTTGACAGCTAGATCCGAACTAAGCCACCAGTATTAGAATGGCTGGAATCTAACTGGATATGGGCATGCAGTCAGAGCAAGAAAGCCAAAAAAATCTAAGTTTGGATCTAGCTGTCGAAACGGCCGGAGCTCAGCCGTCGGGTTCCATATTTGACTTAATTAATTTACATTACTCCGGAGTAAGCAAAGCAAGCTGCGTTCTCCGTCGAGTGGTTCAACTGCATACTTGGGTGTCGGTAGACAACCAACATATAGTCAATATATATATATATATATATATATATATATATATATATATATATATATATATATATATATATATATATATATATATATATATATATATATATATATATATAAAATATTAAACAAATAATGAATAAACAATTCCTTATATTAAACAAAAAAAGTTCATTATTTAACGATCGTTTCTAGGATATATATGTGTTAGAGTTGGCATGCATATTCAACAGATCTATGTACAAAATTAATTTTGTACATAGATCTGTTGAATATGCATGCCAACTCTAACACATATATATCCTAGAAACGATCGTTAAATAATGAACTTTTTTTGTTTAATATAAGGAATTGTTTATTCATTATTTGTTTAATATTTTATCTTGACTCTGTATACCGTTTATCTTTCACCGAAAGTGATTTTTCATTACATTTCTTCTTTCCATGATATCCGGAATACATTGAGTTCTTCATACGGATTGGACACTACCGTAAACTCTTGGTAGATTTATCTACATATATATATATATATATATATATATATATATATATATATATATATATATATATATATATATATATATATATATATATATATTGACTATATGTTGGTTGTCTACCGACACCCAAGTATGCAGTTGAACCACTCGACGGAGAACGCAGCCGTTTCGACGGCTAATTCAGAATTAGCCGTCGAAACGGCTTGAGCTCAGCTGTCGGGGTCTTACTGGTTCCTATTACCCACTCTACTACCTCAAGTATTGAGTACTTTGGTGCGTTATGGTCCACCTGGTTCCTTACCACATTTCCTTCGTTATCTAGCTCCTACTCCCGTAGTAGAGCACTTTCCGACCCTACCACGCCGTATCCAGACTTTTTCCGCTAAGCTCAATTCATTTCACCCGCACCATGCGAAAACACAACATTGACTTCTCTACCAAGAACATCCCAATCCCACCGAAAAAACTCTACCTTCGGATGCTCACGCAAAAAATTGATCTATTTGCGAAAAGACTTAGATGGAGAACTTTTTTTCTTTTATTTGAGAATTAGCCGTCGAAACGGCTTGAGCTCAGCTGTCGGGGTCTTACTGGTTCCTATATATATATATATATATATATATATATATATATATATATATATATATATATATATATATATATATATATATATATATATATATATTGTCGATGAATGGGGCGGAAGAGTGTGGTGCTCCTGGCCATTTCCATCCATTTTGCTCTCTATTAAAATATGTGTGCACTCGCAAACAGAAAATAAATTATGATGATTTCAAATGAAAGATAATAGCAATTATATGTACTTTAATCGTTGTCAACATTAATTCCTCTCTGAACATCGTTCAATAAACATAACAAGTAGAAACCTATTTATACATAACATATTGAAATCGTTCTTGGGTAATTTCAAAACGTATTATATTAATCTATGTGCACTTTCTATATGATATACTATACATATTCTATCATTCTATAGTGATATCTCATTACTTATTAACTTCGGAGAAAGATGTAACAATTTGACAAATCAGAAAGATAAAGATGAAAGGAGAATTGTCTCTTTATTAAAATCAGTGACCAGATATTAATATTTTGTTTAATCTCTCGTTATATTCGGATAAAACTCATTAGAAGAAAAACCAGAACTAATTAATGTTAGATTTCATTATGTATCTCAAACTTTCTTCCAACTCAGGTGAACTGATACTAAAGCAAATTCGCGCTTCTTAGATTCGGTTTCAAATCTGAAGTGGAAATGTTCTTAATCTTTAATTTACTTAGTTTGTTTCAGTGTTTTCATATTGTTAAAACAAAACGAACATGCATGTTATTCAGCGCGAGACGTCACTGCCATTTAAAGACTATATTTTAATGAAGAAAATCATCATAATCATTGCGACTATTGTCGAACATTCCTGGGAAAGTCGCTCCACAATTCACAATCTTCCATTGTTCCTGGCAACTGTTTCCTACTGAGAGTTGACCGATGATGGCTCGAGTATGTCTTTCTGTACTGCGTATCTCGTGAGTTGGTTCCCACAATACTAGCTTGTGTATAAAGTTCTGCTTACGTCTCCAGCAATGTCCTACAAATTGTAACCGTCATTAAGCAATTGTAGTCGTTACCTTGAGCACGTTGGTAGAAATTTCATTTGTAAGAAGTTGAATCCAGATTATGTTTTGTACAAACCAAGCACTTTATGTCAGCACCATCTAGTTTATTGTGTTAATGTCTATTTACCTGATCCATACAACAACACAAACTCAATAGATGTTCTGAGCAATGATATTTCTTATTTGAATAAAATATTAAGGATTAATTATGTCGAAGTTGTACATTATACACTATTCAGGGGTAAGAATTTGACTTATAGCACATTAGGATAACGGAATAAGGTTATTGTAAACAATTTCTGGTCGCCGCCAATATTTTTATCTTTAATTCAAATCAATTTTCTCGTTCTTAACGTATAAATAACATACGTAGATATAGTGAACTGGTGTTTAGTTAAAACAGATCAGTATCCCCCAAAGAATTTATAAACATATAAATAATACAAATATATATACTTTCAAATATTCTCTATCTCACCCACTCACCGTATGTCTGTCTGTCTATCTATCTATCTATTCTATCTATCTATCTATCTATCTATCTATCTATCTATCTATCTATCTATCTATCTATCTATCTATCTATCTATCTATCTATCTATCTATCTATCTATGTGTTGACTCTCGAGCCACTACTGCGGAAGTTGGAGTTGTTGCAGGGCATCCCTTTGGAACCGGGATTGCGGAAAGCGGTGTCGGCCTCGCCGATGACGTGACAGTAATGGTGTCGACGGCCTCCGAAATCGAGGCGGTCGGCACCTTACTGGAGGAGGACGAAAAGTTCACAGGGGCTAAGCTGAACCGGGACAAGTCGATCGGTTTGCAACTCGGCACGTGGAGGGGCAGACCGATGCCCTCCGATAGCGTCGTCGGACGCTGGACGGAGGGCCCGGTGAAGTTGCTCGGGGTCTGGTTCGGACCGGACCTCCAGGTGGAGAAAAACTGGGCGGAGGTTACGAACAGGGTGTTTGCACTGACCCAGAAGTGGGCCAGTTGCAAACTATCCCTGAAAGGTCGGGCGGAGGTGGCGAACACCTACATAGCGTCCGTCATCTACTACCGCCTGACCGTAGTGCCCTGCCCAAGGGAAACCCTCACCAAGATGGAGCGCGCGCTCTTCCAATTCCTTTGGAAGAGGTGGGCTCCTATGGTGAGGAGATCCATCTGCTGTCAACACCCTTCGAAAGGAGGGCTGGGGATGCCGTGGCTAATGATGCGTAAACACGCATTAAGGCTACGGCACCTCTACGTATTCCTCACCGGACAACCGGTGTGGGCCCCGTTTGTGAGACGAACCTTTCCCAGACTCGTCTCACTCACCGAGCTGCAATCCTGGGTCAAGCAAAGACCGAGAAAACTGGGCGCCTGGCACACTGAGTGTGCCCAGGCGCTCACCGCCCTCTGGCAGGCGGATCCGGTTATCAGTGGAGACTCCACCGCAACATTCTATAGAGGGCTGGTACGCAGCAGGTGCGACGACGCCCTCGGAGAAGCCCTAGACATGGAGGAGGACGAACTGGCCAGCCTGTTCGGTAGGACATTCAGCCCGGGACCTATGGACAACTTCCAGAAGTCCCTGGCCTGGCAGTGCTACCGAGGGGCTTTACCCGTTCGAGAAAGGCTCTACAGACACGGGCGCCCGGGTAGGGACCCCGCCAAAAAGATCTGTCCCAGATGCGTGTGCGACGAGGAAACCGTTGCACACGCATTAGTACACTGCTCGGGCGTAGCCGATCTGTGGGGTTATGTCGAACAACTGCTGTCAAGGGTGGGACCGATCCGGTTGACCACCGAGTCTATTGTAATGATCAAGCCGCCTCCCCCCTTCAAAGATGAAGCAGAGGCGGTGTTTCTGTGCGTAATAGCCATGGCGAAAGAGGTTGTATGGTGGACGCGTCTGAAAGGACTGAGGTCGGGCACCTTTCTCTCTGGCCAACAACTGGTCCGTTTCTTCCGATATCATTTCGGAAGAAGGATCAGGATGGAGAGAGAGGTGCTGCACCCCAGCCGTTTCTATGAAAGATGGGTGAAAGTGGCGAGAATGGCCCGTGTGAATGGGCCTTCACTCTACATCAGACTATAGGTGAGGAAGATGAAAGACCAAGGGAGCACCCCTTCTCTGTGCTCCTGAGGAGAAGGGTTGCACACTTTTTTCGGGGGTGTGTGCGACCCCCAAGGCGCCTCCTCTCTATTGAGGATTTTGTTAAAAATTTTATTTTTTGTTATATCTTATTTTATTTTTATATTTTGTTATTGCCTCCTCCTTATTGAGGACGCCTTTTTGTGTAAACTCCCCCCTTTGTACTTGTCCCACTTTTGATGCCCTAGTGGCAAATAAAAGAAATATATCTATCTATAGGAGGATGTACACAATTTAGCTGGTAAGTTTATGTCAATTTATTTATAAAAAACAGAAATTCTTGCAAAAAATAACCCATTGTTTTGTAGATTAACCCCCGGGCTGAATTGTCAGCTGGGTGGCAATCTCACTTTTCGCCCCCACAGAGGCGAAAATTTAATTTAAATAAAACTGTCCTTTTTTAAAAATATTTTGCCATCTACGTTCGCTAGCGTACAAGGAACGCTAGCGAACGTTGAGGAAGGAAAAAAAGAAGGAAATAGACTTTAACGTTGATACCAGCTCTGCCTGTATCAATGTAGCTGACAATAACGTTTTGTTTCACGAAAGTGAAGTATACAATAAAAACAAAATTGAACCACACAGTGTACAACAGACACCAAAAACAACAGAAAATATAACAATTGACACAACTACAAACAGAAAAACGGACACCATAACAGCCACAACAACAAAATTAAAAAATGACTTTTACAGAAACAGTCACAAATAAAATGTATTTTAACGTTGCCTCAAATTCTGCACGTATCGGCGTCACTATTGGAGCAATAATGGCAACAAGGTTTTGTTTCACGAAAGTGAAGTATGTAATAAAAACAAAATTGAACCACACAGTGTACAACAGACACCAAAAACAACAGAAAAAACAAAAGAAAATAAAACTATTGACACAACTACAAACGGAAAAACCGACAACCACAACACCAAAAAAATAACTTTTGCACACACAGTCATGAACAAACAAGATTTCAAGGATCTCGATATCTCCAATGCTAGACAGATGCTCTCTGAAGCAAATGAGTTTATCATTTTCGGAGAAAACGGTGGGTTTAAAATAAACTCACCCCCAGAAATTCGTCTTGAAACACTTCGAAGGACAGTTACCTTCCGAACTGTTTCAAACGAAACAGGAAAACCGGCATTACTCAGTCAAGAGGAAATTGAAGCAACCTTGAAGCAGATATTGCCAAACATAGACTTTATGCAGAGGGCCAAACAGTATGAGAGTATTTCTGTCCTCCTCAAAAGCGAGACCCTCGCACAAAAATATTCCGTGACACTAATGTTCTCAAAAAAATACACGTTTTTCCCTACATAACTGGGAAAAAGGACTCAAGAAATCAGAATTACTAACATACCACCAAATATTTATATTTGGTTGTTATTGGCAGGCTTTTTAACGGAGGAACAGGACACCATTCTCCCCATCAAGAAATCAACCAGACACACGTGGTCTGGTACAAATTTGGAGATTCTGGTGCAAATGAGGCCGGAGAGAATGTTCAAAATACCCGAAAGAGTGCTGGTCGACAACAACAGCCACATCACCATTTCGACTGCTTCCAATGTAACAATACATCGCATCTAAAGGCCTCCTGCCCTTTACAGACACATTTAAAAAAAAAACAACCCCTAAAAGTACTGTTACCAACACCAACATCGAAACAACACCACCACTACCACAACAACAACAACACAAAACAAGAAAACGCACAAAAACAAACAGCCACTCAACCAACAACAGCAGGAAAACACAAACAACTCCCCGAAGAACACAGTCCCACCCCATCTCATTCCATGCAACCCTGCCACAAACACACAAACACACCATCACGACACATACCCCTACCGCAAGCTCCTGATGACAAATCCTCGCCAGACGAGGCTACTTCTTCATCCTCAAGTGAAGATGAAGGACAGCCTCGAAAATCAAAAAAAAAAACAAAAAAGAGGCACCGCAAAGCCACAAAAACAACAATCACCAACATAAAAAGAAAACTCCCGGACGAACAACAAACTAAAACAACACAACAAAAACACAAACACAATACGCATACATCAACACCAGCAACAAGCATTTGATGGAGGTCAACTCCCAAAACCCCATGGTGGAGATGGGGGGTAAAACTTTCGTTAAAGCAGAATCGTCTCCACACCTCAAACTGATAAGGGTTTCCATGGGAACATATAGCGAACTAAAAACTGAATTTTCGCAGGACGTGGGAAACCCCTGTCAAAACCCATAAACCGCGTCCTGTTAAACGGTTTTCCCACCCCACGCAACACCCCTCCAGCACCCAAATGGAGATTGAACAACCCGATGTCCAGGAAACGAAAAAATAAGTGCACATTTTCGACCTTTTTCGCCAACTCTTCTCCACAAAAATAGCTAATCTACAAGTTGGAAGCGTGAATGTGCGTGGCCTAGGGATGCCCTGGAAACAGGACCAATTTTAAAACGACCCTAGGTCACACGGTATGGATGTGATAGCCATCACCGAGTCCAGGATCCACAGCAGGCAGCAACTAAGCCCCATCTTCAATGACTTTCAGATCTGCGCATCTCTCTGTCAGGCAGAAGGGGAAGGGGGCGTGGCTGTCATGTTTCGGAAAAACCTGGACCTCGAAGTACAGCAAGTACACTTGGACCCGGAGGGTAGACTAGTAGTCCTAGACGTAAACAGTCTTGGAGGTGGAGCCTTCAGACTGGTGGCCGTTTATGTCCCGACTGGGCAATCACGGCCAGACATCTTTAAGCGTCTAAAGTCTTTTCTGGGAACGTCTCGCTCCTTGCTTTTCGTGGGGACTGGAATGGTATTCTAGACGCACGATGGAACTATGTAGGATCATGTCCCAGTAGAACTGAGTGCAACAGCCTCAAAAGTTTAATCGGCCAATTCCAACTGGCCGATAGATATCGACTGGATTTCCCGACTGCATCACAGTGGACGTGGACAAATTGCAGGGGGACATCTAGATCGTATTTAGACAGGTTCTTTGTTAGAGAGAGAGACAAGAAGATGTTATGCTGTCCACAAATGCATAGTCAACCGTGAGAAGAATACATAGACAAGGACCCAGATACTGGAAGCTGAGCGTGTCGCTACCGACACGTAAAGCCTACAGTGAACGGATAAGTAGATTGGTTAAGCAACAATTGACGGGAGTCATCGTCAACAATAGATGGTGGTACTCACTCAAGAAAGCAATTAGAGTAGAGTCGATAGACCTTAGCAGAGAGTTAGACTTAGAGAAAAAAAAACACAAACGGAACTAGTAGCCAATGTAGAGGAGGCGCTTAAGAGTGGCAGCGTAGCTAGAGTGCTAGCAACGAGAACGTCACTGGCCCAGTTCTTCGATGCGAAACACGAAGGCTGCGTGGTCAGAAGTAAATCCCGTGCTATAGTAAACGAGGTAGCAAAAGCTGTTAGCTGGGCGGCCCGAGTGGCAGAGGCCAAAAGTGGTAATACGTCCACGATTCGCTCTTTGAAATACCAAAACGGACGCGTGCGACTTGACCCCAAGCGGATGTGCGCGGCTTTTCAGCGGCACTTTGCGCAACTGTTCGAGCAGAGTGGCGGTGCGTCGAACGGAACCATGGACTTTGGTTCATATCTCGACGGCCTGCCGTGTCTCTCGAGCATGGACACCGAGTTCTGCGAAAGACCGATCACAGCCACTGAGATACGGGATGCTTTGGGCCGCTGCGGGAAACGCAAATCACCCGGTCTAGATAGTCTACCATAAGTGTTTAACATAGACATGCCGGACTTGTTCTCGGGCGTCCTTGAAGCCGTCTACAGCAACTGGCAGCAGAACGGGGGAATTCCCAGTTCTGCAGTCAGGGGTGTAGTAACGCTGATCAGGAAAGACGAGAACAAGGGGGACGACCTAAGCAACTTTAGGCTCATAATTCTGCTTAAACAGAGTTAAAGATATGCGCCGTCGGACGCTGGACGGACGGACCGATGAAATTGCTCGGGGTCTGGTTCGGTACGGACCTCCAGGTGGAGAAAAACTGAAACGAGGTCACGGCCAAACTATTTGCGCTCACCCAGATGTGGGCAGAGTGCAAACTATCCTTGAAAGGTCGAACGGAGATGGCCAACACTTTCATAGCGTCCATCATCTACTACCGCTTGACCGTCGTGCCTTGTACACGTGAGCACCTCACCAAGATGGAACGCATACTCTTCCAGTTCCTTTGGAAGAAGCGAGCCCCACTGGTGAGGAGATGCGCCTGCTGTCAGCACCCTTCCAACGGACGGCTGGGAATGCCGTGGCTGATGATGTGCAAACATGCGCTGAGGTTACGGCATCTACAGGCATTCTTCACCGACCCCCAACCAGTGTGGGCACCGTTTGTGAGACAGGCCTTCCCGAAACTTGTCTCGATGACGGAGTGCAATCCTGGGTCAAGCAGAGACCGAAAAATATGGGCGCCTGGAACATTGAATGCGCTCAGGTGCTCACAGTCCTCTGTCAAGCGGGCACAACAATCAGTGCAGACTCCACTTTGACATTCTATAGTGGGTTAGTACGTCACAGGGGCGACGACGTGCCCGGAGAAACTCTAGGCGTCTAAGACGACGAACTCACCAGTCTGTTTGATAGGACTTTCCGCCCAGGACCTATGGACAACTTCCAGAGGTCTCTGGCCTTGCAGTGCTACCGAGGAGCTCTACCAGTCGTGACAAGATCTACAGGCACAGACGCCCCGGCAAGGATCCTTCTAGGAGGACGTGTCTAAGATGCGGGCAGGACATTGAAACTGTCTTACATGCAATTGTACACTGCCCGGGCATAACCGACCTGTGGAACTACGCAGAACGACTGCTGTCACGTATGGGACAAATCCAGTTGACTGCAGAGTCCATAGTAAGGATCAAACTGCCACCTTCTTTCAAAGACGAAAGAGAGGCAGTTTTCCTCTGTATAGTGGGTAAGGGGAAAGAGGTTATATGGTGGACGAGATTGAGATGACTGAAGACAGATGCCTTTCTCTCCGGACAACAACACATTCCCTTCTTTAGGTACCACTTTAGAAGGAGAATCAGAATGGAGAGAGAGGCACTGCTCCCCAGTAAATTTACTGAAAGGTGGGTGAATGTGACAAAAATGGCCCGAGTGATTGGGCCTTCTCTGGATATAAGCCTGTAGGTTAAAGACGAGAGCAAAAGGAAGAAAGGGGCACTTGCAGAACACGCTCCTGGTGTTGAGGGTTGTTCTATCTACGGGGTATTAAACAAGCCATTTTTGACGCCTCCCCCTTATTGGGGATTTCGACTGTTATAATTGTTTGTTTTATATTTTTTTACACGAGTGTATGTAAAATACCCGGCATGTCTTTGTATTGTTCCGTTTTCTTGTGGGCCCTTGTGCCAAATAAAGAAATATATCTATCTACTTATCCATTTATCTATGTGTGAATTAATCTAATGATCTATCTGTCTGTCTGACTATCTACCGTTCTATCTTTCCTTAAAGAAAGATATCTAACCTTCTCACTATCATTATATTATTCACAATGCTCTACAAGCCCATGACAATGATGTAACCTGCAGTCTATGAGCTGTAGTTCAGGAATTCTACGAACAAATCAGAATCTGTAACGGTATACATTACTATGAATATAAGCTCCGAATATTTCTGCTGTAAAGCCATCGCTTTCACTGTATAAATCGACTACTCAAAATCTCAAAACATACTCCAATGCAGCAATTAATACTGCCTTCAGTATTATCGATTACAATTTTTATGTTCTCTCTCGGTAGAGAACTTAGTAGATGTAGTAGATATTTCAAAGAATGAAAAACGTTTATAGAGAAATCAGAAAATGTAAACGCCACATATATTCTTTCGATGTAACAGCCTTGACAGATTTGTTTTATATTCCTAATATATAATAGGCAATGTAGTAGAATAATGGTAAAAATGTATTTTTACCATTGATTACTATTCGTGTTGTTACTTTGGTGTGTGATGTTTCGAATTCTCCACTACAAACCTCACCATATTCGAGTTTGAAATTTATCATCGATATTTTAAGAGGTAAAGGAAGTATACGTATATAGATTACTTCAGACAAATTATAAATATTATCAGAGAACGTATAGTCCCTTAAATCGACCATATGATATTGATTGTTATTTTATCGAACTCATTATGAGGAAAAACAAAATAAACAAAGTGACTGCTTCATCGTAAGGCAAAGAAATTAAGCGAAAAATCAAAATAACCATGAAAAAGAAAACATTTTTTCATCCCATGCGTTATTGTAATAAATAATTGTTTCTACTTTTGGCACAATGCCAGCAATTAACCAGTGCATTACTGGTACTTTATTTTATCGATCCCGTAAGGATGAAAAGCAAAGTTACCCTAAGCGGGATTTGAACTCAGCATGGCAAAGGCTGTAACTCTATGTGTCAAAGCATGGTGTCCGACGCTCTACCAATACTGCCAATCCACTGCTTCAATTCAGTCCATGAACGTACAAATTTATAAACATAATCTATAAATATGATTGAAACAGGGATATGGGCGTTCATAGCATTCACAAATGTGATAACTTGCGCGCACATACACAAAATATATTTATTAATATTCTGACGATTCGTAAATAGCAACTACATAATATCTCTTATTTCCTCATGATTAGCATATATACATATTATCATAGAAGAAGAAGGTATTGCTGCAATCGAACTCTAAATTGAAACGTTAATGAAGCTAATTTGAGACCAGTATTGTGAACTATAACACGTCTATTTAAGCTTCAGTATTTGATTTTATGCAGACCTCTCGTACATGTATTAATTTTTGAGAGCATAAGGATTGAATGTCATACGATAATCATATTGTTACATACCTTAATGTTTACATCTTCTATATAAACGAGATAGATATATATTCACTTACGTGTTCAGTGCATATTACATATTAATATTAATTTCTCAAACCCAAATTGGTCCCTCCATCAATTGTAAAACTAATGGTATGTAGATGGATGCATTTGAATGTAAGCAGGTATAGGTATATGATATCAGTGTGTCAGCGGTCATATCTGGCGTGCATATTTATTTAATAGCAAAATACGCAATTGATATGTAAAAACTATAACTCGTGTTGAATTAATCATCCACTTGAATACATTCAAGAAAATACATGCACTCACGCATACATATATATATATATACTTATATGTGTGTGTATGTGTGTGTGTGTGTGTGTGTGTGTGTGTGTGCGTGCGTGTGTGTGTGTGTGATTGTGTGTGTGTGTGTGTGTGTGTGTGTGTGTGTTTGAAATGTAGAAAATCTCGAATGGAGGAAAATAGCTCTGAACACAGGTTTACAGAATCGGGTAAAATAACATGAAAGACGGTGCAAAAGGTGTTCAGTAGCTGCTACAAAGAATCGAAAGCTATACCTCTCAAATTCCGACTGAGCGGTCCTTACCATTGATCTAAATTACCTCCAGTGAGAGCTGCTAACTTAAATAACGCTAAATATTTTGGACATAAACATTGAAGCAACCATCGAGCCATGTGATTCTAGAATATGCCATTAGCGGCAGTTCCTCTGCCTGAGCAATAGAATTTAAAATGTGGAATAAGGTTGGAAATGAACTCTCGTATATTTCCTATCTAGATTCTCCCTGTTCATGAACAATGTAAAGTATACTATTATTACCTGTAAATGTGCGGATACATATTTTATAGGCTTGTCTTACTTTATATGCCAACACGCTGCGCGACATTTAAGGGAAATATTTTCAGATATCCTTATCGCAGAATGATGTACTTATGGATCATATAGTTATTCTAAACACAGAATTATCAAGAATGTATGTCTTACATTTAAATGTGTACCGTAGGGTCAAACAGCGAAAATCTATATTACACATGAAGTCATTTCGTATCTAAAAAAAATAAATAAATAAACAAGGCCAGGAGATGAATTAAATGAGATCGACTACGCAAAGGGGAAGGGATTTCGTTTTTAAAGCCAAGTAGTGAATGAAACAGATATGAATCGTATTCTTAGCTATGCTTATATGTTAATTTAACAAGTCGTATATAGAAAAAGAAGGTATGAAACAGCACTGGTTATGAATATAACATTATATGTCAGGGAAACATTTTCTGGGGTACTTTCTGCATCTTAAATGCACATAGGGTAGTATATATGTAATATACACACTTGTAATACGATTCCCATGCAGTATTATAAACATTACACCTTCTTAACTGGATTAATTCAACATACAATAAATATACAAGAGAGCTAAATCCAATATCTAAGTGTGTTGATAAATAACTCTACAATTGGATGAGTGTAAGAGTCAGAATACGTTCGTGTGATGAAGAAGGGGAAACTGTGAGAGAGGGAGTTTAAAAAGAAATAGTGGGTAAAAAACTGCATACAATGTGTGTATAGATGCGTATATTGTAGGCAAACTATATGTTTGTCCATATATAAATTTATCTCAATGTTACCATGTTGTTTATTGCTTCAACAGCAGCGTATGAATATCTGTATATGTATAATTATTGAGATTTAACTTATTCAGAAACACGTCCAATTATACCTATTTTTTTGGTTTCTATTGAATCCAATAAATTATAAAAAGAAACATCTACAAAAAATTATATTAAGCTAAATAACGATTATGTATGAAAAAAGGAGCGTATACGTTATCACTCGAACTCTTAGAAATTGTCGGAATACTGCTTTTATTAACGAAAAAAAAACCCGTTTCAATGAAAACGTTGTATTCGACACTGTCGTTAAAGATAAAGAGGCATAAACTGTATGATTGCATCTAGAAGCTGTTTGCTGATATCTCTTATGTATGTTCACTTTCAATTGAATATATAGCCCAGAAACATGGGGTAGTTGGTTCATTCGCTACTTTTCTTTTTCTTGGATACGTTCTAATCCAGGAGTTCAATAGTTCAATATATATCTATATGGACATTAAACTATCACAAAAGAAATGAAAAAGAAACGGTGAATGGAAAAAGAGTTTTGCAGAAAATATTGCCTATACAAATGTTCTGTTGAAGCATATGCTAGATAAGAATATATGTTGAGAAGAAAATACTGCATCAGGTTTACATAATGACCTCATATATACCGTTGATGCGACAAAAAAGTTTCTTTAGTTACTGAATGAGCGTAAAACAAAACTCCCCATCAAATATTCTCCGTCCCTGAAACAATATTATTGTCTGCGTCTACACACATACACACACAAACACACGCACGTGCACACACACACAAACACACATACACACATACACACATATACACCCCACTCCCATTCACCCCATATATATATATATATAGACATATATGAAGATGTTTACTAAACATCAAGTGGTCACAGAGATCTGTATCATTAAAAAAACAATTATTTCATAACTATGTTATGCAATATTAAATAAGCCTACTGAAGATTACTGAGCAGATATGGAGAGAGAAATATGTATATATATATATTGTCTCCAGTGAGATAATCAGTATCTGATTTTAAACCAGACGTTATATATTTATATTTCATATATATATATATATATATATATATATATATATATATATATATATATATATATATATATATATATATGTATATATATGTATATATATATATTTATATATATATATATATATATGTGTGTGTGTGTGCGCGTGTGTGTGTGTGTGTTTGTGTGTGGGTGTGCGTGTGGGTGTATATTAGCGTTAAAACCAGTACACCAACGAAGACATATTAGTATAGCAGGAACGTACATTTAGTTGGCTGGCCCAACTTATCAAACCTATATATATATATATATATATATATATATATATATATATATATATATATGTCAATCCTCATATTTTTCCATCTATTTGAGGGTTCTAAACCCCATTATCAAACTGAATTTTCTTTAGTAAAAAAATACACTGAAAGCTATTCTATTTTCTAATTTCAAACCTGCTCACTGTTTCAAAACATATTTTCTTATATATATATATATATATATATATATATATATATATATATATATATATAAGTAAATATGTGGGCTCTATATATATAGGGGCTCCCACATAGTGGTAATAGATATAAATGTATGTATTGTATACGGAATACTGCTCGGAATGTATATGAAAAAATTTGAAGCCCTTTCCTTATATATTTTTAAAATTGTGACAAACGTTATACGCCTAACATAAGCAAAATCAGGGGGAATCAATCGGCAATACTTCGTGTCTAGCTGATAAGCTGTTATCAACACCACATATCTCCATACCTTCACTCAGGTTATAATAAGCTAGAATCATATATATTTCTGCTGATGAATCTCATTTGCATGAAGAGCGGTAGCCGGCCAGGCTTAAATTAAAAATGTGTTCGTTCAGGTTCATAGCGTTATACATATAAATGTACGTATTGTATATAGAACAACATACATGAAAAACATTTAAAATTTTTTTGCTATGAATTTTTAAAGTTGAGACGAACGCCACACGCCAAACCTCGACAAAGGCAGAGGGATATGAAATGATCATTATTATTCCTTATTGTACCTAAATTATGAGTCAGAATCATCTTGAGAGCCAACATTAATCACTTAAAATTATGTTTAAACTCTACTTTGGAATTAAATACTTAGACCCATCAAAATCAAACGGATATATATCTATCTATCTATCGATTGATCTGTCTATCTATACATACACATATATATAAGAATAAAATTTCGATGCTCATGTTACATGAGTCGTTTATTCTTTATAATTATTTCAATGGTTCCCTTACGCAATCCATGATGTAACGTATACATTTGCTGTTGGTATGGGAACGGTGTCGTCAGATGAAATATTTACACACACACACACACATATATATATATATATATATATATATATATATATATATATATATATATATATATATAGGTGTCTGTCTGTGCGCGTGTGTATGTGTGTGTTTAGAAAGAAATATAAAAGAGATATATAGATTAATAGATAGGTGGAAAGAAAGAGAGAGAGGGATATATATATATATATATATATATATATATATATATATATATATATATATATATATATATATATATATATATATATATATATATTTATATATATATATATATATATATATATATATATATATATATATATATATATATAGAGAGAGAGAGAGAGAGAGAGAGAGAGAACAGAGAGAGGGGGGGAGAGAGAAGAGACAGAGTGTTGGAAGAGAAAGAGGGAGAGAGATGCAGACATTAGAACATTTTGTAAAACGACTTGTTACATAATTACTAAAACACAATAATAGAAAGTTGTTCACAGCAAATTCAATTACATGAGGAATCGGCTGTACTTCTGCTTAGGTGCAATATATTATTAATTCATAAATTATGAATGATTTATGTTACTAATATATTCACATGACACAAAATTTTCCTTCATAAAATTTCGCAACGGATGTCTTTCAAATACTGAAAAAATATGCTTTCTCTTTCACCTCCGAACTCTCTCTCTCTCTCTCTCTCTCTACATATATATATATATATATATATATATATATATATATAATAAGGGTTGACGGACCCACCATATTTATCAATACCAGTACCGGTTGTATCTCAGCGTACTCAATTGGCAATGTAAGATACATTACCAGAGTATACACATAGTTATTTGCATATATATATATATATATATATAAATATATATATATTTATATATACATATATATATATATATATATATATGTGTGTGTGTGTGTGTGTGTGTGTGTGTGTGTGTGTGTGTGTGTGTGTGTGTGTGTGTGTGCATTCATTTTAATATGAGGACTAAATAGTGAGTCTAGTTATTTTGGAGTTTTGCATGTTAATCCCTTGGTCATTATACACATATATATGTGTATGCGGGGTGCTTTTGTGTACGTTCCTATGCTGAAGCCAGTCAAAAAAAGATGGGAATATTTAACCAGATGAATTATTACTCTCCCACCAAAGAAGTTCAGAATACAATGATATTTACGGCAAATATTTTCATCTGGCACAAAATACCTTCTAACCCCTAAGCGTAAAGAAACAACAACAAAACAGAAATATGGAAGAAATAAACAGTAAAAGAAGTTAGATCTTTTTGTTCTTTATATACTAATGCTTATTCTCTCTTGGGAAGTGTAATGCAATGGAATTTCTTATATAAAATGGGAACAAAATAATATAAGTGATATCTCTTTAGTAATTCATGTCATAACATTCAATAGATATTTTTATTTCTATGCTGATTAGTTCTACCAGAGAAGCAACGTTTTATTTTCATAAACCAACTGAATACTTAGTAATATTTAATACTTAGTCAATATATTTTCACTGATGCGTTATAGTTGCAACTGATATGAACAATAGTGTACCTTCGTACAGAAACCGAGTGATAAATTTTCAAAGAAATTAAAAGAAAAGATGTTAATATGTGTACTTTTGCAAAAGTGAAATTTTCGGAAAATAATGTTCATTCTGATCAATAATATATCTATGAACCAACGTGAAATATCATAGCCACCTGGTAAATATAGGGCAAAATCGACTTCCACAGCATGTTAGAGAATACTACGTATTAGATAGACCTAAATGTATAGCTTTATCAATGGTGGAAGACCTTTGATTACAGATCACATGGAACTGTGTTGAGAGTGTATGTATGTGTGTATGGGGGGGGGGGGGGGGGGGCGATGAGAAGCGTCAAACAACCAAAGCCAGTATTATATTTGTAATGTATGGCGAATTGGCACAGTCATTAGAAAATCCAATAGAATATTTTGCCGTGCTGAATCTGGCTCTCTGCGCTCGGAGTTCAAAGGCCGCCAAGATCTCTTTCAGCTTCCATCCCTTCGTGGTCGATAAAATAGTACCAGTATTGGAGTTTATTTTTCTTTTATATCGCTTTTCCACATCTTCTCTATCATTCTCCTCCCTTCGTTTGGGGAAATCGGTTGTGTTTAGATATGGAAAGGGAATAGGCTCCGCAAGATATAGAAAAGAAAATACCCTATGATACTACGCCACCACTACCCCTTTAACTGGATTTATGGTTCCATACTTATATATTGTTTTTATAGTACTACGAACAGTTATATTTTCCTTCAATGAAGAGAACGGTAACACTCAAGTTTACTAGAACTAGCAGTCACGCCGCTCACAAATCTCACCATACCGCTTATAAAAACACTTATATTCGAAATGTCATGACACGTTACGGTTGAAAAATGATAGGATGGCCATGCCTGGAAAGACTTGATCTTATATAAGCTTGATGAAGAATGAGAGAAAACTAAATAACAGTTCCATCAACATTGAGTGCTCACTTCCAATTATTCTTCTGGATTCATTATTATTCTGATTGCTTCATTATATTCACCTTAATATATTTGGTGTGTTCATATTTTTAATTTATTACGCCATTTTCTTTTTACTGACTATATATGTTACTCTATGAAATCTAGCATTGACATTTCTGTCTGTCTGTCTCTCTCCCTCCCTCCCTCTCTCTCTCTCTCTCTCTCTCTCTCTCTCTCTCTCTCTCTCTCTCTCTCTCTCTTTCTCTTTCTCACACACTCACACGAACACTCACACACATATATCTAC
>OZ024747.1:38852794-38917794 GCA_964016885.1 Eledone cirrhosa | reverse complement strand
ACGAAGGAGGTGTGGTAAGGAACCAGATGGACCATAACGCACCAGAAATAGCCGTCGAAACGGCTTGAGCTCTGCCGTCTGGGTCAAACATTTTCTATATATATATATTATTCAGAATATTATAAATAATAAATGAAGACATACACATAATCAAAATATATGTTTTATTATATATATTTCGAAGGTACTGTATCGTTTTTTTCAGTACGCCCTCGTCAGATAAATCTTTGCTTAAATATATATATATAACCAAAGATTTATATATGTATATATATATATATATATATATATATATATATATATATATATAGTCCAGAATTAGCCATCGAAACGGCTTGAGGTCAGCCGTCGGGGTCCTACTCGTTCCTATTACCCACTCTACTATCGTAAGTATTGAGTACTTTTGTGCGTTATAGTCCATCTGGTTCCTTAGCACTTTTCCTTCGTTATATATATATATATATATATAAATCTTTGGTTATATATATATCTTTATAAATATATATATATTTACATATATATATATATATTTATATATATATACATCTTTGGTAATATATATGAATAAATATATATATATATATATATAAATATATATATATATATATATATATATATATATATATATATATATATATATATATATATATATATATATATATATATATATATATATATATTATATATATATATATCTTTGGTTATATATATATATATATATATATATATATATATATATATATATATATATATATAAATATATATATATTTACATATATATATATATATATTTATATATATATATATATAAATCTTTGGTAATATATATGAATAAATATATATATATATATATATAAATATATATATATAAATATATATATATGAATATATATTTATATATATATATTTATATATATATATTTATATATGATCCTTTTTTATTAGGTACTTGTTTTTATTTACAGTCATCATAATTCTTCCACTCCTATCTCTCTCCTACGTACTATCGCAACCTTTGCCACTTTGGCGATTGTTTCAGGGAGAGTAGAAAGTGTGAACACTGTAAAAGCAGACATAGTAGAGCTAGGCTGATGCTAGTAGGACTGGTTGTTCCAATCACAACAAATCCTGGCTGTTCCTCAACACCATCTCGCTATGTATGCACTGTCGCATTTACATATATATATATATATATATATATATATATATATATATATATATATATATACAAATATATATATATATATATGTATACGTACATACATATATGTATACAGACGTACAGTAGTATATGTGTGCATGTATATATATATATATACATACTGCTTTACGTCTGTATACATATATGTATGTACGTATACATACTTAAATTTAAGTAACAGCCGTACTAAGAGTATTTATATAAATATATATATTTATATATATATATATATATATATATATATATATAGGAACCACTAAATTAGTCCCGAATTAGCCGTCGAAACGGCTTGAGCTCAGCCGTCGGGGTCTTACTGGTTCCTATTACCCACTCTACTACTCCAAGTATTGAGTACTTTGGTGCGTTATGGTACAGCTGGTTCCTTACCACATTTCCTTCGTTATATATATATATATATATATATATATATATATACATATATATATATATATATATATATATATATATATATATATATATATATATATATATATATATTTATATGTATATATATATATATATTAGAAAGTGAGGTTCTTTTACAAAATGAAAAATAATCGAGGTGTCCTACACTTGTGAAAGTATAAAGAAAAAAGATGAAATCGAAAATGCAACTGGAGTCTTATTTAAAAAAATATATATATATTCATTTGGCTCCTTTACCGGTTTCGCATTTCTTTTGCTTTTCAAAAGTAAGGTTGAGATGGCGGGTCTGTGGTTTTTCTCACATCTTCTTAAAATAAATATATATATTTTTTTAAAAATAAGACTCCAGTTGCATTTTCGATTTCATCTTTTTTTCTCTCTATATATATATATATAGATAGATAGATACGTATGCGTGTGTGTGGATGTGTGTGTATGCGTGTGGGTGTGTGCTTGTATATATACATATACATACACCTGTACACATATTGGCATTCATACTCGTATATACAAGCACACACACATACACACACACACACACAAATATATATATAAATACATACATACACCTGTACACATATTGGCATTCATAACCGTATATATACAAGTACACGCACACACATATATATGTATATATATATATATATATATATATATATATATATATATATATATATATATATATATAAATATATATATGTATATAAAGATATACATACATCTGTACACATATTGGCATTCATACCCGTATGTACAAGCACACACTCACACACACACACACACATATATATATAAAGATATACATACATATGTACACATATTTGCATTCATACCCGTATATATACAAGCACACACACACACACATATATACCATATATATATATGGGGATGTATGTGTAAATTTACAATAATTAGTATATGTTTAACGTTATTAATACGATAAAGCATGTATACATATCTATACCCGTAACTGTCTACACGTCACCGCTATATATATATATATATATATATATATATATATATATATATATATATATATATATATATATATATATATATATATATATAAATATACATATATATATACGTATGTATAAGCAATGAGTTATTTAATTTGTTGATTATTCAACAAATTTAGTTTATAATAGCTTAGAAGCACTCAACAAAATTCTTCTGGAGTATATCAATAATATTAATATATTTATGTGTGTGTGTGTGTGTGTGTATAAATGTATATATATATATATATATATATATATATATATATATATATATAAATGTATATATACATATATATGCATATTTACATGTATCTCTCTATATATATACAATATATATATATGTGTGTATGGGTGTATATATATATATATATATATAGAGAGAGAGAGGGATACATATGTATATGTCTATGTATGTATAAATGTATATATATATATATATATATATTATATATATATATATATATATATATATATATGTATGTATGTATAAGTGTATGTATAAATGTGTATATATATATATATGCGTGTTCGTGTGTGTACTGATTACACAACCGTTTTTGATGAGATGAAGACTATAACGTTTTACTAAGCATATAACTTCAACCTCGAGGTGGATAATAGACTCCGAATCTGCACTATAACTATTACCTGTTCCAAATACCCGCTGTAAGTATATATATGCTACTAATCTCTCTGTGGACAGAAAATAATTATTATTTTAACGATGAAACTTTCTGAAAACCGTTCTCGGTAAGGTCAGTAATAAAGCTTGGTTATACGTATGGTTTTTATAGAGCCAATGCTACGATTTGTCCAGCTTAGTAGGCACATACGTAACAACTAGAAGATTCTCATCACTGAACCATGAATTATCACAGTGTTACAAACGTTGGTATAATTAAATCAACCATATAATATATTTTTGCAATTAATATATATACTATTAATCACCTGAGACAGGATTTGGCGTGGTCAATCTTGGATTCGTTGGTAGATATCCCTGTCAATTGAAAAACAAATGTTTTTCAATATGGCCAGAGAAAGAAATGTCCAAACTTAAGTTGAAATAGGTTTAATAGCGAGAATGATGTTTACATTTTAGTGCTAGCCACTGATACTACACACCTAGCATCGATCCAGTAGGTGTGCAAGCATGTACAAACATATCTGTTTTTACTGTGAGAAAACAACATCGTAACAGTAGAAGCAATAAACGATCGCTTTGTTATCCTGTTGAGCATCGATTTAACTGAACATGGAATTTAGACCAAATATGCCAGGCAAGACCGCCTTCCGGACCCTACATCTAAACCAGCCGGCTTCGACCTTCCTAGAAAGCAATGGGTGTACCTTAATCGGATCCGCAAAACTCATGTCAGGACACCCCATCATCACTATCGACGGTAAATGAAAGACATCCTACCATGTGACTGAGGGGATCTAGACCAGACAGTACTGCATTTTATTTGGGATTGCCCCCCTCAGAAATTTTCCCGGCAGCCTGGAAACAAACCATAATACTTCAAATGAGGTCTTAGTCTTGCTCATCAAACTCGATCTGTCTCGAAAACAATGGCACAGAGAGATAATATAAAAAATTTACCTGGGTAAGTTTTTGACAACGTGAAACAACAGTCACACAACACAAATTATTTTTACTAATCATTGAATTCAGTGTGTGTGTGTGTCTATGTGTATTAAATATATATATATATATATCAGAAATAGCCGTCGAAACGGCTTGAGCTCTGCCGTCGATGTCGTACATTTTCATATATATAATACATATAAAAATGAGCCGTCAATACAGCTAAATTCTGTCAAAGACACATATATACGCTTCCTAATGAGAGCCCAATTATGCCCACATATCGAGTACATGTGTTTATCATTTTATCAGTTTAGATGGAAATAATTTTTTCCTGGCACGTTTAAATGTCTCATGCTATATCACCTTGACCTTGATCACCTTCACCGACCAGTTTGTCGGGCGCCATTCGGCGGCGCTGGCACAGCACGTTGCTGTTTTAGCCATACCATGATGCCATCCCACTGGCTGGGCGGGCATGCCGTAAGTCTAAAGTCTGTCTTAAGCCAGAAGGCTCATTTGGCCGGTGCTTATCCCGGCTTCATGGTGTGAAGCGACTGATAGCACAATACTCCCCCCCCCCCCCTGACAGGACGCTAGTCCAGCAGGATTAAACCTCCAGCTGTTGCTGGTACTCATTTTCAGCTGAGTAAACTGGAGCAACGTGAAATAAAGTGTCTTGCTCAAGGAAACAACAATCACCTGGTCCGAGAATTGAAGTCACAACCTTTCGATTGTAAGCCCAATGCTCTAACCACTAAGCCATGCGCCTTCATGCTATATATATCTATAATTATATGCGCATTGGGGCATTCTCGGTTGACCACTCTGTGTGTGTACAGATATAACTTTATTGCACTTTTCGGCTGATAGCACACTTCCTATATATATATATTTATATAGTAGTGGCAAAACAACAGTTAGTTCATCATACCGAGAACAATAGTTTGAACTTAGCGGGTCCTCAGCTCGAACTGATGATCCACTAAAGTGAAACATACATGAACGTATGCATATTATATTTGGCAATATACCATATCTTTAATTAAAAACATTTTGAAGATTTTTGCTGGACTGGCAATCGCTCTGTATAGACAGCTCCTGATTATTACTGGAATTCTATATGAATCCAGCTTCTATAATTTTCGGCGGAAGAGGGCAGTACGTAGCTCTGATGATTGCCAAACAGCATGAAACAGACTGTTAGATTCTCTGCCTTCTTTCGCCGAAAAGAAGTAAGTGACATAGTTTCTACTTTAAAATGATAGCATAATTCTTCAAAATGATTTAAATTAAACATACGGTATATTGCCAAATATACTATGCATAGATTCATATAAATATCGCTATTCCAGAGCACCAATCCTAATATATATTAATATATATATATCTGAATGGAGGCAGTAAAAAACAGTTAGACCATTACTCACCAGAGTACTCTATAACTAGGGTTAGTAGAGTGGGTAATATGAAAAAATACAGGACCCCGACGTATGTTTATTCAAATATGTATGTACTGTATTTTGATAGAATGGTTTCAATATCATTTGTAACAACTGCATCTTCAGCACCGTCAGTCCCATCATCAGTATCATCATCGTCATCATCACCATCATCGTCATATGAGCGGGAGAAACAATAGAAACCGCAGCATCAACAGCATCATCTTAATCTCATCACATACTGTTGTGCTAAATTCTCAGAACTTGTTCGCCACATCTGCTGTTTAGTTTGCATTCGAAAACCCTCTACTATATCACTCAATTCATGCGGAAGTCTAGTCTAGTCAAGTGTGGTAGTTGGAGCCAAATGGTAAATGTTCCAACGTCTGATGTTATATTGCTTTGTTAAGATTCATTTGAATGAATTGCAGCTAGATAGTTAAGTTTATTTCAAGCTCTGTTTGATTCACAACAGTCCTGAAGCTTAAGATGTTTATAATGGTGTAATCATTTAGTCCTTTGATTAAGCCATTCCAACCACAAACATTTCTTTTGTTTTTCTATATCAACTGCTTAATTTATTCAGTGCATTTTCCTGTATTTGCATCGTGTATAATTTAAAATGACTTTGGCAGTTAGTCTAGAATTTGTATTAACCACATAGATAATCCCTTAAATATTACACGAGAGTACACCTGCTTATTGGTATTTTTGGAAGCCTCTATATGTATCTTTCGGCATTGAGATAAAAACAAATCTGATGGTCCACTTATCATGTATTATGTTGCTTTTTAATTTAAACCTAATGTATATATGTCAGTTTTTCTTCGAGATCCAATTATTAATATATTTGACCAGCATTTCTAAGGAAACCATAGATATAGAAATATGTATTCAGAGCTTGCAGGATAATCCGTTATATGTGTACTGTTAATATGAAAGGCACTTTTAACCCC
Source organism: Eledone cirrhosa (assembly GCA_964016885.1). Lineage (NCBI taxonomy): Eukaryota > Metazoa > Mollusca > Cephalopoda > Octopoda > Eledonidae > Eledone > Eledone cirrhosa. Next base: position 38,911,180 of record OZ024747.1, on the reverse strand, counting down.
AAATTAGATAACCAGAGTCTTCCCATCAAAATCAATCATGCAAAGCAGTAGTGGTTGTTTTTGTTATTGAAGGTAACTCATCACTGACTAAACACAATGGCCGACCTCTTTAACCGAATCTCTATCTCTCTCTCTCTATATATATATATATAATATATATATATATATATACATATACATATATATGTGTGTGTGTGCATATTCATACATACATATATATATATATATATATATATATATATATATATATATATATATATATATATATATATATATGTATGTATGAATATATAACAGGAGACCGATGAGCTTTTGACTCCAGAGTCGGCTTGAGCTGATCAACCCCCTTAACGTGCGTCACACTTCCATAACTGTAATGGATATTTAACACCACCTCCATATTATTAAGCCTTCATTACGTTTCTTGATTGGTGACGCACGTTTCGCTATTGATCAGCTCAATATATATATATATATATATATATATATATATATATATATATATATATATATATATATATATATATATATATATATATGAGAGTATTGAAGTTTGCTTGAAGCATTGTGGAACAATAAGTAAATATTTATAAGTCGTTTGGAAGCCTCGACAATGCAAATGGGTAAATCTCCGGGTAACAAGGTCCGGTGGTGGAGAGAGAGATATGTAAGTGGGTGTACGTTGAGATGCGTGGTGTGTATAAGATGTGTGAGATGTGTAGAATGAAGGGAAGAGTAAAGGGTAAAAATAATAATAACAACACAAGAGAGAGAGTTACCTTGGGAGAGATTTAATAGTCCCTATATATTTCGGATTCACATCCATCAACTGGGGTTTTTTCCGGGGTGGGGGAAAAGGTTGTCTGTCGGACAACTCGGAACGCGTCTTTCGCTGTTTGTTGATTTGAATATCTGAGGTATTCGGCCGAGCGCGCGTGCGCGTGAAATGGGGTCTGTCGTACAGAGGTCAGCGGCCGAATGAGGGAGTGGGATGGCGCTAGCTGTCAGTCCATTCTCTGCCTGTTTGGTAAATGTTACTGTGTGTGTGTGTGCGTGTGTTGTTGTCTCGCTTGAGTGTGTGTGTGTGTGTGTGTGTGTGCGTGTGTAGTTGCCTTGTTCATCTGTATTGGTAGTGTAGTATGTTCGTATGGTGGAATGCTACTGTGTGTGTGCGTGTGTGTGTGTAGTTGTCTCATTTGCGCGTGTGTGTGTGTGTGCGTGTGTTGTGTGTTGTTGCATCGCTTGTTAACTTAAACCAGCCATTTCATTTCGCTTCTCTCTAATCGGTTGTTTATTTTTGGTTGCAGTCGTTTTATAAGAAGCGCTTCCTTAATACGTAACGTGCCGACGTTTCTTTCAGTCGCTAGAATTGTGACAATGGGCCTTCCGTCTTTGTTTCCGCATTTGTCTATGTGTTTCCGGAAAGACGTAGACAAATGCGGAAACAAAGACGGAGGGCCCATTGTCACAATTCTACCGACTGAAAGAAACGTCGGCACGTAACGTATTAAGGAAGCGCTTCTCATCAAATGACTGCAACCGCAAATAAACAACCGATTAGAGAGAAGTGAAATGAAATGGCTGGTTTAAGTTAACAAGCGATGCAACAACACACAACACACAACACACAACAACACACAACACACGCACACACACACATACGCAAACGAGACAACTACACACACACACGTACACACACACACAGTAGCATTCCACCATACGAACATACTACACTACCAATACAGATGAACAAGGCAACTACACACGCACACACACACACACACACACACTCAAGCGAGACAACAACACACGCACACACACACACAGTAACATTTAACAAACAGGCAGAGAATGGACTGACAGCTAGCGCCATCCCACTCCCTCATTCGGCCGCTGACCTCTGTAAAACCGACCCCATTACACGCGCACACGCGCTCGGCCGAATACCTCAGATATTCAAATCAACAAACAGCGAGAGACGCGTTCCGAGTTGTCCGACAGACAACCTTTTCCCCTACCCCGGAAAAAACCCCAGTTGATGGATGTGAATCCGAAATATATAGGGACTATTAAATCTCTCCCAAGGTAACTCTCTCTCTTGTGTTGTTATTATTATTTTTACCCTTTACTCTTCCCTTCATTCTACACATCTCACACATCTTATACACACCACGCATCTCAACGTACACCCACTTACATATCTCTCTCTCCACCACCGGTCCTTGTTACCCGGAGATTTACCCATTTTCATTGTCGAGGCTTCCAAACGACTTATAAATATATATATATATATATGAAAATGTATGACTTCGACGGCAGAGTTCAAGCCGTTAGCCGTCGAAACGGCTTGAGCTCTGCCGTCGGGGTCATACATTTTCCTATTACACACTCTACTACCCTAAGTATTGAGGACTCTGCTGCGTTATGGTCCATCTGGTTCCTTACCACACCTCCCTAGTTATATATATATATATATATATATACATATAAGTATGTATGTATACGTACATACATATATGTATACCGACGTACAGTAGTATGTATATATATACATACATGCACACATATATGTATATGCACGTCGCGGTTTACCGAACATTTATTATAATGCCGTTGATATGCATAAGGAAAGTATATACTTTCAGACGTTCAACCAACTGGCAGGAAGGTATACGATGCTGACGGTAGCTAATAAGCTTGAAACTAGTACATCTTTCATGTGTCAGTGTTGAACAAAAAGGTGACGTGATTGCCTAAATATTGTACGGCGTAATTCGGGCTTTTTTTTTTTTTTTCAAACAAAGAAACCGAACATTATAATAAATGTTCGGTAAACCGATACGTGCATATATATATGTGTGCATGTATATGTATATATACATACTACTGTACGTCTGTATACATATATGTATGTACGTATACATACATACATACTTACATTTAAGTATGTGCCGTACTAAGAGTGAGAAATGAAATTTCGTTTCATTCTATTCCATTTATATATATATATATATTTATATATATATATATATAAAATTGCAAGTTTGAAGACTATTAGATAAAATATATACAGTATTTCTCTCTAGTCTGTATAAATGAACCACACAAAAATTCATTTAAACGAGGCTATCAGTTTAAAATGTAACTGTGAAGAAATAATAGAGAAAAGATATAGACTATATTCCGCCATGTACAGCCATATAAAATGTATCTAGTTATTTCTTATAGACTGTAGAAATTGACTAGACAAATTATCAACTACACGGAGTTAGGTACAGAATAGAAGTTTGAAGAAAAAATGCACATACATTTTATCAAAATTCCTTTAGTCCCAACTACCGTAGTTTCATTCCATTTTTTGGATATACCCGATCTTGCATCTATCCATGAGGTTGGAACTCATCAGGAGACACCCCAGACTGGACTAAGTTTTCTACCATGACCGCCGCCAGAAATGAATTCAAAATGGCTAAGAACTATCACGTGGCCAGCGGTCAAGGCAGAATATTTGTGATTGGTGCCTCTCGGCGAGTAGGCTAGCTGCTAATATAAGTCTAATGGTAGCTAAGATGCTTCCATAGGCGGTATGCCAGTTGAGCACTCTATGCTCCTACGGAGCATAGTATGATAGAATGGAAAATGAAAAATCAGTGATGCATCGGAACTCAATTTATTGTGTTACAATTGTTTCCCCAGCGAACAGCTCGAGGTGCGATCCATGTGTGGATCGACCTGACTCTAGACTCGCAGGTTCCTCGCACACGTCTATAGACGTTCGCCTGGGAAACAATTGTAACACACAATAAATTGAGTTGCGATGCATCACCGATTTTTCGTTTTCCATTCTATATATATATATTGCAATTAAGTACATGGAACTTTCTTCATTAAATCGAAGATTTTTACTCGAGTACCAGGATAAATATAAATGTTTTATAACACCAGATCATTTAATAGAAATAGCCGTACAATACGTTCGATATTCGAACTAAGAATACGTTGTTCATACATTAGACGCATCTACGCCCAATATATTTAAGAAAGAAAAAGAGCAAACAACTTTTTTATATAAATAGAAAAGATACATTGTCACAGGGAATTGACAGTGAATAAGCGAAGTAAAATTACTCTCGGCTGAACAAAGAACATTAAAACCCGAATTGCAAATTACGAAATCGAATACATGTTGTCAAAAATACCTTGGGGCTCAATCATACTCAAGTAAACTGATTGGTCAATGCCTTGTAACCAATTCTGTATAATTGAAATACTTTGGTGTTTATCCGAAATCGCATCGTCGTTTCTATTTCAGTATTAAGCTTGTGTTTATTATTTTTGTTTAAAATATTAACGATTTACAATTTCATTTATATTTCCATATAAACCTGCTATGCTAAGTAATATCGTAATAATTGCATCTACTTGATTCGTTAGTTACAATCTGTTGGATGAAGAATTGTCAAAATAGAACCAGTGTGCTTGTTGTTTCCCATCACTATAAAATACCGTCAATTATCAACATTCGATCTTTCAATATCATCAATAAATTAAAATAGATTCTACCAGAAACAAAGAGTTAGGATCTTGATGCGCCCAAGTCTTGCTCTTCGTCGTTCACCGTTTAAAATGAAAAGAAAAAAAGAGAATATATTGATTTTGTTCTGAGATGAAAAATGTTCTTTGCTGTTTTCTTTGATTGTTTTGAGCACTATTTTACTTAAGTAACTAAGTATTTAGGATCGCATAACATACGTTAAGAAAAATGTTAGCAATGAAATAGAAGTATATCTATCATCTCCGTCAGATGTTACAACATAGCACCAGCAGCGGCTTACAACTAAAACTCCAAAATAATAATATATTTTATTATATTTATCTATATCATGAATAGATAAATGGATGATAGATTATGTGACGTTCATCATTTACTTGAGAACAGAATTATGACAGCTGTTTTCGCACCCATGCTGTCGGTCTAAAATGAATAGAGCTTTGTAAAATATTTTCCAGAATATATTCTTAGATTTTGAGACCGAAGCATCAAATCGCTTGCAGTCTCTCACACAAACGTAAATGTTGATATATTCTGTTTTCGCACTGCATGTATACTTTTTTATGGGAGTTTATTGAGATATTATACCAGTGGCTCTTTTCTAAAACGTTAAATGTCTTGTTTCAAGTTAACTCGTATCAATCATACCAGTACAGATAGAAATGACAATTCAATATTTTTTATCTATCCAAATGCTTTGCGTTATAATATTGAGGGCACTCGTACTATGTTTAGGATGGTGAAGTGGAACTCATTCCTTCGCAAGTTAACGTTAGTATGGGAGTCAACTGATAGTTTCATGCATATTACTCTGGCGTAGAACTGTATTTTCTACTTATATGACAGATGCCATGGTGAAATGAATGTTAAATGTATTTGAATCCATGATAATATAAGACGATCTATAAACAGCTATATAAATATCAGATGTATCATGAAATATGACAGCGAATGTTTATTTAACAATCCAAGTATTTTTTATTTGTCAGTGCTTAGAGATGGTGAAATAAAATCAATGCCTTTACAAGGGGAAGTTACACAGGAATTATTATTTAAGAGAGCTCATTTTGTGAAATTACTTTAGAGTTGATCCTGTGTATGTGTTGAGTAATAATATTCAAACGATATTTTCACAACTTATTTCCTCAAAATCAAACTACATTCACACATAAACATGTATATATAGAAATATTCATATATAGGCTACTCTTCTCAGTTTCCTACTAGCAAATTTCGCTGTTAATGTCATTCTAAAACAATATGGCCAACGTATATAAATAAATAAATATATATATATATATATATATATATATATATATATATATATATATATATATATTAGTAAAAAGGAAAAGAAAATGCTGACAAATTTTTCCCACTGAAAAATAGTTTTAATTAGTAATAAGTATTAGTTAGTATTCGGTTTTAGTTTTAAGTTTTTACCGGCTGCGCATTTCTTATGCTTTTCAAAAATAATTTTGAGATAGAGTGCTCGTGATTTTTGCTCTAATCTGATCACTTTTGGAAATCCTTCCTGTTTTATGTGAAAAAAGTGGCTTGGGATGTATTAAGATTTGGTTGTTGAATGTCACGTCAATAAGCACTATAAAGTTGGCGCCAATTTGTGTTGCAACAATTCATGTCCTTATTCACGTGACATTCAACAATCAAATCTTAATACATCCCAAGCCACTTTTTTCACATAAAGCAGGAAGAATTTCCAAAACTGATCAGATTAGAGCAAAAATCACGACCGCTCTATCTCAAAATTATTTTTGAAAAGCATAAGAAATGCGCAACCGGTAAAAATTTAAACTAAAACCGAATACTAACAAATACTTATTACTAATTTATACTTATTCCTAATTAAACTATTTTTCACTGGGAACAATTTCTCAGCATTTTCTTTTCCTTTTTATTAATATATCACAACTCGTGTGTCACACCTCTATTTTTTTAAATATATATATATAATATATATATATGTATGTGTGAGTGTATGTGTGTGTGTGTGTGTGTGTGTGTGTATGTGTGCGTGTGTGTGAGTGTATGCGTGTATGTGTGTGAACGTGCGTGTGTGTAATTATTCCAGCTTAACCAATATGTTATTTATTAATACACAAAAATGGTCGAGGCATATCCGAATTGTTTCGAGATTTGTTTCGCAATACTTTGCTGGGTTTGATCAGAATTCGGCATTACATATATTAAAATGTCGGATCAAACTACGGCTAGTAACTAAAATACGGAAACCGATCATATTTATTTTAGGCTAATTTAATCCGCCACTCAGCTTAACATCCCAGCCTCGTCCTTCGATGAATTTAATGGATCCCACTCTGCTCCAGGCATTTGGAGTAGACCTTCGTTCTGACTAGAATACATGAACTACCTTTTCTATATAATTTCTTCAAATCAACAGAGGAAATAAAATATAACCATAGGTATGTCACATTGTTTTGCCTGTTGACCTATAGAAGAAAGAGAGTCAGAAAGAAAGACGTTAGCGAAATAAATGTACTAAAATAGCAGATTAAACCTTTTGTATTTTGATCTGAAATTACGCAGATATTTGTCTGTGATTCTTCCGATTTTGCTAAAATAAATACCGATCAATTACAAGCATTGGTTCGATCACATTTCAAATTTGAAGTCGTGCCAATAAATAAAACCGTCAATAATGTAAAAAGTTGAATACATTTTATGCTGGAGAGACGTGGATTCACGTTATCAAGGCGACATGAAATATATTTCAATGTTATTATTATGTTCATTATGTTTGTCGATGTATGATTAATAATATACCGAAAAACGTAAACTGGCTGTAATTTAACTAGTTTACATAGTTATATATTGTTCCCAAGAAAAATAATTAATTTTATAATATTTCTGCTAAACTAGGTATTAAATAAATGTATCAGATTTCTGTGTAACAGTTTCATGACGTAGTCTAGCCTCGTATCAATGAGGAATGTAACTTTGCTCTCTCACTATTACGAAAACGATAAAACGATTGCAATGTTTTGGTATAAAAGGTTTGTGAATAGTAAGAATGCGGATTGTGTAGCAGTTAGTTAAGTGACTCTACTATGTTTAAATTTTGCGCAACACCGTTGCCAAGAAACAAACTACCGATTCTTCTTTAACAACATATCAAATCGTCCAGTTGTGAATCTCTAATTTGACATATTTATGGAGCCGTCCTTTGAAAAGCCTGGCAATATCGGAATCTGATTCCAATGCACAGCTGTGGCATTGTGAAATAAATCAATATTTGGTTTGATAGCTAATTAAGCAATGCTAAATACTGAAATATATTCTGTGTGACACTTATCTAATTTCGACCTCCCTGCAATGATTTAGTTCTCATAGAACGGCAGAACTATAGGGGTACAGGACTGGATCTGTAATTTATTTTATGTCTTCCTTTACCGAGCCCATAAAATACAGGCACACATTTACTACGTAGATTTTATAGATCAAAACCGGTTGGTGATCTTGATTCCCTCATAGTCGATACGATACATGATGGATAGCTGTATTACGAATACAGATTGTGTTAACAATGGTGGTGTTAGAGTCTGTGACAAACCTATATTGAGCCGCATTGAGACGTTAATTAAGCAGAAGCAATCAAACTAAGGCTACTAAACAAGGATGAGAAACGGTCATAAAGAAGTATAAGGAAAAAATATATCAAATAGATATCAAACCTGAGTGGTCTAATTCGCGCCTGTCACAAATCTAGTACTTTGACAAACCTATGAAGACTAAGCTTTTTTTTAGGTGGCCTCTCCTCGCCTCGTGGTAGCTACGTCACTGAGTTGTGAGATTTTTATTGGGAGCTACAGGTGTCACCCATTGCTCCTTCTCCCCTAGTAGTTTGTTGCTGTTGGTACGGGGCTGCTTATTCGTCCAGCAGTTACCCGCTTATATCGCAACTAGCCATCATATCTGGTAACCGTATCGATATCCGCTACCTGCCACCTGTTGTCTAGTAGAACAGCTCTGCCGAGAATTGGTCTCTGTCGGTTGTATAAGTTTATCCATTAAATAAGGAGTCTGAATACAGGTCACTGCAGCGTTTGATGTAGTTAATATTTGAGCCATATATCCTAATAGGAGACTTCAATGCACATGTTGACACAGACCACCTGACATGGAAAGGAGTGATTGGAAGGAATGGCGACCTTGATCTGAATACGAACGGAGAGGCCTTACTAGACCTCTGTTCTAGCAATGGACTATCTATTATAAATACATTCTTCCAGCAAAGAGACATCCATAACATACATGGTATAAAGGGAATCAGGGACTGAGATGAATAATTGCTTTTGTTATTGTCTCTGATCTCTTTGATTCTGTGCTGGGTGTTTGTGTTAAAAGAGTGCGTGAGCTCTCAACTGGTCACCATCTAGTTATCTGCAGCTTGAGATTAACTAAAGCCAATGAAGCCCAGACAACTGGCAGGTCCAGTGTGATAAGGTGGGAACATTGGTTGATAAGTAAGTCAGGACCAGGTTTGCATATACTATGGCAATCCAAAATGAGCAAACTGAGGATGTTAAGACGTTATTCACAAGGCAAAACAGTTATGGAGGGCATAGTAGAATCGAGTATAAAGATTCTGTAAACTTCATCTTGTCGAAGTTATACTAGGCAGGATTAGAACACAAAACGTATCCCAATTGGATTTCTATAGGCACTTTGTCGACGCTCTATCAGCCAAATTAATTATAATTGATTTCTTGTCTTTTTTCTGCACGTGAGAATAGATATTTATTTGTTTGCTGTTGTCGTTTCAGATTCGAGTAAGTACTTACTTCTATGAATGTTGTTGTTATTTCTATTATACTTCACTCCAATGAAGAAATAAAATAATCAGGATTCATATATGTCCCCATCAACGGGATGAAAGCAAGACAGTATGCTTAAAAGACAAACTTTATTTATCATAACACAATTGCTTAAATATTAATTTAAGTTACAGTGAGAAAAACATGGCACAGAATTCTGTTCTTGCATGCATCCACTTCTCTTCTCTTTCTTTTTCTCTATATCTCGTTCTCTTTGTCTTTCTCCTTCTCTTTCTCCTTCTCTCTGTTTCTGTTTGCCTGTCTGCTTCTCTCTCTCTCTCTCTCTCTCTCTCTCTCTCTCTCTATCTCACTCGCTCTCTCTCTTTATATATATATATATATGTGTCTGTGTCTGTGTATGTATATATATATGTATATATATATATATATATATATATATATATATATTAGAAAGTGAGGTTTTTTTTACAAAATGAAAAATAACCGAGGTGTCCTACACGAGTGAAAGTATAAAGAAAGAAAGATGAAATCGAAAATGCAACTGGAGTCTTATTTTTAAAAAAATATATATATTTATTTGGTTCCTTTACCGGTTTCGCAGTTCTTCTGCTTTTCAAAAGTAGAGTTGAGATGGAGGGTCTGTGGTTTTTCTCACATCTGGTTGGTCTCTGAATGTTACTTGTTTTATATGGAAAAAGTGGCTCGAAATGCCAGGTTTTTTCCAGAAGTAATTTGATTGGTTGGTCAAAAATTATAATAAATTTCGCGCCAGTTCGCGTTACAAAGTTCTTCAAACAAGGGGGGGAGGGGGTCACAGGTTGTTTTTTTCATATATGAGTGTTTGAATTCGTTTTACTTAAAAAAAGGGGGCTCACGAAGGCTTTTTTTTACTAAACATAATTTGATTGGTTATAAATGAAATTATGGCTGTCACGTGAAGAAGTTTTCATTAAATTTTCGCACCCTTATTTGGAAATCTATTCTGTAGCCTTTTTAGAGAATTTTATGACAAGTAAAAGATAATGGTCAAGAGAAATTGGATAGAAGAATTGTTCTGGTTTAGTGAATATGGTTAGTTCGCTGGGGTGTCAGAATTCAGATTTTCTATTGAATAAAGAATGTAAAGATATGTATGTGTGTATCCAATGCATATCAATAAAGAATGTGCGTGTGATTTTGTGACTGAGAAACTGCCTGTATTTCCAACCTAATGAAATATTACAGGAATACTAATTTCTCCCGTGTTAGGAGAATTCCGTTACAAGCTATGTGTATGGATGTGTTTGCAGACAGATATATATATATATATATATATATATATATATATATATATATATATATATATACATATATATATATATATATATATATATATATATATATATATATACATATATATATATATATATATATCTGTCTGCAAACACATCCATACACATAGCTTGTAACGAAATTCTCCTAACACGGGAGAAATTAGTATTCCTGTAATATTTCATTAGGTTGGAAATACAGGCAGTTTCTCAGTCACAAAATCACACGCACATTCTTTATTGATATGCATTGGATACACACACACACACACACACACATATATATATATATATATATATATATATATGGGGGGGGGTATGTAGAGAGCAGAGACGGTGAGAGAGTGGGATTTAGAAGGAGGGGATATATTATTTTATATGAACATGGAGATAATACTGGTGACACAAATTTCGATAAAATATTAATTAAAATTGACATTGGAAGTAATTGGTATAATGTAAAATGAATTATCTCTTTGTTTTACGTATTTTCACTCCCACCAAACACAAATTACAACCTATAAAATATATCCTACAATATAACGCACTTCAATTATGATAGTATATAAATACATACATACATATATATTTGAATGTATGTATAGTATATTTGGCAAAACATTTTGCAGACCATACGCTGTCGGTTTTAAAGTAGTTACTATGTGACTTACTTCTTTTCGGCGAAAGAAGGGAGAAAAGCTAACAGTCTGTTTCACGCTATTTGGCGATCATCAGAGCAAAACACTCCCTGGTTCCGACAAAAATTATAGAAGCTGGATTCATAGAGAATTCCAGTAATAATAATGGGCTGATTATACAGAAAATTGCCGGTCCAGGTTGTGCGTGAAAGCAAGAAGCAGGGAGTGCGTGGCTCTGATGATCGCCAAACAGCGTGAAACAGACAGTTAGCTTCTCTCCTCTTTTTTCGCCGAAAAGAAGTAAGTGACATAGTCACTACTTTAAAACCGATAGCGCATGGTCTTCAAAATGTTTTTAATTAAACATACGGTATATTACCAAATATACTATACATACATTCATGTATTCATCGCTATTTCAGAGCACCAATCATAATATATATATATATATATATATATATATATATATATATATATATATGTGTGAGTGTGGGTGTGGGCGCACGCCATTTTATCCTTGGACGCCTATTTGATGTTGTCCATTTTCTTGGTGCCCACAATTTCACTCTTCTCGTCTATCTGTTATCACTGTGTCGTGTGATGAGGCCAGCCCATCTGTGTTTGCCCGTCTTTATGGTTGTTATTGCATCGCTGATTCAAGTGTGTTGTCGGAACCAAGTGTTTTTTCTTCTTGTCACGCAGCGTGATATCCAGCATACATAATTACATAATTATATATATATATAATTATATATATATATATATATATACATACTTTATATGGAATTAGTTGGAGCACTAAACCCAGCAGTTCAATCATATTGAAATGAATTCCTGTATTGGTTCCCAACCACTTTGTTGTAATATGAGTGAGAGTGGTGAGTGTGGCTAGAGTGAATGGGCATCTTTTGAGTATGCGCCTGTAAATTAGAGAACGACAGCTTGGAAGCGGAATTTGCCATAGGGATCAGGATGACCGTAACTTCATTCGAGTTTTCCCCAGAAGTGACCGTTGAAAACCTCTACCCTACTAGAGAATTTGATTTGTTGGAATATTTAACGTTTGTTGTTGTTTTTAAACTTCTTTTATGGGATAAAAACCCACATTGTACACACTTGTGTCATCTTTAGTGTTTTCTTATTGTGAGAAATGCGTGCAAAAGGAAGAAATTATTATTAAGACTCTTTACGTTCTGAGTTCAAATCCAGCCGTGGTTAACTTTGCATTCTATCCTTACGTGGGCGATAAACTAAAGTACCCGCAACGCAAGTCAATTTAATCGACTCACCGCTCGACAAAACATTGGCGGTCTTGTGACTAAATCTGAAGACGTTATCATTATTAATAATTGTTGCTACTTTTGGCACAAGGCCAACAATTAACTAGTGCATTACTGGTACTTTATTTTATCGACCCCATAAGGATGAAAGGCAAAGTTAACCTCGGAGGGATTTGAACTCAGAATGGCAAGGGCCGTAACTCTACGCGTCCGACCCTCTACCGATACTGCCAATACACTGCCTGTATGTCATTTGCATTGGGATGCACACATTTCAAACTTCAAATTTTCCCAATATGTGACCATAGAATTAGAGCACAACTGTCCTCTATCTTATCGATATTGAATTTTCGGCAGATTCTGCACGGCTATCTGAACATTATGAAAACGAAAATCGATATAAAATAAAACACTTAATAACAATCGTACATAAAATAATCTAAAACAGGCAAAATATCCGATTGCAATCTGATACAACAAATAATTGACAACAGAATTCAATCATATATGATAAATAAATATCACAACAAAATAGGCTAGTTATATAATTGTTTGCGAATATCGATTCTTTTTAGTTGGTTTCTGTCCACAGATGATCATAGAAGTAAACATTCGCCGAATGCTTCATAAAGCCTTCAACTATATCTTACGCAAGAATTATGTTGATTGACGACTCCTGCTCCTTTCCCCTTTTAAACTGATAATACAACACATAGAACGGTTGTCAATTTACACACATATCAATTAATCGATGAAATACATCTACTTACGTGATTTTATCATCGATAACTGATAAAAAAGGAATAAAAATTTCATGCAAGTAAATGTCAAAAATATTACATATTTCGCTATGCTGTAGATAAATATGAAATAGATCGGATATTGATAAATAGGCTCGTGAAATCAATAAAATGAAATGTTATTGACTTATCTTCCGAAATTTTAAAAATATGATTACAATTTACTTCGCACTTCTGACGCATCTCCGAATTTGTTAAAACCATATCCCTCAAATACTCTCAGACTCTTAGAAATATCAATTTATTTCTAATCGCCTTTTTTGTTTTCTACATCAAATTACTTATTCCTTCGAAATATTTTATGTAAATTTAGATGTTACAAATTTTATACTCTTTCAAATATTAACCAAATCGATGAATTCTGCTTATGTTATTGAAATATGTTATTTTATATCTTTCGTATATTATATATATTTTTAAATTCGGTTTCAATAATGAGTTGTAACGAATTTTCTACTATCACCAGCAGTTTTTTCATGCAGTACTTGTTAAGAGTCGGACAGATATTTTATAAGTTAGTCAAGTTTTAGAAACACATAATTGTTGCAAGTGTATATGTTCATAATGAAGTTTTGACTATATAATATAACTTATATATAAAAATATATATTTTTCTTCAAGCAATCAATCTTTATACGTTATAAAAACGCGTATATGTTGTGTATTTAATATCGATTATATTTATAATGTATAAGGATTTATTGAAAGTACAGAGACGGAGTAAGAAAGTTGTAAGACAAGAGAAATATAAGACGAAGAAAACCAGCATGGCTACGATTTTCTTGTTCAATTTTGAATTCAAATATGCTTTGGAAACTTTACTATTTAATCGTTGCCAGCTCAGATATTAACTATTGTATAATTATATTCCCTTCAGAAACGTAGTGTAGAGTATAGGATGCATGATGAAATAGTCGACATAGGCGGCAGGATAAAGGAGCACTGAGGAGAATTCAATGGAAAGATATCTCTTCAGTGTTCTACCAACATTTCTTTAGTAGAAAATACAGCGAAGGCCTCTATTTCTATTTTCAAACTCCCTCGCTGTTTCCAAACATATTTACTTGTCATATATACTTGTCATATATATATATATGTGTGTGTGTATCTATATGTACGTGTGTATATATATATATATATATATATATATATATATACTGGCGTGGGCTGTGGTGTGGTGGTAGTGGATTGTCGGTAGACAGGTTGGCGTATGTTTGTGGCTGGTTATTGTGTTGTGTGGGGTGTGGTTGTGGTGTTGTTGTTTATGGTAGTGGCGTGTGTGGTGGTGTGGTGGATGTGTTGGTGGTGTCAAGTCGATGGGGAGATACACACCTAGACACTCTTAGTCTGATAAATACGTTGTGTATATATACACATGCGCATATGTACTGACATATATACATACACACCTATATACACACACATACACGCGATCATATACACCCACACGTACATATATCAATATGCATATATATGCTCATCTGTATATATATACGCACACATATATAAAATACTTACACACAGACACACACACTTGCGTTGGTTCGAGAGGGAAGGTATGTGTTGGCGATGTTAATGAAGTTAATGAATGTTGAGGTATGGACTTGTGACTTGTGGTGGAGGTGGTGGAGTTGTGAGCGACAAAAATATACAGGATCGAATAATACGATGGTTAAAAGGTAACATAGGGAACACGGGGGAAAGAAGTTTGTGGACGTATAGCGATGTGTGTGGTCATGGTGGTGGTGGTGATAGGGTGATATGTTCAACAATATGATTACATGATCAGATGTTACGGTGGGTTACAGAGTAAAGCATAGGGAGAGAGCAGATGTAACACAGTCGTTCTGTGAGTAAAGGGATGATATGTGTTGATGATGTTAATGATGTTAGTGATCGTTGAAGTATGTGGATGCATCTAGTGGTGGCGGTGGCGGTGTGTGCAAACATACAGGATCGAATTTTTTGTGGCGTTGTAGGTTAGGGTAGACAGAGGGGTCATGGGGAGTAAGGTTGCGGGTTTGGGATGGTAGACATATAACGATGTGTGCAGTGGTGGTGGTGGTGGCGGTGGTGGTGGCGATGGGTGGTATGATCGGATGTTACTATGGTTTGCAAGGTAAAACCTGACAGAGAGGACAGATAGAACACAATGTTGCAAAGATGAGGGGTGTATGGCGATGTGATTTTTGGTGGGGGTGATGTATGCGGCATGGTATACAAAAACGGGCTTACAAATGGTTACATGGAATACAATAAAATCAAATCACTGAAATGAGGGATGGTGATACGGGGCAGAGGTGGTTATTATTATGCTGGGTCATGGATAGTGTGCGGCTCTCCGCGCAATGTTTGTGCAGAAAATGTGTTCATCCTGGTGTGTCTGCAATTGACAATTATGTCTGACCTATAGTTTATGGCAGATTTTAATTTAATTATTTCTGCCGCCTCGGCCAGGCATAACCTGCAGTGGTTTCTGTCACTGGGGAGTTGCGCCACGCGTCTTTTGACTGACCATGTGACCTGGGATTCGATGTTCTTGTCCATGAGGTCCCAAATCAAGTCGGCCAATCTGGTTTGGGATCGTTTCAGCCTATGTTTAAAGGAGCTTGTATGGTTATACCAGCGCTCCTTAAATGTAGTGGAGGTCGCACCTATATATGAGTACTCTTTATTGCCGGCTGTGACATCACACCGGTAAACAATGTTTTTAACGAGGCACTCCCCGTTTAGTGGGCATTCAGCCCGTTTTTTTGCAGTTGCAGTTGGGTGTTACCGGTGTGGTGGCACGTTGCCGGTTGGTGGCGTGCTGTGTGGAGCTGGCATGTGGGTGTTGTGTATGTGGTTTCGTTCTGGTTTGTGGTAGTGATTTGTTGTGGAGCAACCATGTGTTTTCGTATTTTTGTCCTATTAGTGTGTGCTATTGTGTGGTCTAGATTTGGTGCTGTGGAGAAAGAGACTTTTACAGTGTGTCTATTGAAGAGCTTGTGGTATTTATGTGTGTGTGGAAAAGATTGTTCAAGCGCCCTAAAGAAGGTTCCCGGTATATTGGTGGCAACGTGTATAGAATACGGCGCGTTGTACCATCTGATAGGTCTACTTCGGGCTCTGCGGTGTTTAGTGAGGTTTTTCTTGTTAGATGGTGGCGTAGGTGCGTTTTGGTCAGGCGGATGTGTCGTAGGGGTTCCTAGTAATCTATTGGCATTATGTCTTTTGTCTCTAATTACTACGTAAACGTGTGCGATAGTCGGAGTCCTTATTGGGGTTGGAGAGTATGGCTTTATCACCTTGACGGTTGCGTGTGACGCTGGCTGCCCTTCCGGCTACAGAGGGTCTTAGGTTATTATTTGTTCTAGATGTGGTGACCTCTTCTATGTTTGTTTCTAAGGGTCCGGTTATGTTTGGCGGCGTTACGGTTCTATTTGGGTCGATGTAAGAAACCTCAATGTAACCAGCGTTTACAAGATCGGAGATGTAGTATTCCGCGTGCTGGTTGAATATATTTATATTAGCCGACAGGGTGGACACTCTATTGGAGACGCTTTTAACTATTGAGTTAATTATGCTCGTAGGGTGGTTGGAGTGTCTGTTGACGTATTTAAGATTTTTATTAGATTCGTGGTATGGACGGTAGAGACCTGAGTCTAATTCTAGGGTGACATCTAAAAAGTTTACTCTCCTACTGTTAGGTTCAATTTCTACCGCTAATCCTTGAGTCTTAAAGATGTACCTAAGTCGTTTGTGTAGTCTATCTAATTGGCTATTATTGAGTGCCCGGGTCATTAGTAGGGCATCGTCACGATATAAGCCACCGTCCAAGGAGGGGATCTCGTCTGTTAATATAATAATATGTTACACTCTCTATAGCTCTATACCTCAACACAGAAGTGAACCTAAACATCGAGTGCTCACCCGGGTTAACCTGCAGTAACTCCAAGTTGCACTCCCTATATATATATATATATATATATATATATATATATATATATATATATATATATATATAGTGTAGGAGGTGAGTTTTATTGTAGCACAATAAAGCAATGCAAATATCGGATAAGTAGCACTCTACAGTTTGTAGGACTGGAGTATAAATAATATAAGATCGAAGGATGGTTAAAAGAGTTCCAAGTATTTTATTATGCGCATTTCAAAAACAAATATCATCATGGGATGATATCTGCGTTTTCATCAGATAAAATAGGGATACATGATATGAAACTTAAAAAACACTTGTGAATAGTGAAGTTTTAAATCAACATATGAAAAATAATTTAAGATTGATGTATCAGATTGGGAAAAAGTGAGGGGGGTGTGTGGAAAAGGTAAGGAAGAGGAGGAGATGAGAGTAAAGAATGGTTGGGGAGGAGTATAAGAAGGAAGGGTGAGAGAGGAGGAGAGATGGGTGATACATACATCAATCTTAAATTATGTTTCATATGTTGATTTAAAACTTCACTATTCACAAGTGTTGTTTAAGCTTCATATCATGTATCCCTATTTTATCTGATGAAAACTCAGATATCATCCCATGATGATATTTGTTTTTGAAATGCGCATAATAAAATACTTAGAACTCTTTTAACCATCTTTTGATCTTATATTATATATATATATATATATATAATGAATTAGTAAACTAGCATGGAATTAATAGACGATTCAAAAATGCAATCCGTGTATTTGTAAAGAAAAATCCTTTATATCACATACAAATCAATACATTTATTTTAGATTTCTCATCCAACTGTGATGTTGTTTACCTTTTATTCCTCTGAGGTTAATTTAGAATTGCTAGCCAAATACTAGAGTCGAGTTACATGCTTAATTATTCCATAATTCCACAATTCTAGGCTTGTGGCTAAGATAAAAATCATATTCGTCCTATTAATGTTTGTCCTAGAGAATTATATATGATACGTGGGACTTTTCTCGCTATTATTTTTAATTGTACCTGAGTCTGTTGGGAGAAGTATGATACAATGCATTGAAAAATCAATTTGTTATAGCAGCATGGTAATCCAACTTACATTTTGTTAACCTGCATGTCTAATCTAAAAGGTAGAAACAAAAACTCAGCAGTCTTATATTCAATTAATTCTCATATATGTAGTACTGAAGAGCGCTCTATACGGATATTTGACAAACACGCATACACCCCGCCCACCCCACACTCATACACACGCAAACAGGCACACATACACACGCACGCACACATACACACACCCGCACGCACACGCACAGACACCCCAACACACACACACATACATACACACACATATATATATATATATATATATATATATTTCGTTTCTGAATTTGTTTAGCAAGATTCTTTATCTGAAAACGTGTGTTGAAACCGATATTGTTATACTTTGGGAGGGTCATGTTGCCAATAGGAGACACACGCACCAGTTGTTTTCACTTCAATTTATTATAATAAGTTTATAAATTTCCGGTTGGTTGCTTGGTTCCACAACCAGATGGTTGTTTATATATTGTCAAAGTTCTTTCGTCACATATTATGCGACCTCTTCAGTGACTGTGGATTCTTTTCTTTGCTTTTGTGCCTCTCCTTTGTTCTGTCCTACGCCATCTTGTTTCTCTGTGTGTGTTGTGTGCTCAGTCTGCGCATGCGCCACATCCGGGTGTCTGTTTGTGTTTATATTCGTTTATTTAGATGTATTACTGGTTGGTTGTTTGTTCTATGTGCGTGTGTGTTTTCATTTTGTCCTTAACATATTTTGTCCTTACACACACACACACACACACACACACACACACACACACATACATTTATATATATATATATATATATATATATATATATATGTGTGTGTGTCGACAATGACTCTGAAAAGTAATATTACCAAATAGAATTTTAGAAAACAAAATACTCACTGCTCAATACCAATGTACATGTAATTAATTATATAATTGCAATGTATGCAACGGAAAATATCTGACTAAAAAATGTATTAAAAAAATTAATATTTACTAATTGGAATCTAGTTCAAACGCAGAAGAATTTTTAGATTGAATGCAATATGAAATATACTCAAACATAAATAAACATTTATAAAATATTAGAAAACAGAAATGAAAAACGCTTTCATTAACAACAAATTTCGACACTGAACGTACCATAATATACAACAGAAATACTATAGGAAACTATTTAGTATAATTCCAAATTATTATATTTTGGGGAATGTTGAATTTTAACGCCCGTTCCAACATAACTAAATAAAAGAATCGCCATTGAACAAAATGTTTTTAGCTCTGTAAACATGACATGTTTGAATGATGTATTGACAGATGCAACTGACTGCGGACATAGAAGCACATTAGCAGCTTTGTTCATCTCAAGACGCAGGAGATTCTAAGTTTGAGTTTATAACTCTTTCTGTCCTGAATTCAAATCCCGCCAAGGTTATCTTTACGATTCATCATGACACCGTCAATAAAATGAAGTACAATTCAAGTATTAGGTTAAAACAATTCAACTTTTCCTCCACGCAAATAACAGCCCTTCTTCCAATAATACAAATAATTATTAAAGCAAATACCCATGAATATAAATTTTAATATATATATATGTATTGTTATACTTTGGGAGGGTCATGTTGGTCAATAAGAAACACACGCACCATTGCGTTCACTTCAATTTATTATAATAAATTTATAAATTCAGGAATTTATAAATTTCCGATTGGTTGGTTGGTTAATATATTGTCAAAGTTCTTTCGTCACACACTATGTGACCTCTTCAGTGACTGTGGATTTTTTTCTTTGTTTTTGTGCCTCTCCTTTGTTCTGTCCTACGCCATCTTGTTTATCTGTGTGTGTTGTGTGCTCAGTCTGCGCATGCGCCACATCCGGGTGTCTGTGTGTGTTTATATTCGTTTATTTATTTGTTTATTTACATGTATTACTGGTTGGTTGTTTGTTCTATGTGCGTGTGTGTTTTTATTTTGTCCTTAATTGTAAGTTGTGATGTTGCTGTTCCACTCATGTTTTCTATTTAATTTTGGTTGTAATTCTTTTATGTTTATTGCCTCTGTGATTTGTCTTGAAGGTCTCGCCAGTGTTCATTTATCCGTTCCCCTACACTACGAGCTGTCTCACCTATGTACACTATATTTTTATCTCTATATTGTCCTTCAGTACATCTTATGCTATATACTAGATTTATAGTTTTACAGTTAATATGGGGGCTTAATTTACAGGTTATACATTTCTTATCTATACAGGGGGGTCTTTGAAAAGGGTATGTCTTGCTAATAAGTGTTTTTATGGAGATACCTGGTCTTTCTACTCTCTTAATATTGAGTTTATGTTTATCTAGGGCCCTTCTAAATTTGTGAGCTAATTCACCTTTAGGGGTTGTATCGATGAACTTTACACTCTGGTATTTATTGATATCATACCATGAGTCTATTCTATTAATCTTATTCCTAGTTCGTTCTATTCTATTCCAAAATTTGCTCCTATACAAGGGGCAGGTCCCATTTGTTTCCTTATTTACCATTTTTTCCCATTTGGTTCTGGCTCCTCTATACACTCTGATTTTATCTCTCTGATTGTAACCAGAAAACTGCATACGGTGGATGAAGTGTTGTATGAATCTCTCTAGTTCTTCGGGGTTGCACATGCGGGACACGTTTGGCACGTTGGTATTGTAGGGCACAGGTTTATAAGGTCATGTGTGTCTACATAATTATACTATAGGTAAGTTTAAGTAGTAGTCCTAGCTCACTTGTATCAATCCAACGGAACTCAACATTGCTCAACATTGCTCTTACTGATCATTTCTACGCATTTCTCCACAGCAAAATCCACGTCAATAGATGGATACAGAGACACAATATCCATACTACCTATTATGCAGTTTGTTAGGTCCCTAGATCGGTTACTCTCGTCGATTCTGCTGAGGAGGTCCTCCGTGCTGTCACGTACATCTGGGGATATTTCAATGATGGGGCATATGATCAGGGAGAGGGAGTAGGACAGTCTGTAGTTACTAGCAATGTTAGCTCCACAGACTAGCCGTGGTGGTGGTCCCGTGACAGGGTCACTGCCCGTTTTATGGTCTTTTCGAAGCCCATACAACGCCGGCACATCATTGTTCCATGCCTGGAACTTGTTGGCAGTCCTTTTATTGGGCTGCATTATATTTGTCCACATCACCATATGGGCATTGAGGGCTTTTTCTCTATCCTCATGCCCTTGTGGTGTTACTTCTCTTGTGTTAGTGATGTGGGTGGATTACCTGGATGTAGTTTGGCAGAGTGGCAACCAACATTCTGCCAGACTTGTCTGTTGGAAAGCATGCTATCTCTCCATTACGCGAACGCTGCATGAGCTTACTCAAGCCATTTGCAGATTTTTCTCCCAGTTGCTGGGCCTCCATTCTATTATACTTCTTGCTATACTGTTCTATAATATTTCTAAGTTTAGATCTAGCTATACTAAATTGTGCTTCTGTATGTTCATCGCCCTGCGACGGCAATTGCGTGCGTTTGTTAAAAGCTAAAGTCATGGCGTGGACTCGTCGCAGGTCGAACGACTTTTCGGATGTATTATAAAAAGTAGACTTCCAGGCTGCTGCTTTATGTGTACTAGTGCTATTGTTATTGTTAATAGTGTTGTTTCTATTTCTATTTCCACCATCAGCCTCATGGTTGTTTCTATGTCTCTCATTATTACTCCTGTCTCTTTCCTCTGGCTCATTGTTATTATCTACTCTATTTTGTGCGTCTGTGTGTTCGTCTTGGTTATTTTCCCTGTCCATAGTCTCCCTTCTCCTTTCAATCCTATTACCTTCCCTTATTTCTGTTCTACTGCCATTACCTGTTTTCTGTGCCTGTGTGTTTGTTAAGATTAAGGTGAGAGGCATTGAATGTGTGCGTGTTGTTGTTGTTGTCGTTGTTGTTGTTGATGTGTGTTGTTGTTGATGTGTGTTGTTGTTGTTGTCTTCGTGTAGGTTATTATTGTTGTGTGTGTTGTTATTGTTGTTTGTGTCTGCGTGTCTATTGTTGTTGTTTCTGAGTATGTTATTATTGTTGATGTGTGTGTTGTTGTTATTCTTGTTTGTGTCTGTGTGTCTGTTGTTGTTGGGATGCGTGTTGTATATGTGTGTGCGTATGTTGTTACTTTTGTTTTTGTTTTTGTTTTTGAGGCTCCAACGTAATTTTGTAAATGATTTTTCTATTTCTGACAAACATCTAATAATATTTACCTTATTGAATGTGGCATACTTAGGCGGCAGTTGTAATACAGATAATTCATCAGAGTCGACCAAAATGAACATACTGATAGCGGATTTGGTACGGGTGATGAGAAACGTGTCCCGCATGTGCAACCCCGAAGAACTAGAGAGACACATACAACACTTCATCCACCGTATGCAGTTCTTTGGTTACAATCAGAGAGATAAAATCAGAGTGTATAGAGGAGCCAGAACCAAATGGGAAAAAATGGTAAATAATGACACAAATGGGCCCTGCCCCTTGTATAGGAGCAAATGTTGGAATAGAATAGAACGAACTAGGAATAAGACTAATAGAATAAACTCATGGTATGATATAAATAAATACCAGAGTGTAAAGTTCATCGATACAAGCCCTAAAGGTGAATTAGCTTACAAATTTAGAATGGCCCTAGATAAACATAAACTCAATATTAAGATAGTAGAAAGACCAGGTACCTCCATAAAAACACTTATTAGCAAGACATATCCTTTTGAAAGACCCCCTGTATAGTTAAGAAATGTATAACCTGTAAATTAAGCCCCCATATTAACTGTAAAACTAGAAATGTAGTATATAGCATAAGATGTACTGAAGGACGATATAGAGATAAAAATATAGTGTACATAGGTGAGACAGCTCGTAGTGTAGGGGAACGGATAAATGAACACTGGCGAGACCTTCAAGATAGTAAAGAATCATCTGTACTCTACCAACATGTTAAAATAGAACATAAGGGTAAATTAGAGAACATAGAAATAAAAATAGAATCTACACACAGAAAAGACGCAATGTTTAGACAAATCACAGAGGCAATAAACATAAAAGAATTACAACCAAAATTAAATAGAAAACATGAGTGGAATAGCAACAAAACAACTTACAATTAAGGACAAAATGAAAACACACACGCACATAGAACAAACAACCAACCAGTAATACATGTAAATAAACAAATAAATAAACGAATATAAACACACACAGACATCCGGATGTGGCGCATGCGCAGACTGAGCACATAACATACACAGAGAAACAAGATGGCGTAGGACAGAACAAAGGAGAGGCACAAAAACAAAGAAAAGAATCCACAGTCACTGAAGAGGTCACATAATGTGTGACGTGACGAAAGAAATTTGGCAATATATAAACAACCATCTGGTTGTGGAACCAACCAATCAACCGGAAATTTATAAATCCCTGAATTTATAAATTTATTATAATAAATTGAAGTGAAAGCAACTGGTGCGTGTGTTTCTTATTAGCAACATGACCCTCCCAAAGTATAACAATATATATATATATATTTAAATTTATATTCATGGGTATTTGCTTTAATAATTATTTGTATTATTGGAAGAAGGGCTGCTATTTGCGTGGAGGAAAAGTTGAATTGTTTTAACCTAATACTTGAATTGTACTTTATTTTATTGACGGTGTCATGATGAATCGTAAAGATAATCTTGGCGGGATTTGAATTCAGGACAGAAAGAGTTATAAACTCAAACTTAGAATCTCCTGCGTCTTGAGATGAACAAGGCTGCTAATGTGCTTCTATGTCCGCAGTCAGTTGCATCTGTCAATACATCATTCACACATGTCATGTTTACAGAGCTAAAAAACATTTTGTTCAATGGCTCTTCTTTTATTTAGTTATGTTGGAACGGGCGTTAAAATTCGACATTCCCCAAAATATAATAAATTGGAATTATACTAAATAGTTTCCTATAGTATTTCTGTTGTATATTATGGTACGTTCAGTGTCGAAATTTGTTGTTAATGAAAGCCTTTTTTATTTCTGTTTTCTAATATTTTATAAATGTTTATATATGTTTGAGTATATTTCATATTGCGTTCAATATAATCATTCTTCTGCGTTTGAACTAGATTCCAATTAGTAAATATGAATTATTTTTATACATTTTTTAGTCAGATATTTTCCGTTGCATACATTGCAATTATATAATTAATTACATGTACATTGGTATTGAGTAGTGAGTATTTCGTTTTCTAAAATTCTATTTGGTAATATTACTTTTCAAAGTCATTGTCGACATATATATATATATATATAAATGTGTGTGTTGTGTGTGTGTGTGTGTGTGTGTGTGTGTGTGTGTGTGTGTGTGTGTGTGTGTGTGTGTGTGTGTGTGTGTGTGTGTGTGTGTGTGTGTGTGTGTGTGTGTGTGTGTGTGTGTGTGTGTGTGTGTGTGTGTGTGTTTGTGTGTGTGTGTTTGAGAAAATGTAGAGTAGAGTTTAAATATTTATTTAAAAGCTACGTTGTGAGCCTTGCTACTCTAGTGTTTCACTTGCACACTCCTGGGATTATCAAAGTCTTATCTGATGATCCTGCGAATGCAAATATGAAAGCTCGAAGTTTCTGCCACATTTTACTTCCATAAATCATCTATTTTGTATTGCGTGAAACTAGATTTATAGCAGGTGTAGCTATGTCTACTGATTCCTACAAATATTTAATAGGCTTTCATCTTTCTCTTTCTTATCTAATGTTCACCCTCCATTTTCTTCAATGTACCAATCTCTATTACGAACTATCAATCTCTATCAACTCATATATTTCTCTTTCCATACTACTCTATTTGAAAATTGATGATGAACGCGGGGTTAATCTGCTACTATTAAAAGGATATAAACATGAAATACTGAGTAACGATGGTTAGTAGCCATATATATATACTCTTATCTTCCTCGCACAGGTTGGAAATTTACCTAAATCAAGTATGAGGCGTTCTGTAACATTAGATACATGCTCAATCCAGCTGTTAATTGCCGGAGTCCGCTGAAACTGGGACTCAAATCACTTCACCGTATTTTCAAAGTTACATTGAATAACAATATCCATTTTTAAATTCACGATTCTTTAAATTATTTCAATCAAATTTGCATGTAGTAGAGCAAAACGATACATTTATGTTCGGAATAATGGTATTTTGTTCATTTCCTAATAACGATACGTCCATTTGCCTTTCATTCTTAGGGGTTGATAAAATTAAGCACCAGTAATGAACTGGGTTAATATCTGGCCTTGTGCCCAACATGGAAACAATTATTGAAATAACGTTATGGTGGATAACGTCATGGTGGATAACTTTACGTCCGGTATTGATAATAAGCAAAGTTGTACTATTTCTGTTGATGACGCTTAATGATTCTTATGTTACTTATTAAACGTAACAGCTGCAAGGGATTATTAAAATGGAATTCTGTTAATGTCTGCTAGAAGGTATTTATTTATGTTTTCATTAATTAATTTATTTATTTATTGCTTAAAGAGTCTTGACCATATGTAAAACAATCAACTTTCGAAATATTCTGTAAATGGCTGCAGAATTAATAATAATAATTTCAACTTTAAAGGGATGAAAGCATAATAGAGTATGCCCATCCTTGAATAGAAAATTCATTGACATAAGTAAAAATCAAAAAGTATTTAATTTGGACATTTATCGTTTAACCAGACTTCAATGCCAATCAATAACCATACATACGTCGATAGTATATGTACTTTCTACCCCAATAATCCTGCATCATCGCACACAATCACTGGATTTTGTATTTGATATATTAGAAACTGTCTTTCTAAATGTAAGATGGGTTCATCAAACTAGTGGTACGAACCCACAGTAAATGTAACGGATGATTTGAACGGATAAGTTGACTCTCGTGGGTAATAGATGTTTTTTTTCTCCATATTTTGAAGGGAATGTTCCCATGTTTGAATTATACTCCTGGTGAATAATATTTTAACATTACTGAATGCATCCATTTCTATGGACGAAATGATCAGTCGGCTCCCCCATCATACGACTATTGTACAATTATGATATATTTATAACTCTGAAAATAGTTGTATGATTTATATGCAAACTAGCAGAGGTACCCGGCGTTGCTCGGGTATTAAATAGCAGTCATGTATAGCATTCATGTCAATACTTCAGTGCTGCTTCGAAAACGATACTTGTACAAAATCATCGACATTTTCCAAAAAAGGATTACTGGGTGGTCAAATTCATCTGTAGAACACACGTATCCCATGTGTCAAGACTGGTGAAAATCCGTTGCGAACTCCAGAAATTATGACGTTTTGTTGCATTGCACTGCAGTGCTTCAGTCGATTCAAAGGAAGCGATTAAAGGGGGCTATCTGTCCCCCTTTATAATCAATATCTGGAAAAGTTAAAGCGCCCATGACCATCCTGAGTACATAAGTAACCTATGTCTTAAATACAACTCTACTCGTAATTTTCTAACGCTCTTGCCGTAGATTTACGTTCAGCCTCTTGCGATCGTCTAATTGCAGCTTCCATTGACGATTCATTTGCTTTTCTTCTTTTCCCTCCCTTCGCTGTTTTTCGACCAATGGCGGATCTCTTCCTTGGAGGCATTATCTAAGGAATGAGGACGTAACACACTAACATGAATAAAGTGATAAGCAACACTTATTTAAGTTTCGCACATGGGACGTGATTGTCACGGTGGTCCAAAGACAGCCTTTGTCCAACTAGAGGTCGCATAAACAAAGACATGAGAGTTTTATGAGTCAACAACACTTGTGGGAACATAATGCATCTCTGTTCCAGATCTGAAGAAAATCGGTTGCAAACTGTAGAAGTTATGTGGGTACACACACACATCCTCAGTTTTATATATATATATATATTCATTTATTAAAATAACAGATTAAAGTTTAAGCAGAGAATCGCTGCTTTCACCCTTAACGGAATCTTCTCTGTGTGTGTGGACATTGTTACTTCCCCAGACACACATATACAAACATGCAGTCGCAGTACGTCTTGTGTGAAAGAGAGAGAGAAAGAGACGTAAGGTTGAGGGAAGAGGAGAGTTAAACAGTGTGTAAAGAATAAATAAATAAAAGTTAAAATTATCGAACGCTGCTATCATTTTCTCCCATCCCCAATCCCACTCACTCTCTTTCTTTCTTTCTCAAACCCTCTTTTTCTCTGGTTTCTCATATCCTCTCTCTCTCTCTCTCTCTCTCTCTCTCTCTCTCTCTCTCTACAGAATGGAGAACAATCAAGAACGCACATTGTCGCTTACTTTGTTTGAAAATCTTTATGTATATTTCTAATAAGTTGTGTCGTTTTGGAGGACTGAGTTGTGGGAGGAGGAAGGTTTTAACATACTGTAGTAGTATCTCCTCGTCCCCCTTTCTAACTGAAACGTCTTCTTTTTCCTCCTCCATTGTAAATATGACACCTCGTTCTGAATATTAGCTTAACATGTGAGTAAAGTTTCATGAGGATCGGATCACTGCTGTAGGCGTCATCTGGTTATACACATATACACAAATACACAGACAGAAATAAATTGCCATTTATATAGTAGATAAACATACATAATTATATATATATGCGTGTGTCTGTGAGAGTGTGAGTATGTGTGTGTGTGCGTGTGTGTATGTACTGTCTTTTTCCTCAGAAAAGAAAGCGTAACCAATGTCATTGGTGTCCTAAATGTTACTGAATTCATCTAGCATTGAGGGGGAAGTAATCACTCTACGTTTCTCTATTTCTTTTTACTGTTCTTCTACACTTATAACTTATGTGAATCTCCAGGAAATTTAACATTGACTATCGAAGCGAAATGTTAAATCTAAATTCCAGGACGCACATACGCTTGACAGTGCAACATAACCACTTTTATTCATACCTGGAATCAAATAAGTACTTACTCTCAGAATAGCTGAAATGCTGGAATGCTAAGTTGCGATTTTCTGTAGAAGGAATAATATTTGAACATTCATATATTTCACAGGTAATTATGTTTATAGGTCTCTTATTCATATAACTTAAGTTACACCTATACACACACACAAACACACACGCTCACACACACACACACACACACACACACACACACACACATACACACACACACACACACACACACTCACACACACACACACACACATATATATATATATATATATATATATATATATATATATATATATATATATATATATCAATAACATTAATAAATGGAAACTATCTTTATAAAACAACCATATTTATTTTATTATATATATTTCGAGGTTACCAAAATGTTGGTACGCACTCATGAGATAAAATACAAAAGTTGTTTTACAGATAGTGACATATTCAAACTAGAACTTAATGTCTTTAGTTCTATTTGAATATTGAAGAAGAATTTCAAATCACAAGATGAATATGCTAATAAGGATAACGTTAAAATTGAAAAAGATCGCTATATTTAGACGCTAGATAAATTTAAGTAAATATTAGGATTATTTTTTTATAAGGAAAAGGAAATAAGGTTATTATTAGCTTGGAAGAAAATTTAAGGACAAAAAATATATATTGCAGTTAATAACAGACTAATCATATGAATAGACGTATATAATTTTTCCGGAACATATTTGTGAGGCTGTAGAGAGAATGAAATAATTATATTTATTTTATTTATCTTATTATTTAATTATATATTTTGAAAGTATTTATAATATAATGTGTGATTTATAAATAATTGTGTTAAAGTGAGAGAATATTAATTTAAAATGTGAGATATATATTGTATTCATATATACAATTGGGTCTATTCTATTGGTGTGTTTTAATATTATGAAGATAGTATTTATAAGTATATTTTATGAAGATTACAGTTATAAGTATATAAGGTCGATAAAATAAAGTACCAGTAATGTACTGGTTAATTTCTGGCCTTGTGTCAATAGTAGAAACAATTATATTACAACAGGTTAGTCATATATATAAATAGTTTTGGTGAGTATATATTTTATTTATTTTATAGATAAATAATTGATATATTTTTATATATGAAGACTTACGATATTGTGTGTGAATATATTTTACATTTTCAATAATATGGCTTCAGAAAATGGAAGTTGTTCTATTTTAGTATAGAAGATTTATACTATTTTGTATATTCAATAGTTGCATAGGAATGGATTTACGAAACTTTAATATTTATGTAAAGTATACCTATTACTTAGATAATATGTGTAAACATGTTTCATGTCAAAGGAAACGATAATTCTAATATTTCTTAGTTTGAAGAGTTAAGTTATAGTTAACGTTAATTCTAGAATGTACTTTCAAATAATATTCTAATTGTAATATATGGACAAATTATTTCATATATTATTTTAGAATATCATATATTACATATTTTCTAAGATAACAATTCTTGTATGTATTTCGATAACATTCTCGCCGAGGTTGACTTTGCCTTTCATCCTTACGGGGTCGATAAAATAAAGTACCAGTAATGCACTGGGTAATTGCTGGCCTTGTGCCTAAAGTAGAAACAATTATTGTCTTATAAGTACCAAATTAGATGTATACATATATATAGTCAAAAGACATTACTGATCAATATATGACACATAATACCGTCATTAGTAACAATACAAACGTTATGTCCTGCTGCATTAGACTCACTGAGACGTCACCTCAGCTATAAACTACTCTATATCTAGCAAGCGACACTAGGAAATAGATTTAACGAGTGCCTAAAAATCAAAGTGAATTGAAATTTTACTTGCAAGATAAGGTATTCATTTACGTTATGTTATTCGTGACAACATCGCTTGATATTTTGCGATAGAGCTAACATATCTTACCGGTCATGTATACTGGAAAGAAGATAATTTATTTATTTGTATAGATATCTCTCTCAAACCCTCGAGTTCTTAACGAAGTGACTAATCATTTTCTCCGAATAAATATTTTCGGTATAGCCACTAAAAATGTCTCCATAAGATCTCACTCTCTCTCTCTCTCTCTCTCTCTCTCTCTCTCTCTCTCTCTCTATATATATATATATATATATATATATATATATATATATATATATATATATATATATATATATATATATATATATATATATAACCAAAGATTAATATGGTTGTTCGTTGATTACTCAATGAATACAATTTTACAATAGATTAAAAGCATTCGACAGTAAAGCTTTCCTGGAGTTTTTAATATTATTCAAAATATTAACCAATTAAAGATATTCACATGATCAAAATATATGCTTTATTATATATCTTTCAAACATACTGTATTGTTTTTTTTCAGTACGTCCTCATCAGATAAAATATATGATTTGATATATGACATACCGCTACGGTCTTGGTTATACAATTCCAGTATTGGCAGTGATTTATTTCATCAAATCTCAATGTTTATATACCACAAATAATAATATAAACTTAAAAAGAAGAAAAGGACGTAGAGCAAATTAGAGATATGAGAGAGGGTGTAAGGAAAGGAAAGGCAAGAAAAATATTAAGTTTATCATATTATTTGTGGTATATAAACATTGAGATTTGATGAAATAAATCATGGCCAATACTGGAATTGTATAATCAAGACCGTAGCGGTATGTCATATATCAAATCAAATATTTTTTTCTGATGAGAACGTACTGAAAAGAAAAGCAACACAGTACATTTGAAATATATATAATAAAGCATATATTTTGAATATGTGAATATCTTTCATTTGTTAATATTTTGAATAATATATATATATATATATATATAACTGTAGGTGTGTGTGTGTGTGTGTGTGTGTGTGTGTGTATGTGTGTGTGTGTGTGTGTGTATGTGTGTGTGTGTTTTCTCGTTTTTGCAAAGTCTATACAAATCCACATTTCTACTCCGATTGACTTTTCTGTTGTTAAAGGGATTTTAGGCGCTGGTAATCGATACCCGTCGAGAAAGTGAGTTTTTTTTACAGAATGAAAAAAAAACCGTGTCCTACACGATTGAAAGTATAAGGAAAAATGATGAAATCGAAAATGCAACTGGAGTCTTTTTTTATAAAACTATATATTTATGTTTTCTCTTCCCTTACTGCTACCCTCTTTCTCTCTCCACCCAACTCTTTTTATCCCAATAACTTATTTTAGTTATTGTATCGCCCTAGCTGGAGTTATATTGTCTGTAATGCGAAGAAAATACCTATGATGGCTAGTAGACAACTGATGAGGGATATTCCTAATTTCTATTTTTAATTCATTTATTATATATATATACATACATACACACACACACACACACTCACACACACATATATGCATACATACACATATATATATATATATATCTGTGTATTTATATATATATATGTATCTGTGTATATATATATATATCTGTATATATATATATATGTATCTCTCTCTCTCTATATATATATATATGTATCTGTATATATATATATATATATATATATATTTATTTATTTAAAAGAATAGAGGTGTAACAGATTAGAGCAAACATCACGGGCGCTCTATCTCAAAATTATTTTTGAAAAGTATTAGAAATGCGCAACCGGTAAAACTTAAAACCAAAACCGAATACTAACCAATAATATTACTAATTTTCACTTATTCCTAATTAAACTATTTTTCACTGTGAACAATTTGTCAGCATTTTCTTTTCCGTTTACCAATATATATATATATATATATATATATATATATATATATATATATATATATATATATATATATATATATATATATATATATATGTATATATATATATATATATATGGTGGCTGCCAACTCGTTTTCGAGTACGGCCACTACTTTATATCCATATAGGAGAACTCCCACCGATGCGCTGAACGAATGTGACTTTTTAGTCCAGCCAGCGACTTGAAAACTCTGGTACAAACACTACACTTGTGAAAATTATTGACACAGTTCTGGGCCCATGGTACCATGTGACGACAAGTGCAAAGAGATCTACAGATACAAAGCAATGCCTGTGCCGTGAAGCTTTTATAGTGAGCAAAGGCACTGCATAAAGCCAGTCCCACTCTGTTAACGAAGATGATATTTACCAAAAAGAAGAACATGTCAACATCATTCGATACCATCAGAGTTTCAGGTGTTATATCAGAGTTTTCCTTCTCCTAGAATTCTGCCTTGACAAAGGCTAAGGGGTCATCTCTCCCGGTGATTTTGGATGGCCATTGACTATTATGAGCTCCTTTGCCCTTTGACAGGTTTTGTTTTTAGTGCTGCAGGATGTCCAAATTCACCCTCCTCACCAAGAAACGGTAGGGTTGCCAGTTTAGTCGCCAACGACCCGACCATGAGACAGGTTGTACTGGAATACATGTTACCAGTAGCACCAACCGGTGACCTGACATATATATATATATACATACAGATACAATGTAGGTCGCTTTAACCCGTCTTTTATTATTCAAAAAACTTCTTGCTAATAGACATTAACCCATTGTGCGCCATTCATCCAACTGTTGACCAACAAATACCAAGTAAACGGAGCGTTGACAAGAACGATGGCGAATGAGTCTTCGAGGTAAGCAGTTTCCTCCCGAGCTGTTAGTTCACGCGGGATTCTCTGCTACACCATTTCGTAATAATACCGAACAACGTACTGCTGGTCACTTATTCCTCCAAAAGTCGTACAAAGTGGACATGTGCATCGGGTAGATGGATCGGGTGCAAATCTACGCCAGGCCTACGCGAGAAATTCGTAAGGTACTGCACCGAGAAGGATAGAGAGAAAGAGTAACTTAGTGGAAAGTGTGTGAATGAACTTTTGAGGTAATTAGCCTAGACCTTCTGCCAACTTAACTTTCTCTTTCAGATTTATTCCAATAGGCCAAAACAAAGGACTTTCAACTTCTCAATTTTCACCAAATAAAACAAGTTTCCTGTCGGTATATTTTCGTGAGTTTTTAACAGGCACTCACAAATAAACATTTCTCATTGGAGGTGCTATTACCAATGTCCTTACCCGTGCAAGGCCGGGATGCACTGCTAGTATATATATACCATCGTTGCCCTTTTGTTCAACACTGACAAAGGAACGATGTACTAGTTCAAGCTTATTAGCTATCGTCAGCAACGTATACCTTCCTGCCAAATTATTGAACGTCCGAAAGTATTTACTTTCCTTATGCATATTAACGGCTGAGAAGCCTAATTTGCATATCGAGTGAGTTAATCGGCCGGGCGCACCGATAAGGATAAACGGAACAAATGAAACTAAATTTCATTTCTCACTATTAGCACGGCTGTTACTTAAATTTAAGTATGTATACGTACATACATATATGTATACAGACATACAGTAGTATGTATATATATACATATATGCACACATATATACATGTACGTATGGATTTACCGAACATTTATTATAATTTATTATAATTTATTATAAAGGGCGGTGGATTGGCAGTAACGGTAGAGGGTCGAACATGATTTCCAGCATAGTTACGTCCCTTTACGATCTGAGTTCAAATCCCGCCGAGGTTGACTTTGCCTTTCATCCTTGCGGGGTCGATAAAACAAAAGTACCAGTAATGCACTGGGTAATTGCTGGCCTTGTGCCTAAAGTAGAAACAATTTATTATAATGGTCGGTGTGGTTGTAAACAAACGTCCCGAATTAAAACGTACAGTGTTTAGCAACCATCGTTGCCCTTTTGTTCAACACTGACAAAGGAACGATGTACTAGTTTCAAGTTTATTAGCTATCGTCAGCAACGTATACCTTCCTGCCAGATTATTGAACGTCTGAAAGTATATACTTTCCATATGCATATTAACGGCTGAGAAGCCTAATTTGCATATCGAGTGAGTTCATCGGCCGGGCGCACCGAAAACGATAAACGGAAAAAATGAAACGAAATTTCATTTCTCACTCTTAGCACGGCTGTTACTTAAATGTTCGATAAACCCATACGTACATATATATATGTGTGCATGTATGTATATATATACATACAACTGTACGTCTGTATACATATATGTATGTACGTATACATACTTATATTTAAGTAACAGCCGTACTAAGAGTGAGAAATGAAATTTCGTTTCATTTTTTCCGTTTATATATATATATATATATATAAACGGAAAAAATGAAACGAAATATATATATATATATATATATATATATATATATATATATATATATATATATATATATTAATATTACTATTCGACGGTGCACAGGTGTGGTCGCCGTTTGCTAGACGCGTCTTTCCCCAGCTCGTCTACTTGGGTCAAGCGAAGACGAGAGGGAGCGCTTGGAGACTGAAATGTCTTCTGGCGCTCACAGCCTTCGACCTATCGGGCAATGTGATCGGTGGAAACTCCCCGTTGGCGTTCTATAGAGGATTAGTGGAGGGGAAGAGCGACGACGTACTTGGGGATACTCTAGGCGTCGACGAAAATCAACTAGCCAATCTCTTCGGAAGAACTTTCTGGCCGGGACCTATGGACAACTTCCATAAATCCCTGGCCTGGCAGTGCTACCGAGGAGCTTTGCCAGTTCGGGATAAACTCGACAGGCATGGAGGTGGCGTTAGCCGGGCATGTCCGAGATGTGCTCAGGGCAACGAAACCGTCCTGCACGCACTGGTCCTGTGTCCGAGCATTGCTGACTTGTGGGTTTATGTCGAACACATGCTGTCGCGTGTAGGACGTATCCAGCTATCAGCTGAGTCCATCGTGAGGATGGCCCCGCCCTCTTCCTTTAGCCGGGAAGGGCAGGCAGTTTTTATCTGTCTGGTGGCCATGGCGAAATAAATATTATGGTGGACACGTTTGAAAGGGCTGAAGACGAACAGTTACCTCTTCGTTGATACCCTGATTAACTTTTTCCAATTTCACTTGAAAAGGAAAATCATAGTAGAAAGGGAAGTGCTCTCTTCCCAGCATTTAGTTGAAAGATGGGTGAGAGAGGCAAGAATGGCCCGAGTGAATTGCCTACTCTGAGTATGTGTCTGTAAATTAAAAGTGAAAAACTGGGAGAAGTCACTTACCCTGGTGGTCAGGGTTACTGTGGCTTTTTAATGGGCTTTCTCCACGAATGTCCCTCAGAAGTCTCCCCCCTATTGGGGAATTTTTTCATTGTTCTATTATTACACCCTCTGTTTTGGTTTTTTTTTTACACACAGAAATGCCCTTTTGTACCGTCCTGTATTGTCCTGTACCGTCCTTAATATCTACTCTGTGTAAACCCTTGTGGTTAATAAAGAAAACATTATTATTATTATTATTATTATGGTCTGGTGTGAGAGGCGCAGATATGCGGCCTCCGGACAGACCCATACACGACAACCTCCACCTCATGCGATACATCATAGATAGGGTGGTTAAGGAACCTGGCAAGTGTGGGGCCCTGATCAACTTGGATCAATCCAAAACATTCGATAGGGTCGACCATCGGTACCTGGCGGCGGTCCTCGAGGCAGCCGGTTTCGGGCCCGCTTTCAGACGTTGGATCGTAGCTATGTACAGCGACATCTGCTCAGTTGTGAGGGTGAACGGTCACCTGTCGCAGCCGTTCAGCATCATGCGCTCAGTCCGCCAGTGTTGTCGCCTCTCGTCCCTCTTGTATGTATTGGCTCTCCAGCTGTTACTGCACAAACTGGGGGCGATGAGGGGCGTCCCACGCGAACTAGGATGCGGGAAATCCGAGTCGGCTTACGCTGACGACGTCACCGTCGTGGTGTCGAGCACCAGACACGTCCAGAAAAGTTGGTGGGCTTCAGCTAGGCACCTGGAGAGGCAAGTCCATGCCGTCCAACAGCGTTGTGGGGCGTTGGACGGACGGACCCGTTAAATTGCTCGGGGCCTGGTTCGGACCGGACCTCCAGATGGAGAAAAACTGGAAAGAGGTGACGATCAGGGTGGCCTCCCTCACCCAAGATCGGCTGAGAGGAAGCTGTCCCTGAAAGGCCGGGCGGAAGTGGCGAATGCGTACATCGCATTCGTCATCTGCTACCGCCTCACCGTCGTTCCTTGCTCCAGCGAAAATGGAGCGCCTCCTCTTCCGCTTTTTGCGGAAGGGACGCGCTCCCATCGTCAGATGATCCATCTGCTGTCAACACCCGTTGCGTGGAGGACTGGGCATGCCATGGCTGATGATGCGCAAACATGCGCTGGGGCTGCAACATATCTGGTGCATCCTTGATGGTGAACGGGTGTGGTCGCCGTTCGCCAGGCACGTTTTCCCACAGCTTGTCTCCTTGAGGGAGCTGCAGTCCTGGGTCAGAAAAAGACCGAGGGATAGCGCTTGGAAACTGGAATGTCTCCAGGCGCTCACTGCCCTCTCCCAGTTGGGCACCAGCATCGGTGGAACATCCACCTCGGCGTTCTATAGAAGACTAGTGGAGGGGAAGAGCGACGACATTCTCGGAGAGATCCTGGGCGTCGAAGAAGATCAGCTGTTTGCTCTCTTCCGGAGAACTTTCAGCCCGGGGCCTATGTATAACTTCCAAAAATCCCTGGCCTGGCAGTGCCACCGGGGAGCGCTGCCGGTTCGAGATAAGCTCTACAGGCACGGATGTGCCGTCAGCCGAGCCTGTCCGAGATGCGCGCATAGCGACGAAACCGTTGTGCACGCGCTCGTTCAGTGCCCGAGCATTGCTGACTTGTGGAGCTATGTCGAACAGCTGCTGTCGCGTGTGACACTGATCCGGTTGTCGACTGAGTCCATTGTGCAGGTGGTCCCGCCGTCTTCCTTCGAGGAGGAAGGGCAGGCGGTTTTCATCTGCCTGGTGGCCATGGCGAAAGAGATTGTGTGGTGGACAAGGTTAAAAGGATTAAAGACAAACACTTTCCTCTTCGGCGAATCCCTAATTAACTTTTTCAAATTTCACTTGAAGAGGAAAATCAGGGTGGAGAGGCAAGTGCTGCCATCTAGCAAGTTTGTTGAAAGGTGGGTGAATGTAGTGAGAATGGTCCGAGTGAACGGGACCACTCTGAATATACGTCTGTAGTTTGAGAGATGGAAAAATTGAGAGAGGGCGCTTGCCCTCGTAGTCAGGGTGGTCGTGGTCTTTTGTGTGGTTTTCGCCACGAGTAACCCTCGGAGGTTTCCCCCCTATTGCGGAATTTGTCAATGTTTCAATTTTCATTTTATTGTTTATATATATATATGTTTTATGTCTTTTTTTTCTTTTCTTATATAAATAATAAAAATATTTACACGCACAAAACCCACATCGTACCGTCCTGTTCCGTCTGTGATGTTTTTCTTGATGTCAGCCCTTGTGGGCAATAAAGAAATCATTATTATTATTATTATATATTATTATATTACACTCTGTTTAGCTGTACACCTCGCCACTGACGTAAACCTAAACATCGAGTGTTCACCTGGCTGAACCTACAGTAAATTCCCGTTACAATTCCCTAACCACAGAGAAATTCAAATAACAGAATCTAAGAGATTAGCCTCAGTCATTATCATTGATACCATCACCAGTAGCATAGCTCGGTGAATTGGCAGTATCGGTAGAGAGTTGGACGCCATGCTTTCTAGCATAGTTACGTCCCTTTACAGTCTGAGCTCAAATCCCGCCGAGGTTAACTTTGCCTTTCATCCTTATGGGGTCGATAAAATAAAGTACCAGTAATGTACTGGGTAATTGCTGACCTTGTGCCTAAAGTAGAAACAATTATTATCATTATAATCACCACTGTAAACGACACCAAGCTCACCTACTGGAGAGAGCTTCTACAGTAGCAGCATTGACAATGATATCAACATACATTGTAATGTTCGATAAAGAATGAGATAGATGGCAAGTACGCTCGAATGATTCTCATAATGAGATGATATCGTGCAAACCACTCGCCATTGTTGGCAAGGTAACGGCAAGAGCATGGACAGCATTCTGCTGTTTGTTGATTAAGATTAGCAGAATACTTTTCAAATCAGATTATGTTGTTAATAAATGTTGGTAATGTCGTCGACTATACTGCAGCTCCTGTTGAACACGGTGGGAGTGCTCTTCATGTAAGTGATTATGATGAAGATGGCGGTGATGGTGATGGTATCGATTATGACGTGGATGTGGGAGGAGAAGAATGATGAAGATTAGTAAGATGATGGTGCTGATGATCATGATCTAGAAGATGATGTTGATGATTGTTATTATTAATGATATGGGCAATGATAATGAAGACGATGTTGACAATAAGATTAATGAGGATGAGGATTACGATGATGATGATAGGGTGTTACTAATGATGATAATTGTTTCTACTTTTGGCACAAGGCCAACAATTACTCCAGTGTATTACTGGTACTTTATTTTATCGACCCCGTAAGGATGAAAGGCAAAGTTAACCTCGGCGGGATTCGAACTCAGATCATAAAGAGACGTAACTCTATGTTTCAAAGCATGGTGTCCGACTCTACCGATACTACCAATCCACCGCTCTGGTGGATACTGATGATGATAAAGATGGCAATGTTGTCGGTGATGATCCACATCCTTACCATCGTCATCATCATGATCATCATCTTCAGCTCCTTTAGCCCAAGATCACATCTGATCGAATAAATGTATAATCATATATATCTCACACATAGCCATCTCATCAGTCATCATTCATCAGTCTAAATCAAGTTATATTATCCAAATCAACTCCTTATTTTTAAGATTTGAGAGAGATATGGTTGCTCTTTCTAGCAATCTCGTGAGGTTCGTTCGTCTGTTCTGAAGCTGGTGGTGACAGTAGTAATCATGACTATGATAGTTATATTCAACCATGGTTATAATGTTGATATCAGTGTCAATGTTAT
This sequence comes from Eledone cirrhosa, assembly GCA_964016885.1. Taxonomy (NCBI): domain Eukaryota; kingdom Metazoa; phylum Mollusca; class Cephalopoda; order Octopoda; family Eledonidae; genus Eledone; species Eledone cirrhosa. The sequence continues at coordinate 38,871,913 of OZ024747.1, read as the reverse complement.
TACTGAAGCATATAAAAATGATAGCGATGGGAGGCAAGAAATTATGATATTATAAACTATGGAGCTTATGCTAATATTACCGTGTCCCTAGTTGCTGTTTATAATGTAGTAATGTTGCTGACAGATTAATGTTTACATAAACTAATATTGATTACTTATTTAGGCAGAATGCCTGCACATTTTGGGGGGAGGTCAGTGAAGAATATATCAACACGAGAACTTCACTGGTTCTGTAACTTATCTACGAACGAAAGGTGAAAGACAAAGGTACGTTCGGTGGAATTTGAACACAGAATGTAAAGGGATACAGCAAATAACATAATGGCATTTTAACCATCACTCTACCAGTTTTGCTAACCTGGTGGCAATGTAGGTAATAGGTTGACTAGGACCGTGTTCCTGATACTGAGGATTTGTGGCAGTTTGAGACGATGTTCTTGGGTATGTCTTTGCTGGTTCTATTGGAATATGAATTAGTGTGAATATGTTTGGCTTGCTATTAATGTTGATAATATTTATGATGATGTTTATAGGACCCTGCAAAATCAGAGGTTTGGCAGTTGGTAAAGACTTAAGACTTTGTTTTTGCAATGAATAATTTTTAATGTTAGTGTTAGCAGTAACCATGGTAGCGTTTCTGAAACGGTTGATATTTAGTACCAATATTAATCCTATGACTATAGATTCGATACACTTATATGTGTTATTTTGGTGCTATAAGTAGAGTTGACATTCATCTTCATATACTTATTGGGGTGTTGAGGGTGAAATATTTGTGTCAACGCTGGTACGTTTTCGGTGGCAAGAATTGGAACATGCAAGCGGAAATATTGTACTATCAGCATTCGTATTCCCTTCCGTTAATCGATTTCTCAATTAATTCAGATAACAGAAAATCATTATCCCTAAAAATCAAGCTGTTATTAAAGAAAGACAAGAGAAAGAATACATAAAAATCACCTCAGGTAGATTTCTGTGAGCGTTTCTAGAGGTAAAGTAATTAGCATGTCATTTATTGACAAAGTTATACTACACATATTGTAGTTGGTAGAAAATAGATTTGCTTCCAATATTGTGTGAAACGGTAGATTGGCAGTGTCGGTAGAGCGTCTAACAACATTCTTTTCTGCATATAGTTACGTTTGTTTACGGTCAAAGTTCAAATCCCGCCGAGGTTAACTTTGTCTTTCCTCATCACGGTGTGGATAAAGTAAAGTGCCAGTAAGGCACTGAGATTATTGTAATCGACTTCCCCTACCAAAAATTGCTGGGATTGCGACTAAATCAGAAACTATTATTATGTAAAATGGGCAACTGAATCGGTTTCCATCGGGTCGGGAATTAAACTTTGGTATTGTCTGTGCTATTCGAAAGTTCCCTGGTAAATATTCTGATAGAAATAATAATGATTTCTTTCTAAGATATTACATTGGTGCAAAGAATCAGTAGGCAAACTAACTTTTACTATTTAGATCAAATAATACCAGTGGCATCCATCAACCTTCCGTCCACAAGTGCAGAGTAAATATAATATCCGCGTTAGCATACTTACCATGCAGGAATATTAAAATATCTGTAGTGAAGGCTGATAGCTAAGTATCTACGAACTCGGCTATACATGACAGGAAAGTGTTTAATATTTGCCCTTTCTGATGAGGTTAAAATAAGAATACTAAATGTTCCTAGTAATTTCGCACCGAAGATCTGACATTGACGAATCAAATCCTCGCTCTTGGTGCATATTAAGACGCACTAAGTGAGTATATGGAAAATAAATGCTCATCGTCCAAAAGTTAGTGTCCTCCTCTAACAATAACTGGGAGGCGTCCAGGTATATTCGTAATATTGTGAAATAGTGAAGAAACAACTGTACAGACGAGTGACTACTTGTTTTTGCAGGTAAATCGTCCTAAAATATTATGTTATAGTCTTCAAAATAGTCATATATACACGTTATGCTAATTCGGAATACATTTTCAAAATGCTCATGAGATCTCTACAAATGGTCAACATTTAGAAATGATCCCTGGAAGTATATTTTAAATGACTAATAACTCGAACAGAACCACAACGATAAAAAAATAAGCGGTTCAGTTATTTGTTACCAATGACACAGCACCGAACAGAATCCCATAACAGGTAACACTTAGAAACATTAACAAAGGAAATATGCCAAAAAATATATTCATCAGTCAAGCAAATTTATAAATCTAAGAAATGCATAAGTTTTATAGTTACTACCGAGATTTATGTAGTAATAATTGTTTCTACTTTTGGCACAAGGCCAGCTATACCAGTACATTACTGGTACTTTATGTTATCGACCACGCAAGGATGAAAGACAGAGTTAACCTCGTCTGGATTTGAACTCAGTCCGTAAAGGGACTAACTCTATGCTAGAAAGCATGGCGTCCGACGCGCTACCGGCACTGTGAATACACTACCCTGTAGTAATAATAGTTTCTACTTTTGGCACAAGGCCAGGGATTATCACAGTGCATTACTGGTACTTTATTTCATCGACCAGGTAAGGATGAAAGGCAAAGTTAACCTCGGCATCATTTGAACTCAGACCATAAAAGACCGTAACTCTTGGCTGCAAAGCATGGCGTCCGACTCACTACCGATACTGCCAATCCACCAGCCCTGTAGTATTAATGCAGAACATTCTTTATCGCTACCCGGAATATAGCGAAATTCAAATTATACTCATCATTTTATAACCTGGGTGATCTTAAAATTATTTAGAATATTATATTTGATATATACTTATCACAAATCGCATTACTAAATTGAGAGGAAATGTTATGAGAACTTCGGGCTTTCAAAATATCAGTTTATAGCGAATTGAAGCAAGAAACATTAAATTTATAATCATCTATATACTAACAGCTTTCACGTTAAATGGCAGTTACCTCCACGTAAGCATTTTGACATTCTCAAAACTACACATCTACAATCCACGGGTATCATCAATGTACATATTTGGATTTCAAGTAATACAGATAACAAGAAAAATGATCGAATACCCTCATAATGAAAATTCTTCTATATACTACAAGATCCGGAAAGAAACGCATATATCACTCACAAATTTAACTAAAACACTTGTTTCCCAGATATCTCTTTACAATCCCCAACAAGGGACCATCTAGCATGTATTATTACAACACGTTCATATAACAAAACAAAATCACTTTTATAAACATAAACGTCCAAAAACATAAACAAATTAAAAAAATAATACCACGAAGAAACAGATTCGAGTCTTTAAGAACTTAACTACATCGCAATGAAAACCAGACAGCGGAGTGCGATGGATCTAAAACGAATACGCAACGGTGCAATACAAACGTTATATTTGCAACTAGGCACCGTGGAGATCCAAACAAATCATAAGGAAAACCAAATCAACACATATTAAAAATTCAGCCTTAAAAAAACTACCTCAAAAACTGACAAACATATGTATCCTAAGTATTTAGTATATCTAACAGTGAAATTCAATATGAAGTACCTAGCTGCATCTGCAACAGCAATAACGGCCTGATAAGACAAACACAAATCACAATAACAACATAAAATTTTAAAACAAAACTGCAACATTCAGCAAACACAATTACAGTACATTTCCTGAACATCTGTCACGAATACCGATACACATTACGCCGCAACATAAAATTAAATATCACCCAAAAGGATTTCCCGAAATATATAAATATCAGGCGTAGAAAAACTTACAAGTATATAAATGAATTATCTAAAACAAAGCATTGCAGACACTAATAGCTATTGCTGGTTGCAAAAAAGAGTCAAATTCACAGCATTTCCAAGATGAGCAAATACAGCAAACCAAGCCCAAACAAAGACACATCATACAAAATCCTCCCGTTTGTATACATGCGTTTAAAAATTAGAAGTCTAATCCTTGAAGCACAAACATAGACACTCGTGTCTTGTTCTGTTATACATATCACGTGACCATTTTTAAGGAATGAACATTTTTCCTAGATATGTTTCAAATTGCTTTTGGCGCATTCTACATTGTAAATGCAGATGCTGTTTGACGCTTAGATAAAATTATTAATAGAGTCGCAATTACCTCACTGGTAGAACTCTGCTTTGTCGGTTAATCTGCCAATTTTCATTTTATAAACTTGTTATTGTTGTTATATTCTGATTGCTTAATATTTAGTTTCTTTTGTAATCACCTTTAAGTATTTGAAATCGTTTTATACCCTACACACTAACCATAATGATTATTTTCTTTTTTGAACTTTGTTTCCCTTTGATGTAGCTACTTGAACATCTTGGTCGTTTTGTGTATTCAAATCCATTTTGTTCAGATATCTTAATGTATATTGATCATAAGTATACTTTCAGAATTTCTTTTATGCATCCACACTCTTTCATGCTTTATACTAGCATATATGTGTCTGGCAGAACATTTATTTTATTCTTTATCCATTCGGAAGATGGGCCTTGCGGTGATTTGTTTTAATACTTGCCTCCACTTAGCAAGTTATATTCCTATGCATTATTTTTTCTTTGCAAAATTGGTTTGAAAGGTGAGCAGCGACTTATTCTTGGAAAACATCAAAAGTGAGACAAAAACCTTTGAAATAAACAAATTGCTCCTTTGAAACCGCTTGATCAATTGTGTGTGAAAGTCAATTATTCACGCATACAAATGTAATGGATTCATTATTCTTCGACAAAATAAATTATTCTTCGACAAAATAATATAGATTAAGATTACAATTAATTACTATTATGTATCACAAAAGCTATATTATGAATAGAACAAAAACTAAAACAAAGAAATATAGCTATGCTTCTCACGTTGCCCATATACTCTGTGTCCAGAAACAACATCTAATGTACAGAAATAGACTGGGGCATGGAAAAACATTAAAATATCCCTTCTATCATACGAATCTCACAATTTACACCATGTTACTCAGAATGAACCGTGTTAGAATTTGGATCACTTTTCCTCCTTATGGTGACATATTCTCAATTTGTTAGCAACAAATAGCAATAACGTCTCAATCAAATCATACCTAATCGTCAAATAAATGGAAAGGCACATCAGAGAGAGCTGTTCCTCAAAGCCGCGCGAATATTATTTAAAATGTTATAGATGTTAGTTTTGCTGCATCAAGGCTGATTCAGGGCGAACAAAAATGGTGTGATTTCATGTGCTTCATTTCAGACCCAACATTATTTTAACTGAATCCATACATTTCTTCTAACACAGGTATTTTATAGGCTGTCTATTTTCCTTTTAATCAGTTTCAACTCTACGAATTCAATATAGATTTTGTAACCTGGTTTCCTCTTTGTGATGAAAAACATTTTCTGTAGAGAAAACTAACTGCCTTAAGAATGTAGGTCTATTTACTGAACAGAAAAATGTCTCGAAAACTTCATTTCACTGCCACCAATAATTTTACTGAATCAATAGAATATTTAAAAAAGTATTTCATAAGCAGTTTTCCCATAAAATTAATTCCAGCTCTAGGAATCCAATTTAACTTTGTATGATATAGTAAGTATTTCATGGACAGCAAAACATGTAATAGCAGGCGTTTTGTATTTTACGATCTTCTTTTCCACATTAAATTAAATTCAACTAATCTTGAAAAATTCAAATGCAATTTTCTTCCGTATCAGACAATTAATAACTAAGCCTATATATCAAGCTGTCTATCTAGCTAAATTTCTAATTATACGAACACATACGCACGCACATGATATATATATATATATATATATATATATATATAAATATATATATATATATATATATATAAATATATATATATATATATAAATATATATATATATATATAAATATATATATATATATATAAATATATATATATATATATAAATATATATATATATATATAAATATATATATATATATATATATATATATATATATATATATATATATATATATATATATATATATATATATATATATATATATATATATATATATATATATATATATAACATGTTAATTTTAACCCGTCTGTTGAGAACTCTAATTCGATATGTGATATTTTGTATTTTTACAAATATATACACTGCCGAATTCATTCACCTAATATAGGGGTTCCCTCCCTTGCTAAACCCAACGTGGATTTAGTAATAGGTTCTTCTGTATATTCGAACGAAATGCCTGTTGAGAAAGTGGTTTTCCTCGTTCATCTTTTTGCCAGAAGCCGAATATTGTTTAAGTAAGCTGACGGTAATTGATTTAGGAACCGCAGAAACCAAAAAGCTGGAATTTACCATCATTCTAGCGGGTCCGGGTAAAGATTTTTCATTCATTTATATTATTACTTGTCTGACCCGAATTTTCGTGGTCGTTTTTTTCGGCTGTGCGAGTGATTTTAAGCATTGTCTCCGTGTGTTGGTATTTAAACGATAGTTATAGCTCTGGTTTATCCAAACTATTGAACCCTTTGCCACGCATCTCGAAGAATGTGTTTCGTTATTTCGTGGGCCGAAATTCCGATTCTCGATAATTTATTTGTATTTATCTCCAGTCTTTAGCTATTGACCAGTTAATTTTATTGATTTTTTAGTTGATCTTATTGACTGATGAATATCACGTATCGAATTAGAGTTCTCAACAGACGGGTTAAAATTAACATGAGCTATTCATCAGATCTTATTGACTGATGAATAGCTCATGTTAATTTTAACCCGTCTGTTGAGAACTCTAATTCGATACGTGATATTTTGTATTTTTACAAATATATACACTGCCGAATTCATTCGCCTAATATAGAGGTTCCCTCCCTTGCTAAACTCCACGTGGATTTAGTAATAGGTTCTTATGTATATTCGAACGAAATGCCTGTTGAGAAAGTGGTTTTCCTCGTTCATCTTTTTGCCAGAAGCCGAATATTGTTTATGTAAGCTGACGGTAACTGATTTAGGAACCGCAGAAATCAAAAAGCTGGAATTTACCATCATTCTAGCGGGTCCGGGTAAATATGTTTCATTCATTTATATTATTATTTGTCTGACCCGAATTTTCCTGGTCGTTTTTTTCGGCTGTGCGAGTGATTTTAAGCATTGTCTCCGTCTGTTGGTATTTAAAGGATAGTTATAGCTCTGGTTTATCCACGCATCTCGAAGATTGTGATTCGTTATTTCGTGGGCCGAAATTCCGATTCTCGATAATTTATTTGTATATATATATATATATATATATATATATAGCGAGGGGGGGGGGGGCATATGCATGTGCGTGAATGAAGCTTGTGAGTGCATATATTTACTTGTATGTGTCTTTTCAGAGTGCGTTCATATTTGAACGTATGCTCAAATACGTATGTTCAAACGATTAAGATGTATTCCTATTCTGTCTTTCTATATGTACCAACCTCCGATTTAACAACAATACTTTTACTTCAATAATTTCATCTATGAAATCAATCTACTGGAGATTTACAGAAATAATATAAGCAAATTCATTCTCGACACCTATCGGATAAAGGTTATAATTTTAACTTGAAAAACCGCAACGAACTACTCAACAATATGAAGGAAAGCCTGTCTTACGCTTTCAGTGATTTAGTTCGTGTAGAATTGTTTTATATTTATGCGAGTAAAATGTAGCACAGTATTTCCTATTTTGTCTATCTTGCAGCAATTGATTTCTCATTTATATATTTTTGTCTGGGTGGAATTGGCATGATGCATGTGATAATAACTGTTTGAAGACATCCCGTCAATATCAATGTTTTCTAAAAATAATACATAAAACATATTAGCTAGCTTAGTTAGACTTTGTTCTAATATATACTAATTTTCTGACTAATAATTTAGTTTTTAGAATAAATGGATTTCGTACATAACTAACGAATAATAAATGAAATATAAAACGATTTTGAATTAATGTCTATATAATGAAAGCTTATGTTATTAATACATGATTTCCTTACAATATAATTAGAGCAGATTTATTAATGATCTAATTAATATAGTTCTGAATTTTACTGCCTCGCTGATATGAAGAACATTAAAGATTTAATATTCATTTCTTCGGAACGAGGTGATGCCCAAATTGTGTGAAATATATTACTATATTTGAGAAGATATTTTAGGAAGAGGAATAATGATAATAACACTAAAATAATGTATAAGGCTATAATCTACTGTAAAATATAGTTGTATGTTTCAGCAAACGCTTAGTTTAATTAGTTCATTTACAGGAGCATAGGTATCACTAATTACTCTTTCAATCGTGGTTTCGACTTTCATCAATAACCGTATACCTTCTTCATGTGTACACGGAGATAATACTCGTAAACCCACTAATACTACAGATATCAGTATATCAGATAGCCCTATGGAGTAAAAACACCTATGAGAAATATGAAACTAGAAGTAAAGAACAGTAGGGTGACTAGAAGAAAATGACGTAGCCAAAAACAATTTATATCGATATAAAGGAATCAATAAAATACATACGATAAATAAGATACAGATAAATATTAACCGGATAACAAAAACGACTTCAAAACATTCAAATATAAACATAATTCCAACAGACATTCGAGGAAATGTGTAGACAAATACATTCCAAATTCAATAGCCCACAAGGTGAGTTAATGAGAAAGAATGTCAGTGTGAAATCCAACAATTGTTAAAAAGCTCTTAGCTATATATAAAAATAAATTGTCTGACTTTGCTTGCAGGCGCAAACAAATACGCAAATGTAATAATTGTTCCTACTTTTGGCATAAGGCCGGCAATTACTCAGTGTATTACTGGCACTTTATTTTATCGACCCGTAAGGATGAAAGGCAAAGTCAACCTCGGCGGGATTTGAACTCAGACCATAAAAGGCCGTAACTCCTTGCTGCAAAATATGGCGTCAGACCTTCTATCGATACTCCCAATCCACTGCCCACCGCAAATTGTAATGATGAACCGAGATACTAACTGTAGGTGAAGATTATACAACCAGTACAACAAGGCAAAATGACTATCTGATAGAGGGATGTAGCTGTTTAATAAATCCAAGGAAATCTATAGATACGATGGATTGGCTGCTATGTCCATGTTAAAGCATATATAACTATCCACTCCAAAAAACAAGATGAGAAACAACATAGTCATAGAATTATTCTCTGTATTAAGAAACAAATATTTTGAGCTGGCTTAAGAAGATACATTTTAAAACAAGCATTCATTAACACAGCAGAATAGTGAAGTGAGCATCGACCGCGTTTAAGAAAGAATGCATAGTAGTAACACAAGTAACGGACGCAACAATAAAATAAAACTCATTAATAACAGGGATTGATTAAATGTATATGAAACAAGCGGAGTAAACGAGAAAACCCAACAAAACTAATTCTGAGATTAATACTAAAATGAATCAGAAAAATAAACAGAAACATTATTGTCGGCTACCATGCCACTAAGAGCTCAAATCTACGAAAATAAAGAATTAAAAAGTAAATCACCTTGTGGTCTTACGAAATATAAAACGTATTGTTAAAATGAAAATATTTATGAAAAATCATCAATTAAGGAAAACAAAGTACAACATGTGTAATAATAAGTTGAAGAACAAAGTAATGCTTTCTGATTTAGGCACAAGGCCAATAATGTTTTTTGGGGAGGAGAAAGTTGATAAAATCGACGCTAGTGCGTTACTGGTACTTTATTTTATCGACCCAGTAAGGATGAAAAGTAAAACTAACCTCGGTGGGATTTGAAATCTAAATAAAAAGAGCCCTAACTCTATATTGCAAAGCATGTTGTCCGCTCTACCGATACTGTCCGTCCACTGCCCACTAAATAATGAAAATGGTCCAATATCACCAAATGCAGAACGTGCAAATAGCGCATTGAGATAGCTGGCTACATCATCCCCCGCTGCCCAATTCTTGCCAAGCCTGATTATATACACAGACACGATCTAGTTGGCAGCTATATCCACTTGGTAATATGCCAATATTCTGACGTGCAAAAGGACAAGGAATTATATAAACAACTACCAAATTGCACAAAAGTTCGGAATATATTCATCCAAATTAAAAAGTCGTCCAAACATAATTATCTACGAGTGTGGAAACACATAGACATCGCATTTCCTGCAATTCTTCAGGAAGGAAAACGTGATATCTGTACTTATACTTTACTTTATCGACAATACTATGTTTGCTAAAATCTGTACAAAGTCAACAATTTTGGGGAGAAGAACGTTATTATATCAGCATCTATACCTTATTTAATCGACTCAGAAGGAGGAAAGCCAGGTTTGACCCTCGGTAGAATCTGAACTCAGAATAAATGTCGCAACGCTGTTTATTTTGTCTGTCAATATCTTCATTATTCGGGTAGGACGGAATATCCAGAGACCATGTAGTTGTTTGTTTATTCTACACCTCTGCATACCCTGATGAGCCACATTATATACTGTTGGTGGTTTCGGGTGGAGAGGATTTTGTGTTATGTTCCATTTAGTAATCCTTCAGTCACGGATTTTGTTCAACAGTTCATCGCCAATAATAGTTACATCTATTTTTTTCCTTTTCTCTTATTCAGCTTTGCCAGGTATTAGATATGTAGACTTGTTTTAGCCATCATTCTTGAAATCTGTTTACAATTTACATTTTATAGTGTTCACCTTTTCTTTTATTAATTATTCTTTTTATAATTTTCTTGAAAATATATGTGTCAAATCAGCTTCTGATTTAGATTTTCTGGCTTCTCTGAAGACAAAAAAAAAAGGTTTTCTTTTTTACTTTGATCATGTTTCATGGATATTTGTTTACACTTTCATTTATTTTCCATCAGTTATTTTTGTAGTCCTACAGTGGTTAGTTTATAATAAATTTATAGTTGTATAGTCCTTCTACATTCGATGTTTGGATGCGTATTCTAAAGGCTGTTATTTGTAATTTGTGTATTTTTCTAGTACTGTTAGAACTATTTGTGTTCAATTCGGCATAATAAGACTGTAGCTTAATACTGGGCTACTTCACGACAGAGATTGATGGCCCTTTACAATTCCCGCCGAGGTTAGCTTTGCCTTTCATCCTTACGGAGTCGATAAATAAAGCACTAGTAACAATCTGGGGTCAATTTAATCGACTTTCCCCACCCCTTCAACTTTTGCCTATAGCAGAAATAATAATTATTATTATTATTGTTGATATTGTTGTTGTATTTTGAAATATTTGCACACTAAAGATTTACTTCTAAATTCTGACATAGTCCTCCAATGATTGTACCTGCGTAGATATTTGTCATTGTTATTTTGGTTGAAATGTTATTATTTTGCTGGTTTCACGCATGCACCTATGGAAATGTCGTTAAAGGTGAAAGGAATAATTTTATCGTTTAATATATTGCCTCCAAATATATAATAAAATAAAATGAAGTGTAAACTTTCCTCGTGTACTGAAGGAAACAATTATTTTCTTTTTTTTGTTTTTGTCTCACCTATCTTATTTATTTTTACATGTTTTACTTCTAAAGAAAACATGTATACGTTTACTATATGATTCTGATAATTTCCCAAACGTCATTAGTGGAGATAATTAGAGCGAAATAGCAACAAGCCGGAACTGATACTGAACTCTACTAACGGCTACATCGAAGTTTAACGCCTACTGAAAACCTGTAGATATACAACACAATAAGGAAAATAATGTTGTCACGAAACACGTACTTTATATATTTTAAAGACTGGTAGTAGGAAGTGTGAAACATACAGCCATGAATTATAAAACTTATGTAAACATAGTATCAAAATCAATCACACACTACCGACAAAAATCTAAAGTACACATTGATATTGGTGTCTTCCGTTTACCAAATGTATTTATAGTACAATGAATTAGATCATAGGTTGCTCAATATTAAAAAAAAAACATATATCTTCGGCGTTGAAATAATTTTCGCTCATATAGCTGTTGATGCTTAGTCCTGGGCAGCACAAATACCATCCGTTATCCTCTTCTGTAAATCCACGTCAGCGTGCAACATTTAATAAAAAAAATGAAGTTGATGTGATTTCCACCTTACATACATTTTAAGTACATAACGCCTTACCCTCGATCAAAATAATGTATTTTAATCCACAATGATCGTGATACTAATAAGCTATACCTAGCAAGTTAAAGTAACCATCACTAAGTCAGTAAAGGAAACGACGTGGAAATCTGTACATCATCTCTGGTCTTGCTAGAAATGGCTGACAGATATCCATCAAATAACATATTATCGTCTTCAAGAATGTGGAAGCATTACTTAAGATAATGATATATATATCCTATATTTCAACAAAAGGTCAATTGTCAGGTTTTAAATATGTTAATCATTGTTTTGCGTAGTACAACATGCAATTACGCGTTCTGCGACAACTAGACCCAAATTTCCAAAGAACAAGCGTTATTCTCTTACAATATCATAACAAAGCAAATACGCATTGGTAATGTAGGCTTGGATACTCAAAATAACAGTAAGAGCAATGCTGGAATTACGTTGATCAGAAGCTGCCTAATAGGACTTGCCCCCCAAACTTATTAAATTTAATACCATGCCGAAATACTCTTAGTTGTTTCTGATGCTGTTTATCGCCACATTGGGATCGATCGAGTACAGCTATGATTAAAGGCGTATAAATTGTGACAATATCTTCTGTATTAGAGGTATCGAAGGAGCCATATATAATGTCCTACTTGTACTAGAGACAATCAGGTGATACAAGGAAGTTGTAGCTTCAGAAGATGTGGAATGAGATTGAGTGGAAACTGAATCCTAATTGACTTTACGTTGATATAGAAGACGAGTTCTAAAGCAATGTTTATTTTTAAATCTGGCCGTAGCATGTAATCTGATAATGAGAATGCTTGTAAATAAAGAACAAGATTAAAAGAATAAGATTAAAGTATATCTTCCTTAATGTCTCTTTCCAAATTGCAAATCCAAACGAGGAAAATAGTGTTATATATGATGGTCTGACGATAGCATTATGTTTAGATGCATGATATCATTCACTACAATACATCTGAATAATGTAATGTTTAAAATAGTCTTTGATGTTTAACGTTGTTTGCTCCCACGTTAGAATCAACATGAACAGATTAGCTATAAAGCTATGAGGTATATTCTATTGATGTCCGTTCAATAGATCAGGTGTATTTGGAAGTTATACTGGATTAGATCTTTCATAAACATGATATTTGTTCAGGTATCTATAGCTGATGCGGAATGAATATGCTTCATCGAGTTTAGTGGCTGACTCTTGAGGCACAAGAAAAAACACAGATATTTTAGAAATTTTCAGAGGCATAATGCTCGGTAAGGTTATATCTATACACCATAACGCTATGGAATCTAGCTGGACGAAGATGCACGCAGATGCACACATAAACACACAGTAACATATATTTATATGTGTGTGTGTGCGCGTGTGTGTGTGTATATGTGTGTGTGTTGGGGGGCGGGGGTGTATGCTTACGATGTCTGTTGACATGGTATAAAACCTTCGATTAGGAGAAATATCTACTTGTTGGGAATGAATTACTTATCCCCTTCGAATTACCGATCCTGCCACTGTGCGAAACAAGTGAAAAACGTTTCTTCAGTATTATCTCTTTGCTATGCCGTCGTTGCCCACATGATCTCCTCTCCTCTCACAATGTGGAAGCCTGTCAATTGTATCTGTATATATAGGAAAAAGACAGTAGTCAGAAGTTGCCGCATCTGCAGAGCAGAGATGCTGGCAGATGAATGAACACCCTATTTTTGCCTAGAAATCATTGATGAGCGGCGATGAATAAGTCGAGTCGTGTTATTGTCATATCGAAGCTACTAGTTTTGCCAAGCTGAAGGTTTCGGCTTTTGATGCGGACTGCATCACGATCCATTTCCAGGGAGTATTCTTGAGACCGTTTTCCCTTTGTTGCATACAAGTTGAATGCTTCCACATCGAATACTCAACTTTGAGTTCCCGGTCAAACACTTACATCTACATCTCCCCCTCCCCCATTATCACAGTATTCAGAAATTCAGAGTGGGAGTTGGCAGTATAGGACAAAATAAAAATCCGACGTGTAATGATTACAGCATAACATATTAGGCTGTAATCATTACAGCATATCGAAATATGCTGTAATGATTACAAATTTAATGACCCCATATATTTTGGGGTTTTTAAACCCGAACATATTTGGAATCATTAAATTTGCTAAGGTAAGATTCTTTTGTTAAAGTTATTCTTAATGTATTGTTTCGTACTCAAAATTATTTAAATTTGTGTTTCCTATTCAAAAATGCTTCAACCAAGCTACAAAACTCTGTTATATATATATTAGAGCTAACTCGAAATCTGGAAATAGAGTGGTTGGCCGTTGTTATTAATAGCTAGGGCGGTATTAATGGCAGTATCGGTAGAGGGTCGGACGCCATGCTTCGCAGCAAAGAGTTACGGCCCTTTATGACCTGAGTTCAAATCCCGCCGAGGTTAACTTTGCTTTTCATCTTTACGGATTCGATAAACTAAAGCACCAGTAATACACTGGGATAATTTCTGGCCTTGTGCCAAACGTAGAAACAGTTATTTATATCTAGTTAATTTTTGGTAGAGTATATGTTTCACCAAATCGATTAGAAACCGATCCTAACCCATTCATTTGCTTATTGTAGTGCACTGAGAAGCACATCATGAAGCTGGCACTTAAGTTGTAGAAAATAGTTTGCAATATGGGAGAAATGTTCTTGATAATTGGAGGAAATGAATGACGAATTAGAATATTCTAATACGAATATTGTCATTGAGTAATAAGGACTGGCAAGCGAAATGTATGTGTGTCTCTTTCTCTTAATTTCGAGAATATTTTTGACCGGCCACCTTCCTGGTGTATGTATGTATGTTCTTTTGGTTTTATAATTTCACAAAGTTTTACCAATAGAGAGAGAGTCAGTTTCTAACATAGACACAAGACTCTCATTGGAATTTACACAACATCAACTAGGTAGATTATGTATGTATGCATGTGTAGATATGTATGTTATTGTATGTGTGGATGTTTAGAGTTGTATGTGTGCATATGTATATGCTTTGTATCTGTACATGTGTATATGCAGTTATTAGATGCAAAATGTTTGCAATGTTTTACATATTTTTACTGTTCCCTTAATGGATTGTACTTGTAATTTCCTAACCAGTTGTGCTCTTTCTGTTCCTGTGAATCCTAGCTTCTCAAGATTTGTATTGGGGCAGTTACTAACATATCCCAGTGCCCCAATAATCACAGGCATGAATCTGAAGGTGTAATCAAGGTGGAGTATCTGCAGAATTCTCATCAGTTCTGCATATGTATGTATGTATGTATGTTCTTCTGGTTTTATAATTTCACAAAGTTTTACCAATAGAGAGATAGAGAGAGTCGTTTTCTAACATAGTTACAAGTGTCTCTCATTGGAATTTACACATCATCAACGAGGTAGATATGTATGCATGTCTGCATGCGTACATGTACGTGCAGGTATGGATGCTATTGTATGTTTTGAGTTATATGTGGGCATGTGTATATGAATTCTGAGTATATGTTGTTCAGCCAAGGGCTTTTTCCTCGCTTCAAATTTTTGATGACATGAATATCTCGCTAGCTAAGATAGATGGAATGGAATCTAATGCCGGATCCTGAATGGTTGTTTGTTCTGAGTTGGTGAAGTACACTTAGAATTTAGCCCAGCGTTCAAGGATATCATCGTTGGAAGTAAGGATGGTATCTTTGAATCTTTGCTGCCCCAGCTAAGGTTTCTTAGTTTAGTCTTTACTTTCTTCATTGCAGCATGATATAACCATCACAGTTGGAGGTGAACCAAATATTAAAACACTTCAACATCTCTTTAATTGTATTATCACTACAGGAAAAGGCCCAGACATGTTCAAGAAAGCATTGATAATTGTACTCTACAAAAAAAGTTAGTAGTCATGATTGTGGGGACTATCGTCCTATCAGCCTATTGAGTCACGTTTACAAGATTTTCTTGAGTATCATTGCAACTCGAGTGAAGTCAGAACTTTACGTCTCATTTCCTGAAACACAAGCTGTGTATCAACCTGGAAGAGTCATAATTGAGCAGATCCTAGCTATTAAACACATCATTCAGAAATCAATACTATTCAACAACCCGTGCACATCACCTTCATTGCCTTCACAAAAGCTTTTGACAACGTGAAACTACACAGCTTGTGGAAACTCTTAAACAAGACCTCAATTAACAAAAAATACATCAACCTACTGAAAGAAACTTACAACAACTCAACAGCATATATCAAAACAGATTTGGGAACTACACGCTGTATACTCATCTTGAAGGAATTTAAGGATGTGCTATCAGAACTTTTTTTATGTATAGATATAGCTGCACTTATCTACTAAACTGAAGAAGAATGCTCCTCTGGCTATCAAATAGGAAGTGAAATCCTATCAAATCTTAGCTATGCAGATGATCTGGCCATCATGAGTTACTCTAGAACTGATCTGCAAGATTTTCTGAATGTCCTGGCCAAACATTCACTGGAGGCTGACTTACGCATTAGCATCTCCAAAACAAAGTATATGACAACTGATAAAAGCAATGCCAATCTTCAGCTCACAATCTACAATCAGCAAATTGCTCAAGTTACAGAGTTTGTATATCTCAGTCACAAACTATCACCAAACAGCAATGGAATGGTTGCTGCGCAGTATCGCATCATTCTAGGTTGGGCAGCTTTCAACAAGAACAAGGAAGTACTAATATCAAAACGAGTTTTCTATCATTTGAAGGGTAAGATCTTTGATATTTACATCCAACCAGTTTTGTTATGTGGTCTGATTGTGTTAATTGGACGACAAGGTCACTTCAGAAGTTCTCTTTATTCCAGAACCACACCATGAGACTCATCACTGGCAAGCAGCTCAGCGATCGTATCTGTATCAGTGAGCTGCTCAAAATTACCAAACTTAGACTAATTACATCAATTGTCAAGTCAAGAGTACTCAAACTATACGGTCATATAAAAAGATCAACTCGTTGTGTGAGTAGGTAATGCCTGGAAGGAATGCTGGCTGGTAAGCGAAGCAGAGGCCGGTAGCCAAAACGATGGCTTGAAAATGTCTACTTATGGACTGGACTTGATCTTTGCTCTTTAAAATTTGCTACTGGTGATCGAACTTTGTGTAGAAGAATATCCCATGTCGATGCGCTGTCTGCAACTGGCGGAGTTTAGCATCACAAGAAGATGTGTATATGTTTCGTGTCTGTACATATGTAAATGGAGTTATTCGATGCAGAATCTTTTGAATGTTTAACATATTTCTACTGTTCCATTAATGGATTGATCTAACTAGTCCTGTTATTTCTGTTTCTGTGAATCCCATCTTCTCAAGATTTGTACTTGTATGTATGTATGTATTTTTTACGATGTATATATGTTTGTAGATATGTATGTATCCATGTATGTAAGAAAATGTGCATGTGTATTTGTACATATATGCATGTATGTATATACGTTCGTATTCAGATACACATACACCTACATCTTTGCAAGCCGTGTTGCTAGCTGAAGTTCGTGCCAGAAATCAACAGGAATAACAATAAACATTACAATATTTGTGTTTCAGATAAACTGTTTCATATTTGATCATTTGTTTCTTTGGTGTTATATATTCTTGTTTGAAGCTTCTTATTGGTATTCTAATCCTTAGGGATTTTGCTAAGTACATATTAATGATAAGGAACACTTCTAGGTTGGCATCATTTTAAAATATATTTGGTTCCTAATCATTGATTAAAATTATGGTAATTCATCTTGGAATATACATTTCGTTCTCAAGTATTGGTTTTATTTTTAGGCAATCATCTTTTTATATTCTTTGATCCTCGTCTTAGAAAGATTTTCCGATGTTATTTTATCATTTCCTTTCATTACTTACTTATATACATTCATGATATAGCTTTTTATGTTTGGATAAATACTGTATTTTCATACTTGAAATAACAAAAAAGGTTTTGTTTCATTTTGGCTATAGTCATTTTTCATATTATGTTTTTATTTTGTTTTCCTTTTTTTTCTTTTTAGTTGCATTGTTAAATCTAGTTTTGGAGATATATTCATAACTTTTCGTCAAATTCTTTCATAATTGTTGCTGGCCATCATTTGTTATATCCATAGTATTGCAGCATCGACTGTATACTTATTGTTCATCGATGGTTATATAACCGGTATTATATATTTTTGATAATGTTGGTCTCTTCCAATATTCCGGCACCAACGTAAGAAGGAACTGTGCATGGGCAATTGAAAGAAATTACATGCTTTGCTTATTGGAAGTAGTAACAGCATATAAAAGTAATACATTTAAGTAATTTCTATCATTTCTCTGATCTATATGTATAGCACATATCGATAATGACCTTATAGATATTACAAATACATTTTCAGAAAGCAAGACATAGTGACATTGTGTAGCGAAAATGATTGTGGAAGCAGTTATTCGTATAAAGAGGAAATGAAACATTAAATCCAAAGCAAGTATTTAAAAAGCTTGTCTTGTGTGCTGAATAGAAATACGAATTTCACATAACATTTCAAATATACAAACTTAGACGAATTATTTAACTATTGTTTTGACATTGATTGTAAACCATGTCGTACATCGTTTAACTGAATGTATATTGTGCTACAGGCTACAGCATAGGGTGGCGACTTGACAGGGTTGTTAGAACGTCGGATAGAATGATTTGCGGTATTCGTTTCAGACTCATAGACTATTGCGGGTATGAGTTACTGTTGTGTAGAGGTGCATGTTTATGGTATTATACAAGATCAATGTGTGCGGGTGAACGCTTGGTGTCGGTGGTGAAGTTAGTATGATGAGACTATGATAAACACGCGAGAATACAAAATAACAGGAGTCACTATTTAGCGTTAAAAAATGTATATATATATATATATATATATATATATATATATATATATATACGTTATTCCGGGTTGAATCGGAGGTAACCACAGTAAGTAAGGTACTCAATACATGGCAGAGTATAACAGTTTTAATATAGAAGAGATTC
>OZ024747.1:38837794-38842794 GCA_964016885.1 Eledone cirrhosa | reverse complement strand
TCTAAACTAAATAAGCCAACCACCTCCGAAACCAATCCCCGGACTGGGGCTCTATGTAATTGCCTTAATAAGGAAGCATGCCCACTAGAAAACAAATGCCTCACAAATGACATCGTATACAAATGCGATGTCATCTCAGACACCGAGGATTGCAAAAAAACTTACATCGGCATGACCTCCAACAACTTTAAGACCCGTTGGTATGCCCATACCCACTCCTTCAGAAGACCGGATAAATCAAATCAAACAACACTCGTCTCCTACGTTTGGGACCTCAAAAGGAACTCCACCCCCTTCACGCTTAATTGGAAAATACTCCAGAAAGCGCGCTCTTACAACGGAGGACACAAGGGCTGCGACCTTTGTATTTCAGAGAGCTACGAAATTTTATTCGCCAAGGGCCCGCTACTGAACAAACCCTCTGAACACTGCCCGAACTGCATGCACAAGAACTTTGCAACATTCAAACACTTTAAGCCAGTGTTAAAGCCCGATGGCTAAAAACGACCTCCCCCTATTGGCCCCTATACCTCCTCCCCACCCTACCCCCACCCCTCCTCAACCTGAAACACGGCCACTATGGTTATGTGAGTAACTCTTTCGTATCTACATTTTCTGCCTGTAGAGGTGTCTTTATGTGCCTGCGTATATGCGTATATTTATTGAGTACCTATTTACTTGTATGTGTATATATTTGTTTGTATATGTGTATATGTGTATGTGTGTGTGTGTATATATATATATATATATATATATATATATATATATATATATATATATATATATATATCTGGGATGGACACACGCGTATAACTTGCTGAGTAAGTTCTGTTTAAATTTCTATAGAAATTCTTGTCTGATAACTTTAATTTTTGTACCATTTTGTAGAGGGACTGCCAGGTCAAACTTTGATCTGGTCAGTCTCTCAAAATATTCTACGCCTTTAGGCGAAATAGTTAAAAAAATGTTTTTTCTTGTTGAAAAGTCAATATTTTTTTAAATGGCCGAAGCTTCTTCACCAAAATTCGAAGGAGGAAAGGGGAAGATGAACTTACAGCTTCCCCCTGCCACTGTCACAGTAGCAGAGGTCAAGAAGATAGGTCAGCCAGAGGAAGAATTCTCTCCACCTGTTAACCGACAACTTGACGTTGCCATGGCAACAACCCAAAGAACCAGCAGCAACAGCAACAACAACAACAATGCGACGGACGAAAACAACACCAATAACAATAACAATAACAACAACAAGACCAATAACGGTGACAACAACAACAATGATAACAACAACACCACCAACGACAACAACAACACAAACAAACAAAATTTCTCCTTCGCCGAGACGACAAGGAAAACCCTCGACTATCTGCCAGTAGATATAACAAAAGCGAAGGAGCTACTGGCCGATGCGAAAAAATATATAGTGTACGGGGAAAATGGTTCATTCACAATCCATTCCCCCCCGGAACTAAAAAGCCAGAGACTCCTAAACACGGTCATGTTTAGGACAATCTCGAACAAAAGTAAAAAACCAGCTCAACCATCACAGAGCGAGATAGAGCTGGTTTTAAAAGACGTCATGAAGGACATCACCTTCATTCAGAAGGATAGACTCTACGGGAGTCTATCCATTCTCATGAAGGACAGGGACACAGCAGTGAAACTGTCCATCAAACCAATCACATCCACCGCATACACCTTCTACCCTACGTACATGGGTAGAAGAACACAAAAAATAAAAATCCACACCATCCTGCCGATTATGGACATATGGTGGGTTTTGACAGGTTTTCTGGACCTGGAGGATGACATGCTGGTGTCCATGGGAAAGGCATCGGGTGACGCGTTCAGTGGAACGAGCCTCGAACTTGTAGTTCAAATGAGGCCCGAAAGGATCGCCCAGATCCCTGAACGCGTCATACTGGATGATCTAACCTTCATCAACATTACCGTTGAGGGTAGACGGCCCTCGTGTTACCTCTGCGAAACCAGAGGTCACCTGAGGGCTGTCTGTCCCCAACTTAATAAGAAAACCCCAATCCTGCCTACACCACCAACAACTGCACAACCACCACAACTACCACTACAAAAACAACCACCACAGCTCAAACCAAAACAAAACAATGTCCAACCCATCCCCTCCACTCAAAAAACAAAAACAATTTCCAAAACACCCGTACCGCAAACACAACCCGAAAATATACCCCTCCCCTCCAACGCGGAAAATGACTCTAGTTCGTCGTCAGACGAGGAGGAGCACTTCCACACAATCAAAAGAAAAAAAAGAAAACACACCTCAGACACACAAATGAAAAAAACCCCTCCCCAAAACATAACACTGACACCAACACAAAAGAGCTCACAACAGCAAACAAAAAACACCACACAAAAACAAAAACATGCATACACATACATAAATACAAGAAACAAAAAACTGTTAAACATTGTGTACAACAACAATCTAATAAAAACACAAGGGCCTAACTTCACCCAGGCAGGGGATTTCCCCCACCTCAAAATGATTAAGGCCCCACAGGACACCTATAAAACTTTAAAAAACAATTTTAAAGAGGACGTGGGTCCCCCCTGCGTTGGGCCCATTAACCGCGTCCTCCTAAAAAACTATCCCACCCCCTCCCCAAACACCCTCACAACTCCAAGCTCCCCAACCACACAACACACTGATGCCCCCACACTTCCACAAACCACCACCCCACCCAACAACCCATCCCCCACCCTAATGGAAATTGTGCAGCCCGATACCCGGGACGCAGAGAGGTAAGTGCCTTTTCTCTTCACCACCAACATGGCTATGCTAAGAGTAGGCTGTTTAAATGCGCGTGGCCTGGGCTCAACTTGGACGCAAGCAATGCTTCTAAATGACCTCAGGTCACAACGTATAGATGTGATGGTTATTTGCGAGGCCCGGATCAGCAACGTGCGACAGCTGGCCCCCACCTTTGATGACTTTGAGATGCACGCATCTCTCTGTCAGCCCGGAGGTGGGGGTGGAGTTGTCGTTCTGCTGCAAAAACATCTGGGTCTCGCAACACAGATGGTACATTTGGACCCGGAGGGTCGACTAGTGGTTCTGGACCTTGGCAGCGGTAAAGGCGGAGCGTTTAGGTTGGTAGCCGCCTACGGCCCTTTCGGGTCAATGCGGCCGGACTTCTTCCATCGTCTGGAGACTTTTCTAGGGTCGTCCCGCTCCTTGCTATTAGTGGGGGACTGGAATGGTATCCTAGATGCACGCTGGGACTACGTAGGGGCCTGCCCCGATAGAGAGGGGTGTAATAGCCTCAAAGGGATAATCGGTCGATTTGACCTGGCCGATAGATATCGACTAGATTTTCCGACTGCGCCAACCTGGACTTGGGCAAATCGTAGCGGATCATCTAGGTCGTACCTAGATAGGTTCTTAGTTAGAATTAAGGATAAGGACTTTTTAAGTTGTCCAAAAATGCGCATTGTTGGCTATTCAGACCACAAATTAGTGACCTGCATGGTCAACCTTGACAGAACTCATAGACAGGGCCCCGGTTACTGGAAGCTCAACTTGTCCTTGCCGGCAAGTAGAGCCTACAGGAATCGGATTAGTACGTTAGTTAAGGAACGGTTGACTGGAGCGATCGTCAACAGCAGGTGGTGGGTATCTCTAAAGAGAGAGATTAGAGTAGTCTCGATAGAATTTAGTAAGGTTCTAGCTGCGGATAGGAATAGGAAGGAAAGGGAGCTAATAGATAGAGTAGAAGAGGCAATTAGAAGCGGCGACGTGGCCAGAGTGCTAGCGTCGAGAACGGCTTTGAGCCAGTTTTTCGACGCGAAGCACGAAGGCTGCGTTGTCCGAAGTAAAATACGTGCTCTAGGGAACGAGGGGACCAAAGCTGTTAGCTGGGCCCGCGTGACAGAGGCCAACAGTGGAACTAAATCCACCATCCGGTCTTTGCGAGACCTGGATGGACGGGCGATTCTTGAGCCTAAGCAGATGTGTGAGGCCTTTCAAAGGCACTTTGCCCGACTGTTCGGGAGGGGCGGTGAGCCGGTTGGGAACGTGGACTTCGGTCCATACCTCGACGGCCTGCCGCGCCTCTCGGACAGGGAGGCGAAGTCCTGCAAGGAGCCGATTTCGGCCGCTGAGATAGAGGATGTGCTGAGCCAATGCGGCAAACGCAAATCCCCGGGTCTCGATGGTCTTCCTTACGAATTATATCTAGCTATGCCGGACTTGTTCCCCGATCTCCTCGAGGCGGTCTACTGCAATTGGCAACAGAACGGGAGAATTCCCTGTATTGTGACCAAGGGCGTAGTCACGCTAGTGAGGAAGGACGAGAACAAGGGGGACGAAATAAGTAACTTCAGGCCCATAACACTGCTAAATACAGAGTTACAGATTTTGGCCAAGGTGCTAGCAAAGAGGTTGGCGCTTGTCGTGGGCAACCTGGTGGGAGATGCGCAGACATGCGCTATCCCGTCCAGGTCCATCCATGACAACCTCCACCTCATGCGATACATCATAGAGAGGGTTGGGAACGAACCCGGCTTTGGTGGGGCTCTGATCAACTTGGATCAATCTAAGGCGTTCGATAGGGTCGACCATTGTTACCTGGATGCGGTGCTAGCGGCGGCAGGCTTCGGACCCGTTTTCAGGGGCTGAATCACTGCTATGCACAGCAGCCGCATCTGCTCTAGGGTCAAGGTGAACGGCTACCTCTCGGAGCCGTTCAAAATCGCGCGGTCCATCCGACAAGGGTGCCCTCTCTCCTCCCTTCTGTATGTGTTGACTCTCGAGCCACTACTGCGGAAGTTGGAGTTGTTGCAGGGCATCCCTTTGGAACCGGGATTGCGGAAAGCGGTGTCGGCCTACGCCGATGACGTGACAGTAATGGTGTCGACGGCCTCCGAAATCGAGGCGGTCGGCACCTTACTGGAGGAGTACGAAAAGTTCACAGGGGCTAAGCTGAACCGGGACAAGTCGATCGGTTTGCAACTCGGCACGTGGAGGG
>OZ024747.1:38802794-38830294 GCA_964016885.1 Eledone cirrhosa | reverse complement strand
TTGTTTATCTATATCTTCACATCTTTGTTTGCTGTATTAATGTCTTTCCACGTACTCTACCTCTATACATCCATGTACTTTTTACTCCCCTTATTCGGACTTTTACTCGCGTGCACCCTTAGCACACGACACAGGATTGCCCCCCCCCCCCACCGGGAACATAAATACTGCAACCTGAACTATATTGTAATTCTCCTATGTCCTAATTTCTCCATCTTACTCTAACACCACTCTTGTTGGTTTATTTACATGTTTATACCTATATATTGATATGTTTATATATTTATACCTCTGCTATACCAATGTGCTCTTCCACGTATTCCACTTCTATGAATCCATGTATTTCTACTCCTCATATTGGGACCTGTACCCATTAGCACACGACACTAGAATGTCTCCTCCTGAGAACAAAAATTAAACATTACACGACTATATCCCATATCCACATCCCACTAGGATAAATTACAGATCTACATAATACAATTAACCCTAACCCAAAACTTCATAGAAGTTATTTGAATGTTTAATCTTCAATTTTCTGTTTGTTCAATTCTCAATCTTCTTACTCCTTAGTTTTACAAGGTTATTCTGAATTCTTTCAACTTCATCCGATAGAGTTAAGCAAAATTCTAAAGTTCCAACTTTCTGTCGGACCGCTGGGTGGGTTTTAGCGGCGGCGCGACCGGCTTGCCGGCGAACGGGCTCACCTGGAGTGCTTGGAAAAATTAAATTCCCCTTCTTTCGCTAAATGAAAATACTCGGCGTGGCTTAGTTCGCCATGGGGCCCGGGGCGCGGCCGGTGTTTTAACCGCCAAATAGTACCTTTAAATTACAGAACAAATCGGAACTATTAGATATATCAACCTGAAACTGTTGAGCTTTAAATTTTCTAACCTCTTTAATATGGAATATTGATTATTAATTTTTTAACTTCATCCTATAAGTCTAAACATTGTAACACACTGACCCCCAATATATTTACCTCTGCTAAGATGCGAGTCCCTGTGAAAATTTTGTCGCGCCACTCCTGGCCCGACTGTGGTGTGACATTAATATCGACCTTCCTTCCTCTCTCTTTCTATCTTCCTTCTTGTAGCTATCAACCATTACTCTTTTACTTCTCTAAGCAAAATTTTAAAGTTCCAACTTTCTGTTGGACTGTTGGGTGGGTTTTAATGGCGGCGCGACCAGCTCCCTGGCGAACGAGCTCACCTGGAGTGCTTGGAAAAATAAATTTCCCCTTCTTTCAGTAAATGAAAATACTCGGCGTAGCTTAATTCGCCATGGGGCCCGGGGCGCGGCCGGTGTTTTAACCGCCACATAGTACCTTTAAATTACAGAACAAATCGGAACTATTATATAATTAAATGTTAAACTGTTGAACTTTAAATGTTCTAACCTCTTTAATATTGAATATTGATTATTAATTTTTTTAACTTCATCCTAGAAGTCTAAACACTGTAACACACGGACTCCCAATATATTCGCCTCTGCTAAGATGCGTGTCCCTGTGAACATTTTCTCGCGTCACTCCTGGCTTGACTGTGGTCTCACATTAATATCGACCTTTCTTCCTCTTTCTTGATATCTTCCTTCTTGTAGCCATCAACCCTTACTTTTCTGCTTCTCTCTTCCCTTCCTTCTCTTCTCCCCTCCTCCTGTCTTCCTCCCGCAGACTTATCTTCCTTCCCCCTCTTGCTTGCCTATATCTGACCGGTAGTAGTTGCCTTTCTTCTTTTAGCTGACATTAACCCTGGCTTCTATTCTTCTTTCTTCCCTCTTCTTCTCTCTCCTTCTTTTCTTTCTTTCTTTTACCTTGTGTCATGAGATCGACGTTAACTTATGCTCCCATCCCTTTTCTGTTTTCGTTTATCTGACTATAAACTTTAGCCACGTCACTCCAGGGCGATCGGCTGAGGTTGAAGGAACAGAATAGCGGTCGCCCTCGGGTCTCGATTTTCAGCCCCATGCATTTTACCTATTACATTCACGTATCATATTTCGAATACCTGATGATATCACCGGATTCATACGGAACCCGGTCATTGAAATGATCATAGTATAATAAACCTTTCAAGGATTTACACAAATCCAGCCTCCTGTCATTTCATTATAATATTTAACTCCGTAATAGCACTACCAACTATAAAAACAAAGACGGTTGAACTGCTTTACGTTGAGTACTCTCTATATTATTGCATTACGATTGACCATACGGAATAGACCAGCTCTATACAGTGGTGAACCTCAAACCTGAATATATATATACATATATATATATATATATATACATACACACCCACACACGGTTAAATTGTGAGTCCTGTTACTCTGTTGTCTTGCCTGTTTATCATAGGCTCATCTCACATGATGACTCTGTGATCAAAAGAAATATATATATATATATATATATATATATATATATATATATATATATATATATATATATATATATATATATATATATATATATATATATATATATATATTTATATTTATATATATATATAATAACAGAAACGAAAGATTACGGAACTAAATTTGGTGAAATTGGAAGTGCATTGAGTATGCTTGCAAAAAATTTTAATTGAAACACATCTCTATATTTGTTAGAAAATTTACATTTGTTGCTGCCATTCTGAGTTTAAGCCTGTCATTCCGTCCTTTAAAATAAGTGATGTAGACGTAATAGTGACGATTTCAACATTCTCTAGAAATATATTCCTTCATATCAAGT
This sequence comes from Eledone cirrhosa, assembly GCA_964016885.1. Taxonomy (NCBI): domain Eukaryota; kingdom Metazoa; phylum Mollusca; class Cephalopoda; order Octopoda; family Eledonidae; genus Eledone; species Eledone cirrhosa. The sequence goes on along the minus strand of OZ024747.1, from coordinate 38,827,557 downwards.
CAAATATTATATTGATTCAAAATAAATGCTTAAACCCGCTACTAATGTAATAGACTTAATGTTGCTTGAAGTGATTTCCATGTTTGACAAAGTTGATAGATGAAACATTAGAAATACATTCTATTTATACCACTTTAGTTAACTATATATTTATTAATTTTACATTTAATGTTGATTTTAATCTTACCCTAGATTAGTGTCGAGTGATTTTAAATTACGAATGGCGCTATTACCACTGTATCGATGGAACTTCAGACTTATGGCATAGAACTACGTCGTTTAACGTTCTGAATTCAAATCCAGTTGCTTTCAAACTTGCGGGGGTCGATAAAATAAAGCACTGGGTTCGAATTAATCGACTTTCATCTTCATCAAAACAATTGGCCTTGTGTTTAAATCAATAACCAGTCGTACCTTCATCATAGACTATATTAGTCTTTATTGCCCAATCTTGTTAACTAACAGCAATATATTATTCTCCCTGTAAGTATCCATTAATTTATTATTGAAAGAGTATTATAAACTGGAATGGGGTACGAAGTAGTAATTATGAGATTTTTGGGGAACTGTATATGAAATAAATCACCTGAATTAGTTTCAAACAAAATATAACATTGTATATTAATCTGTCTATTTCAATAGAAATCGAAGAATATGTTTTAATTGGAAATAATGAGCCTAGTTTAATGCGCAAGTTAAACAAAAATAATAAAGATTGAGGACAATGATAATGAATAATTATAATGAGGATGATGATAATGATGATGATGCCCGCAAATATCATTGTGATTATAAGGATGGGGGTGATGAAGATGGGGAAGATAAAGATGGGGAAGATGAGGATGGGGAAGATGAAGATGGAGGTGATGAAGATGGGGAAGATGAAGATGGTGATAATGATGAGGATGATGATGGAGATGAAGAAGATAATGATGAGAATGATAATCGTCATCATCATCATCATCATCATAACGATGATGACAATGAAGACGATGATAATGATGAAAATGATAATGATGATAATGATGTTGATGATGATGATGATAATGACAACGATAATAACGACAATACTAGGGATGGCGATTAAAAATTTTCGACATATTTCGAAAACCTTCATAGATCGATTTTCTCAATTATTCAAGTGTAACAAAGAATACATAATTCATTTTCATACTGGTACATTTTAGAGAATTTCTTAACAATGAAGGATTTTAATCCAAGTCTATTATGCAGTAGTATGTAAATATATTCCAGTGGAACATATTACAACAGCGTTGTCTTAGAGTAGGCGTTTCGAAATGTATATTAGATTTACATAGCGTAATATAATTGCATGTAACAGAGAACTAAATACAATTATATAGAATAGAATAATAATTTTCTTCAAAGGCTACGTGCATAATCGCATATATTGATACTGTCATTTCCAGGCTCACCCTCTTCCGGTTCATTGTGTAATTATAATTTATCTCCTCACCTTTGTTTTGAAGATAGGGTATGTAATATATATATATATATATATATATATAGTATTAAGGATACTATTTATGGTTATGTATACACTAAAACCTTTTATAGTTATATATATTTTAAACCCTAAACAGTGAAAGACAGTAATTTATTACTACCTTATTAGCAGTAAGATAAATAGCTCAATGTAATAACATCAGTTGTTCTACAGAGAAGTTATATAGAAATTACGTGAATCTGTTCAAATCATTTATTCGCTTACAATTGTTTCTTCCAAACCGAGGTTTGTAGTCTTCGGAGCAATTTTTCAATGATTGTCTACATACTTGACCTCCTTTTCAACACAGGAGACATACAGAAACATATGTATATATTGAAGCACAGTGGGTTGACATCCATTATAATATTTAAGCATGGCAGTTTATATTCAAAGATTAAACTGCCATGCTTAAATATTATAATGGAATCATTGGAAGAAACAATTATAAGCGAATAAATGATTTGAACAGAACTTCGACTCATGTAATTTCTATATATATATATATATCCCAAAAGTCAGCTAAAAGTGACACAGAGGAGACTGAGGTTGGCTGGACATGCTCACTGACATCCAGAGTTGACATTGCACTCAGTGCTCCTTTGGGAGCCCCTACATGGACACACTAGAAGAGGAAGACCAAGGTTAACATATGTTGATGCCCTAAGTACAGACACTGGTCTGGTGGAGATGCAGGATATGGCAGCGATAATGAGGGACAGAGACCGCTGGAGAGAACTCGTCCATGGATCTCGGGAATTTTACCCGCCTTAGATATATATATATATATGCGTACTCCTAGTTCAGTCAGAATACGAGGAACTTAACATCCTTTATGTAAGTGAACAGTAAATGACACTGGACATTACCATCATTCCAGGGGTCCGGGTGAGTATCAAACATGTATATCTTCATATATTTTATATCTGTATATCTGTTTGACCCGAAATAGGAGATCGAATCTTCGCTGTTTGGATGGTTAGTTTAACCACCATCTCAGTGTGTTTGGCCTTTAACGTAAGTTATAAGCTCTAATTCATTTGAATTATTGAGCGCTTGCCTCAAAATTCGAAAGTGTTTCTCGTTATTCCATGGGCTGAAATTTGATTGTCGCTAATTTTTACTGATATATATATATATACATATATATATATATATATATATAAAAACAAATAACGAAACGAAATTAAATTTCGTTTCGTTTGTAACTCACTTTTGTATGACTGATGCTTAAACAATTAAGTTAAAAATGTACATCCATATATGTATACTGAAATACTAGTATGCATATGAATACACACACGTATACATATATAGATGTACCAAGTCTTTCACTGGTTACTTTACTGTGAGTATCCAGCTATTTTGTATGTAAACACACAGACAAACCGGTTTTTAGAGTCATACTGGTTTTTGAGGAAACACCTTTCCTCTATTCACCAGAAAGCCAGACAAGGAATATTGAACTAGTTTCGTTGTTGTTACAACTCATCAGCAATATTTACCTATCTACCGGCCTTTCTGGAGAATCGTAAAAGCACATATCGTTATATGCTTTTTCTATGAAAATTAGTAGTGGGCAGACTAATTTGCATAGAGTGTGAGTACGTACCGGTTCAACGGAGACGATAAAAACAAATAACGAAACGAAATTAAATTTCGTTTCGTTTGTAACTCACTTTTGTATGACTGACGCTTAAACAATTAAGTTAAAAATGTACATCCATATATGTATACTGAAATACTAGTATGCATATGAATACACACACGTATACATATATAGATGTACCAAGTCTTTCACTGGTTACTTTACTGTGAGTATCCAGCTATTCTGTATGTAAACACACAGACAAACCGGTTTTTAGAGTCATACTGGTTTTTGAGGAAACACCTTTCCTCTATTCTCCAGAAAGCCAGGCAAGGAATATTGAACTAGTTTCGTTGTTGTTACAACTCATCAGCAATATTTACCTATCTACCGGCCTTTCTGGAGAATCGTAAAAGCACATATCGTTATATGCTTTTTCTATGAAAATTAGTAGTGGGCAGACTAATTTGCATAGAGTGTGAGTACGTACCGGTTCAACGGAGACGATAAAAACAAATAACGAAACGAAATTAAATTTCGTTTCGTTTGTAACTCACTTTTGTATGACTGACGCTTAAACAATTAAGTTAAAAATGTACATCCATATAGGTATACTGAAATACTAGTATGCTTATGAATACACACACGTATACATATATAGATGTACCAAGTCTTTCACTGGTTACTTTACTGTGAGTATCCAGCTATTCTGTATGTAAACACACAGACAAACCGGTTTTTAGAGTCATACTGGTTTTTGAGGAAGCACCTTTCCTCTATTCTCCAGAAAGCCAGACAAGGAATATTGAACTAGTTTCGTTGTTGTTACAACTCATCAGCAATATTTACCTATCTACCGGCCTTTCTGGAGAATCGTAAAAGCACATATCGTTATATGCTTTTTCTATGAAAATTAGTAGTGGGCAGACTAATTTGCATAGAGTGTGAGTACGTACCGGTTCAACGGAGACGATAAAACCAATAACGAAACGAAAATAAATTTCGTTTCGTTTGTAACTCACTTTTGTATGACTGACGCTTAAACAATTAAGTTAAAAATGTACATCCATATATGTATACTGAAATACTAGTATGCATATGAATACACACACGTATACATATATAGATGTACCAAGTCTTTCACTGGTTACTTTACTGTGAGTATCCAGCTATTCTGTATGTAAACACACAGACAAACCGGTTTTTAGAGTCATACTGGTTTTTGAGGAAACACCTTTCCTCTATTCTCCAGAAAGCCAGACAAGGAATATTGAACTAGTTTCGTTGTTGTTACAACTCATCAGCAATATTTACCTATCTACCGGCCTTTCTGGAGAATCGTAAAAGCACATATCGTTATATGCTTTTTCTATGAAAATTAGTAGTGGGCAGACTAATTTGCATAGAGTGTGAGTACGTACCGGTTCAACGGAGACGATAAAAACAAATAACGAAACGAAATTAAATTTCGTTTCGTTTGTAACTCACTTTTGTATGACTGACGCTTAAACAATTAAGTTAAAAATGTACATCCATATATGTATACTGAAATACTAGTATATATATATATATATACAGACATATATATATATACATATATATACATATATATACATATATATACATATATATACATATATATGGTGACTGCCAACTCGTTTTCGAGTACGGCCACTACTTTATATCCATGAAGGAGAACCCCTACCGATGCGCTGACGAGTGTGACTTTTTAGTCCAGCCAGCGACTTTAAAACTCTGGTACAAACACTACACTTGTGACAATTTTTGACACAGTGCTGGGCCCATGGTACCATGTGACCACAAGTGAAGAGAGATCTCCAGATACAAAGCAATGCCTGTGCCGTGAAGCTTTTATAGTGAGCAAAGGCACTGCTTAAAGCCAGTCCCACTCTCATAACCAAGATGATATTTACCAAAAAGAAGAACTAGTCAAAATCATTGGATATCAGCAGGGTTGCAGGTGTTATATTCAGAGTTTTCCTTCTCCTAGAATTCTGCCTTGATAAAGGCTAAGTCTCTCCCGGTGATTTTGGATGGCCACTTGACTCTTAAGAGCTTCTTTGCCCTTTGACAGGTTTTGTTTTTAGTCCTGCAGGATGTCCAAAGTCACCCTCCTCACCAAGAAACCTTGGTGGGGTTGCCAGTTTAGTAGCCAACGACCCGACCATGGGACAGGTTGTACTGGAATACATGTTTCCAGTAGCACCAAGTGGGGACCTGACATACATATATATATATATATATATATATATATATATACATATATATATATATATATATATATATATATATATATATATATATATATATATATATATATATATATATATATATATATATGTATATACATTTACATATGTACATATATATATATATATATATATATATATACATATATATAGTGGTGGAATACTGGAAGTTAATATCCGTAGTGGTAGAGCACTCAGTCCAAGGGACGAGTTAGGTAGAAGTGGTTACACAACAGTTAGTTCACCATACCGAGAACAATTGTTTCACCTTCGCGGATCTTCAGCTCGGGATGTGTATGGTTATAGGAACAGGAAGGACAACCGTACGAACGCGCATGCGCAGAAACTTGGTCACTTCACACAGGCAATACTAGACTGTGTGCGGGAGGTGTAAGGGAGATAACTGCGAAAGTCAGGAAACTTTTTGGGTTACCAAACATCTATTGCATAACTACAAGACTCCGGACTGATTCTTTGTAATTTTATTTTTAATTTTTTAAATTTTATTTCCCACCTAAAAACTTTCCGGACTTTCGCAGTTATCTCCCTTAAACCTCCCGCACGCAGTCTAGTATTGCCCGTGCGAAGTGATCGAGTTTCTGCGCATGCGCGTTCGTACGGTTGTCCTTCCTGTTCCTATAACCATAAACATCCCGAGCTGAAGATCCGCGAAGGTGAAACAATTTTTCTCGGTACGGTGAACTAACTGTTGTGTAACCACTTCTATATATATATATATATATATATTGCATACACTATCTTCAAAATTCACACTAGATCCATAGCCGAATTTAGTGTGAACAACGCGTTACTCGTAGGACCACACGCCACCGGTCGATGGATTGACACACCTCCCGAACGCCCACATACTGATGGAAATGTGATGATAGATATATAGGTATCATATTACATAGTATATGTTGCCTCCGTGGCGCTATAAATTATGAGAGAGGGGTTACACATAGACAAACATAAGTGGAACATATAGGTGTATATTTGAAGGTATTTCTAAAGTTCAAGTTAAATTAAATACGCAGCTATTATTGAATCTAGAGGTCATTGAATATTATATTATATCATATGGATTGGCAGTATCGGTAGAGAGTCGGACACCATGCTTTGAAGCATAGGTTTGCGTCCCTTTATGATCTGAGTTCAAATCCCGCCGAGGTTAACTTTGTCTTTCATCCTTACGGGGTCGATAAAATAAAGTACCAGTAATAGACTGGGTATTTGCTGGCCTTGTGCCAAAAGTAGAAACAATTATATTATATTATTATATATGGAAAGTACTATGTGGTGTAGTACGATATATTTTATAAAATATAATGCCATGAGGTGAGATGCAAAATTAAAAGCATTGAGGTGTTAATGATTCCAACAGGAAAGGTTATGAAGTAAATAGAAGATAAATGTTATACGTACTTAGGGATATTTGAAGTTGATAAGATAATGCAAAAGGGAATGAAAGGGAAATTTAAGACGGAATACATGCGTGGACTGAGGCTTATTCTCAAGATGAAACTGATTGGACGCAATAACATGGAATGTTGCAATGCATGTGCGGTATCACATCTTAGATATGGAGCATGGGGTATCAATTGGACAGTGGAAGAGCTAAACAGCTTAGACAGAAAGACAACAAAGACATTGTCTAGTTATGGGGTATTTCACCCAAAGAGTGACAGAGACAGATTATATGTATCAAGTAAAAGCGGAGGAAGAGAACTGATGGGGTGCGAAGACAGCATTAGAACAGAAAAAAATAATATGGCGTGGTACATAAATCATTCCATATATCTGCTGTTGCTGGAAGTAAGAAGGTCAGGGCTGTGCAAAATAGAAGATTGCGAAGAAAAAGCATGGTACATGAATTTGAAGATGAATGAAACTGAAAACAGATGGACAGTAAAATATGAATGTATGGATAATTCCATAGAGATATTGCTTTCTTATATAGACACAAGGCCAGCAATTTTGGGATAGGGGAATTGACCCCAGTGCGTGACTGGTACTTTATTTTATCGACCCCATAAGGATGAAAGGCAAAGTTAACCTGGGCGGGATTTGAACTCAGATCATAAAGGACTGTAACTCTATGTTACAAAGCATGGTGTCCGACCCTCTACCGATACTGCCAATCCACCACCCTATAATTCCATAGAGATATTGAAGATAGGACAGACCGAGAAAATAGCTACTTATGGATGGCTAAAATTAAGCGGAAAGCGGAAACAGAAGCCTGAATATGTGTTGCTCAAGAACAAGCACAATTAATTACATTAAACATAGGATAAAGAATTTCTGCCCTTGACAGAGCAGAAACATTAGTACAAACATAACCCTGGGGGCGTTATTAAAAATGTTGATGCAAAGATCCTGTGGGATTTTGCGATACAATGTGAGCATGATGTTGAGCATAGGAGACTGGGTAATGTATTAATTTTGAAACACAGCAAACAGTATTGCGTCATATATATAGCCTGTCCAGCTGATAACAAGGTATGCGATAAGGAAGGATAAATAATGATAGATATGACAGATTAGCCTGTGAAAAGGTGTTCGTAATAATACCAGTAATAGTTGAGGTCATGGACACTGTAAGTAAAGATCTTGGGATGTACATTAAGCAAATAAGGATTGCAATACGGATGGAAAACTTACAAACAGTGTGTGTGTGAGAGAGCGTGTGTGTGTGTGTGTGTTTATGTGTGTGTATAATGGTAAACAGAGATAAAGATGTCTAACATCGTCATACCCTTCATGTGTAGATATCGATTGATATATCAGGTATCACATAAATAAAACGGATGTTTATGTCACATTAATGATAGAGATGGCGTTAAGTACACAATATATGTCAACCATATGAATATAGATAAGGAAATAAATATTTGATTAATTCAAAATAAGTATATATGTGAAAGCGAAAGAGTAACATTCGAAAAAATTCTGATCATTGTATGTGTTGAAAAATAAATTCCAAGATTTCACGAGTTTGACGAGTTTGTTTGCCATTTCTTCAATTATTAATTGACACAAAAAATAGAATTTCTGGAATGTTTATAATAATATGGTTTCAGTTGACCAGTCCGCGATGTGTGGTTGAGGTACTATTCTGACTGTGGTCAAGTGGCTATCTCTTTTCATCTCCCTATCTTGGTTGCTTGGTCCTATTTATTTCTTTTCATTTACATTTTTAATTTTTTCTTACTTTTTTCTTTCTTTTTTTTTGTTCTATTTAATAGTGTCATTTTTATTAGATACTTCTCAATTATTCTTATATTATGTCAACTCTCTTTCATGATGTTCCCCTCCCACCAAATTGTTAACCTTGTACCTAAATGAGAATCCATTATTTTTATTATTAGCTTTGCTTTTCATCATTTTGGGGTCGAAAAAATGAATTACCGGTAATGTACTGTGGTTGATTTAATCGACTCTCTCCTCCCACAAAGCCTTGTACCTAAACCAGAAACCAATGAATTGGCAGTATCGGTAGAGGCTCGGACGCCATGCTTTTATGCATAGAGTTACGACCCTTGCCATTCTGAGTTCAAATCCCGCCGAGATTAACTTTGCCTTTCATCCTTACGGGGTCGATAAAAGTACCAGTAATGCATTAGGATAATTGCTGGCATTCTTCCAAAAGTAGAAACAATTATTATATTTCTTACGTTTACCTTTCATCCTTACGGGTTCGATAAAATAAAGTACCAGTAATGCACTGGGGTCAATTTAATCTGATTTCCCTTCCCTACAAATTACTTATATTGTGCCTAGATCAGAAATCATTATGATAATTGATAATGTTCTAAATAGAGTCTGTACTGCGATCGATTCCATTCATTTGCTTTCGATGTGATATCTTAATAATTACGTTTCCTCCTGGCAATATTGGTACAAAGCTAATGGAATATCCGGGATTTATTGGCCTAGAATATATATCAGACGTTTCTGCTGTCGTTATTCATGTAGCAATCACACCCGCGGGAGGGCTGCTGTAACAAATCCATTCCAATATAAAATATTTCTTTTGTTCATCACAGGGGATTTATTCCTTGTTCAAACTTTTGTCCTTCCTTAGATTGCTCCTTCCAATTATCCATAATGATGCATTTTCTGCTTCCATCACTACTGTGATCATCTTTCTGGGATATATATGAATAGATTTATCAGTCCGTTAAGACTTGGAATTGCAAACAAATGTGGGCGTGTATGTGCATGTGCCTGCATATGTGTATAATAATAATAATAACAGTAGGAATATTTATTGTTAAACTACACTGTGCTTTATATATGTATACACTACTAAATCAATCAGGGCCGACATGGGTGTTTAAAAACTCATTGTTTTCTTACTAACATAGTACTGTATCTACAGGAACATATATAAATATATATTGATTTTAATAAATATGCGGTGTTCTGCTCGTGTGTATGATATTGTTTTTAATACTATATTAGAGTACGTATATATACATACACACACACATACATATATATATATATATATATATATATATATATATATATATATATATATATGTGTGTGTGTGTGTGTGTGTGTGTTTGCATTTATATATATACATATAAGTATGTATAGATATACAAAATTGTGCACACATATTTATATGTATATATATATATATATATATATATATATATATATATATATATATATAGTTATTACTGAATGCATACTGATTTAATAAATCTATTTCTATCTCCCTCAAGGCTGTGTGAACACAGGCAAACCAAGTTTAATCAAAGTTATCGTTAAAAAAATTACCTATACGCATGGAGACACATACACACACAAACATATATATATAAATATATATATATATATATATATATATATATATTCCATGCGTATGTACAAAATTCAATGAAAATATTGAGATATAAATTGGCCTCTCTGGAAATCTAAATGGACAACCTTGAGGCAACTACAATACTGATTACAATATATTGTGATTTAAATTTTACTCATGTCGACATCGAAAACATAAGTGCATAAATGCATAAGTAATAATATTTTCACTGGTATCCTAAACATATTATTTTTCCAGTTATAGTCTCGATGTAAACAACTTTGAAAAGAAGTCTGTCACCCACCTTATAGCCAGATTAGAATATATGAAGTTGAAATTGTAAACATATTCGCATGTCTATTTCAAGAATATAGAATTTTCTGTTTCGAAAATATCTTTTATTTAATATAGGCTTCTTTATAAACGAAAATGAAAAGCCGGTTCTAAGAAATGGTTACGATATATGGTTTGAAACAATTCTCTTGAAATATATCAGTATATTTCAATTGTATTTCGTAACTGGAGCAATCGACTTTCACGCTCTCCGAAATCTAGCACATACATAAACAGACACAGAATCACACGCATTGACACACAAATACACACACACACACACACATAGGTGTATATATATATATATATATATATATATATATATATATATATATTCAGGTTTGAGGTTCACCACTGGATAGAGCTGGTCAATTCCGTAAGGTATATATATATATATATATATATATATATATATATATATATATATATACACGTTGTGTGTGTGTGTGTGTGTGTGTGTGTGTGTGTGTGTGTGTGTGTGTGTGTGTGTGTGTGTGTGTGTGTGTGCATACATATATATATACTTATATATATGCATATATGATGCTGGCTGCAACACGATTTCAAGTAAGGCCATCGCTTGATATTGTAGCATGAGCATTACAGACGTGACCTTTTAGTCGAGCTACAGACATGTCTATGGCCAACAATTCTATGCATCGCAAAAATATATCACACAACAATAGGATGCCCGTGCCTGAACTATTTAAATGGGGCCAATCGTATTCTCTGAATATCGAAACCATTTACCCAGAAAGACAATTTGTCTATATCATTGGATGCTAACTGAGACGCAGATTTTATATCAGATTGACTTTCTCCTAGAGAGATGTCTTAATGAAAACTAGGGGTCTCTATTTGACAGATTTTGTTATTCGTCCCGCAAGGTTTCCAAAATCCCCCTCTCACCAAGGAAGCTGGGTTGCCGGTTTTCTTCACCAATGAACCGACCATGCACAGGTTGTATTGGGTTACATATATATGACTATACGCATATCTACACACATATGCACGCACACACACACACACACACACACACACACACACACACACACACACACACACACACATACACACACATACACACACACACACATACACACACACACAGACACACACACATACAAACACACACACACACAAACACAAACACACACACACACACACACATACACACATACATACACACACACACACACACATATATATATATATATATATATATACATACGTATGATTCGATGTCCGATACCAGGCGCTTGACCTAAGTTTGCACCTGAGTCAAAGAGATAATTTACTTGGAGACGGCTTATTTCTCGCTAAACTTATTTCATTTTATGATATCTGTACAAGATAGTAGGTTCTTTCTGAAAATATAAAATCTGTTCATTCACCTTGTCATCGCCACTGCGATATTAATTCCCTCTCATTAGCCGCACAATAGAAGATTATCCACTCTTCCATACCAAAAAAGGTGATTTTTTCTTTGTTTACAATAAACTCAGCTAATGGCTGACACGATTGGGCACCAAGTAAATTAATTTTACAATGTCCTGCAAATTAGCAATGAACGTCTTCGTCTTCCAAATCACAACGCGTTCACGATCTGTCACTGGCGTATCTAGCACACCCCTACCTATAGCGTATATCCCAACAGGCAACACTGCGCTGTACTACTTCCATGCCAAGGACGTTTAGGTGTTAGCCAAAATAACTAACATAAAATAACCCTAGAAATGTCTACAGACACTATGCTCATTAGTATAAAATCAAGGACAATTACGGATCTGTAGTAAGTCACAAACTTAACTGTACAGTGTCTCAACTGCACATATCCTCAAACTGTTCAAAGGTATCCGGCTGGAATATGTGGACGTCGATGCTTACCAAAAATAATGAGACGGATTGCTGTGAATAACTGATGGCAATAAATAATGTAACGAGTCTGCTGGACAGAGTTTTAACGTAAATATCTTCGATGAATCTATGGTGAACACAACGAACTTTTTTGCGTTAATTTTCAAGTAGAATTTTCATTAATAAATGGCATGATCAATGTCCTATAACACAAATATTCTACTAAATATTTTAATTTCTTCTGTAAAGAATATATCAAATCAATATTGCAAGCTATGATTTCACGTATATCATTTAATGAAGTCTTTGGAAGCTATGATTTAACTAGTACAAATAACGTTTTCTGTGTGTGTTTCCAGGAAAGAGTTCATCAACAGATTTATGAAATTTGTAATTCAACTTGATGTAAACTCTTATGCAATCGTATAACTGTTTTACTTTTTTGTAGTAAAATCTGTTCAGTCATCATACCAAATAATATTCTTTAAACAACATACATACTTAATGTTCAAAGGCAATGGCAATTAATTTACAATAAAAATAATAACATTTACAAATCCTGGAGATGAAAATAAACGTATTTCTTGAGGGACAGTCTTTTTGTTTTTTTGGGGTAATATACTATCATATCTTCTCACATTCCATTTATGTAAAAAGAAATAAACGAAAAAAAAACAATAGCCACTCTTAAAACCAATTTGATATTTATGCATGTGTGGGTTTTCTTTTAGGTTCGGAAAAAACAATCCATTGTGATCATGATCAATTAATATTTTAGCAGATGTTCTATGTTCTCATTACTTTTAGAAATAATGTTCCACAGGTTATATCAAGGATAGATGATTCATTATACGTGTTGTTTATAGGTTGCTCTTTAAAATAATCAATACCCAATTTTAATTGTTTTTTTATTTTATTTAAGGGATATCTTGTGGTTCAATTTTAATTACATTCTTGATATTTCTACCGTAAGTCTCTGAGTTTCCTTTGATAAAATAAAATCGATAAATATTTATTCTTTTTCATAGGAGAATGATTTTGTTTGTCCAAGAAAACATTTCACTAACCTTCTCTATGATAACATGTTAGGAAGACACCGAAATAACGTAATTCAGAATATGTGAATATTATATCAATTCAGAGAGACTATGAATTGACATTAACTATTTAAAAGCTTACATGTTAGTTTACAAAATCGGACTATATCCCCCCTCTCTCTCTCTCTCTCCCTGTATCTCTCTCTCTCTCTCTCCCCCTCTCTCTCTCTCTATCTATCTATGTATCTATCTATCTTTATCTCTCTCTCACTCACTCCACTCTCTCTTTCACACACACACACACACATAAACATCAGGAATTTTACCTGCCCTATATATATATGTATATATATATATATATATATATATATATATATATATATATATATATATATATATATATATATATATAACGGAGGAAATGTGGTAAGGAACTAGTACTCAATACTTAGGGTAGTAGAGTGGGTAATAGGAACGAGTAGGACCCCGACGGCTGAGCTCAAGCCGTTTCGAGTCCTGAATTAGCCGTCGAAGCGGCTTGAGCTCAGCCGTCAGGGTCCTACTCGTTCCTATATATATATATATATAGCAAGTTTGTTCACGAACTACTCCTATGGTTTTGGAGATAGATCCCCATACCCATATATAATCTGAAACTACATTGCTCAGTGTACTTGGATAAGTATATTTCATTTTAATCAAAGGTTTCCCCCGCTGAAAATGTTTTACCTTCGATGTATAAATTTTCAAAATAGTGAGTAAGCTACTCTTGAAATTGTTCTTAATATATAGAGAAAAACATTTTTTTTTAATTGTATTTACTAGTATAGAGAGAGAAGAAGAGGAATTAAAAAGTGAGGGGACAAACGGTATAGTATATAGAGAGAGGAAGGTGGAGAAGAGTTAAGAAGTAGAGTGACAAACTGAGATGTTTGTCCTCTCACTTTCTGATTCCTCTTCCTCTCTCTCTATACTAGTGAATACAATTCTCTATATATTAAGAACTATTTCAAGAGTAACGTACTCACTATTTTGAAAATTTGGAGGTGAACAACAATTATAATTGAGTGGCTGCTATTTGCAGTATAGCAATATAAGGTTGCACTTACCAATGAAACGGTCGTAAATATCTGGATAAAATCCTTCTCTTAATGCTTACCTGTGTTTTCTCTTTCATACTTTATACTTCAAGATTGAACGGAATTCTTACAAACTTGTGGAGTTACCCCTAACCGTACTTTGAAACCGTCCATGAAACTGGCTTTCTTAACCACGAACTGGATCACAATAAGCATTTTTTTGCTTCCCTAACTACAGGCTCCTTATCGCTCGAGCAACCACCTAAACATACGGTACTACTATGGAAAAGCATTACATAGGTATGTCCCTAAAGAACATTCCTATACCTTTGAGAAAGGATTATACCCTCGGGATGATACAGCGAACAAACGACTTTACACGCAGAGTTAGATGGAAAACTTTCCATTTCAACAAAGGACGTAATGGTCGCACCGTGGAATACAACTAGGAAACATAGGGCTTCAAATCGTATGAGAACCCACCTACCAACTCTCAACTGGATGCCTTTGAACAGGTCTTACTGAAGATGATTATGAATATCAAATTCAAAAAGCGGAGGAATAATTTAACTCCAGAATGACATAAATACATTCCTAAAAAAGCTGCGAATTACCAATGGAATTATTGTCAAAGCGGACAAAACTTCAAATGTGTATACGATGGATGTTAATACATACAATAGTTTCATAAGGAAAGAATTACATAGGAAATACAAACAAACTAATGAGGCGGCACTGATAAACATCAACAACGAAGCACACAATATAGTCAAACACCTAGAAATAGACGACAGAACGGAGCCACTTATGCAATGGTAACCCCACATTTAATCTCAAGGACCACAAGTTAAATTTTGATTATAACTCCACAATTAGACTTATATGCCCGTCCAAATCGGACATCGGGAAAATTAGTAAACATATATTAGACAGAGTGATAACACAAATGAAGAATAAACTAGTGATTAGACTATGGGGTAACGAAACAATTAAGTGGTTTAACAATATAGCTAACAAAAAAGTATCTAAATTTATACAATTTGACATTAACGACTATTACTCCTCTATATCCCCCCAACACCTTGGATAAAGCCTTAGCATTCGCCAAAGCCAATTCTGACCTAACAGACGACGAGATAAAAATCATATTAGCTGCTAGGAAAACAATAGTTAAATTTGAAAACGCCTATTGGGAACGTAGGGATAGATTGAATAACTTTGACATCACGATGGGGGCTAACGACTCGGCTCAAGTCACAGATTTAGTAGGTATTTACATAGCCCATAGTTTACAGGGTGAGTTTAGCGACCTTCAGGGTGGAATCTACAGAGACGACGCCCTTCTCCTAGTTAAGAACCTAAATAACCAGAGCTTAGAAACACTCCGTAAATATTTTAGAAAGACTCTCGGTAAACTTGGCCTTAGCATAACGTATGAGTATAGCACTAAAACAGTTAACTTTCTAGACGCGACGCGTAACCTAAATACAGGACTTATAAGACCTTTTCACAAGATTAATGAAAACTTAGCATACATTAACTGTAACTCAAACCACCCACTATCCATAATTAAATCCATTCCACGCAGCATATCCCTTAGGATCTCCCGCCTCTCGTCTAACCGACTAATCTTCGAGGAACATGCAGAATACTACAATACCGCATTAGACAAGGCAGGCCACTTAGATATAGTAGAATATATAGATGAAAGCCTCCGCAAAGCGCACACTAACTCACATAACACAAACCACAGAAACACACGCACACACGCATTTACGCATAGAACTACAATTTATACGGTAAATAGAAATACAACATGGAAATTAAACAAGTCACGCAGTAGAATATTTATTTAGTATAACCCAATATTTAACACCTCTATTAGTACTAACCTACCCTCTACCTTCTTTAGAATAATAAATAAGCACTTTCCAGATTCAAGTAGATACAGAAAAATCCTTAACACTAAATCTATTAGACTATCTTACTCCACGGTACCAAATATAGAGGCACACATTAAGAGGCTTAACGCAAAAAAGCTACATAACAACACTAGAACACAAATTTATGACAATAACAATACAATCACCATTGAACACAACAGCATATCTAATACACAACCACCCACTAATAGGCAAACAAAACGTAACACACTTGTACAGGCCCCGCAGCCCACCAATAATGCCAAAGTTGCCCATGACAAGAATTGTAACTGCCACCTACCTGAGACCTGTCCATTACATAATGAATGTATGCAGTCTAACCTGGTTTACCAATGCACAGTGGTATCAGACAACCAGAAATGGTATTACATCGGAGCGACTTGGAATACATTTAAAGCCCGTTGGTATACACACCGTTATGCAATGAAACATTCCCAGCATCGTTATGTAACTACCCTTGCAAACAAGACCTGGCAACTGAGGGGAAGTAACCATCAATACACCCTGAAGTGGAAAACATTATCGAACGCGTCCCCACATCGGAGTGGTATGAGAAGCTGCCGATTATGTGACCTTGAACTGTTCCACATTTTGAGTTCGAAGAATAAGTTACTCAACAATAAAATCGAAGTATCAATTTATTGTAACCATAGACTCAAAGAAAAGTTTTCGCACTACAAGTGCAAATCGAAGCCTTAACCTCTTACTACCAATTGACAAACTGCATATACTTAGACTTTATACCCTCTTATTGTATTTAATTACCCACAAAAACCAATACCTATATCCCTCCCTTTTCCTTCATTCGTTTTCTATTTCTTCGTTTTCTTCCTTTCTTCCCTCCACTTTTTGGCTATCTTTTCTTTTCTTCTTTCTCCCTCCACCCTTCCTTACTTTTATTTTTATCATTATTATTTTATCTTTATTTTTTATATATATAGTTATCTCTTTATATCTCCACCCTCTCTCTCTCCATCTATCCCACTATGATCAATTTAATTCTCTTTAACTCACTACATTGATCAAAACTGATCAAGGATTCCTTCCACTTCTACCATCCCTTCATCTTAGTTTTACACTCTATTTCCTAACTCATATCTCCCTCCCTCTCTCTATACTATTCCGTTTGTCCCCTCACTTTCTAATTCCTCTTCCTCTCTCTCTATACTAGTAAATACAATTTAAAAAAAAATGTTTTTCTCTATATATTAAGAACTATTTCAAGAGTAACTTACTCACTATTTTGAAAATTTGGACGTGAACAACAATTATAATTGAGTGGCTGCTATTTGCACTATAGTAATATAAAGTTGCACTTACCAATGAAACGGTCGTAAATACCTGGATAAAATCCTTCCCTTAATGCTTACATGTGTTTTCTCTTTTATACTATATATATATATATATATATATATATATATTATACAATGTGTGTGTGTTTGACTCTGTGTGTCTATGAACGAGTATGTGTTTGTATGTATATATGTATGTATATATATATATATGTCAGGTCACCAGTTGGTGCTACTGGTAACATGTATCCCAGTACAACCTGTCTCATGGTCGGGTCGTTGGCGACTAAACTGCCAACCCCACCAATGTTTCTTGGTGAGGAGCATGACTTTGGACATCCTGCAGGACTAAAAACAAAACCTGTCAAAGGGCAAAGGAGCTCTTAAGAGTCAAGTGGCCATCCAAAATCACCGGGATAGATTACCCCTTAGCCTTTGTCAAGGCAGAATTCTAGGAGAAGGAAAACTCTGATATAACACCTGCATCCCTGATGGTATCCCGTGATGTTGACTTGTTCTTCTTTTTGGTAAATATCATCTTCGTCAAGAGAGTGGGACTGGCTTTGTGCAGTGCCTTTGCTCACCATAAAAGCTTCACGGCACAGGCATTGCTTTATATCTGGAGATCTCTCTGTCGTCACATGGTACCATGAGCCCAGCACTATGTGTCAATAATTGTCACAAGTGTAGTGTTTGTACCAGAGTTTTCAAGTCGCTGGCTGGACTAAAAAGTCACACTCGTTCAGCGCATCGGTAGGAGTTCTCCTACATGTATATAAATTAGTGGCTGTACTCGAAAACGAGTTGGCAGCCACCATATATGTATATATGTATATATGTATGTATATATGTATGTGAAAATCTATCAAATAATTATATATACCAATGAATCCATGTTCATGCTTTGTAGCTTCTAAAGTACTAGAGATTACTTTCCAGTTTATCAAGTACAATTTAATTCGTGGTGTTTAGATTTACTTCAAATATTTGTATACGTATATACCACGTCAGGATAGGTAATTACTGCACCTCGTTCGGAAATTTGGTTTCTATGGTCATAATGTAGTACCTTCTTATATATAGAGTGCTCCAGCACTATATAGAATCAAGATTAGTGTTGTTTTAGCATACATTATGTGCGTTTCAGGCAACAACAGTTTCATCCATTCTGCTGAATAATAACACAGCCCCCACCCTTCATTACGCACAACGAAATCATAAAAATTAAGGGGATATTGAATAACGTTTGCCTGTGTAATCAAATAACGATTCCATTCCATCATGCTTGAAATGTGTTTGAGAGTTCTCATGCCTGTCAATGGTTGAAATACGGGTTAAACAATCTCAACTTCCGTTATTCATTTAAATTTATATGTGTCCTAAGTTCCTATGATACAAACGTCAATTTCATGTTTCACTTCCTTTTGACAATAAAAGGCATAATATTTACAGACGAACTTTGACCGCGTCATTTACGTAATTGGAGTTTCGAGTAAAGAAGTCCTTATCATAATGCCTATACATTGCTGCCAACACATTTCATCATATCTTCTGACTATAACTTACTAATTATATATTATCTGTATATATATACTTATACATATACTGTATATATATATACAGTATATATATACTTATACTTATCTGTATATATATACTTATATTATCTGTATATAGGCGTGGGTGGCCTAGTGGTATGGAAGTTGGACTGACGATTATAATGTCATGGGTTCGATTCTTGGGTTGGATGTTGTGTTCTTGAGCAAAATACTTCATTTCACGTTGCTCCAGTATACTCAGCCAAAAACGAGTACCAGCAATAGCTGGGAGTTTAACCCTGTGATGGACTGGCACCCTGTCCAGGGGGTAGTTGTGTGCTCACAGTCGCTTCACGCCATGAATTCGGTATAAGCACCGACCAAATGAGCCTCTGGCTTAAGACAGACTTTAGACTTAGATGCAGACGTATAAACGACGTGTATTTTCATCTGTTTATTTGTACCTGGTGTATATTCTTTTCATAGAAATGTTCTGGAGAACAATGTTGTATTAGGCCATACCTTTCACTAAGAGCTAAGTTCACTTATATATTTTTAGTGAAGTGCTATAAAACTTGGATAATAGTACACGATCATATACTTTCTATATAACTTTTACCTTGAAAAATTCTTTTGAACTGAATATTAATATTCATTTTACGCTATCGCGATCACATAATATATTGACATTGCCTTTTTCTTCTTCTATATTTCTATTGTATCACTTGTTATACTGAGATCTTGGAAAGATTCCAGGGATTTTTTATATAAGTTTGTTCGAACTAGCTTGTTTCATAATCTATTTCTCTGATATTTGTCAGATTGAAAGTAAATAGTTATTTCGGGTGTTGGTACCGTAAACCTGTCGTCAATGAGAGTTAGCTTTTCTAATATTGATTTTAAGAGAAGAGGATTCAAATATAAACATACACATAATAGAATATAACTCATTTAAATTTGTTCATAAAGCTTTACAACGAATGCTGCATCACGTTCAACAATTTCCACGTTATCTGCTAATTTCAAAATTGGTTTTCTATTATAATATTGTTATTTTATGGGATTGAGAAAATAAAGGGCATCACCTTTATGATTGAGGAAATATTTTTAAAAAGAAATCCATAGTCTCTTTATTGATATGATTGTTGCTGGCAATTAAAATGCGTTATGTGTTTCTACTTTTTGTTTTCGTATACCCGGTATTGTTCTCTTCTTTCCGAAGAAATAGTAGGCTTGTTAAGAATGTTTGTCCGTTCATTTTACCATCACACTAATGAAGTGTATTTATGGTGTGTTTCTTTGTGGTGTTGTTCAGATATTCGTAACTATTTCACACATATACACACACATACACTCATCAATTTATATATATGCATATATATATATATATGCATATATATATATATGCATATATATATATATATATATATATATATATATATATATATATATATATATATATATATATATGAGAGATTTAATCTCCAGATTGTAATCATCTTGATGTGAACTCCTTTAGTACCTATTAATAGACTCCACTCTGGCTTGTAGATGTGATACTTAATTGATTTATATATGAGACGGGGGTTGTCTATTGCTTGATGACCAGACTAGTGCCTTTATATGAGAAATTGGATCTCCGGACCATACCGAAGATTTACTGGAGATTCAGACATGCAATGACCCGGAGCCTACCGGGTGGCATATATAATAGTGGGACCATACCAGGTCCTACTGTTATATTACATTTGCATGGAACAGTGACTTGAGAGTCTGACTCCTCTTATAGAACGTTCAGATATGACACCCCTTAATGGATGGTAATCATCCTAATATATACACCCTTGTACTTCTTAATGGACAACTCTCTAACCTATAACTGGGTAACATACTCTAGAAACTAGTTATAACTTCATATGATAGGCACGTATTCGAATCACCATTAATGTAGTTTAGGATAGTAATTTAACTAAGATAACTAGCTAGTTACCTCCCCTTACGCATTAATTCATTCCCCTTATTCATTCAGACACTTCCGGAATCTGGACAGCATGATCTATTAATTAAGAACCGACTGGATACGGTTTATAGCTTGATTATATGCTGAACCACCGCGAATTATACGATAGACAAGTGTTCTCTATATATATTGCGTCTCATGGATTATGTGAGTGGTGGTGTGAGCGAAGACAGTGGTACGGCTTTGCCTACGATACAATAAGGTTTATAGTATGTGGAAAGTTTTTGATATTTTGGTGTTTCCCTGCATCCGAGACTGTATATCATACAGACGTATGAGAATAAATGACTTAATAATCCAGCCCACATAATAAGATCGATTGCCTGCTTCAACTGCCTGACCCTGCAAATATCATTCTGACGCACTCTAATCATGTATAAATAAGACACGCGTGCATGCTACACGTGAGACTGCTTCATACACTGACTACTCTAAACTTTCCTCTTGCTTTATCTTCATAGACTGCCAACGCTTCATGTTTATCTTTATTTTCATTCTTGTTTTTATTTTATTTTTATCCTGTAACCTTTATATGTAAATTGCCATGCTATATCATTTGATGAATGTCACCCCACTGTTGATCAATATGCGCATATGTTTTATGTTACTCTTGGGTTGAAAAGGAGGTCAAGTATGTTATAGATCAGTAAATAGTTGCTCCGAAGAATCCAAACCTCGGTTTGGAGGAAACAATTGTAAGCAAATAAATGACTTAAACTGAACTTTGATTATTGTAATCTCTTTATAAATGCTCTGTAAAACAACTGATGTTATTACATTGAGCTATTTATCTTACTGGTAAAAGGATAGTAATTAATGACTATCTTTCACTATTTAGGGTTTGTGTATATATAATATATTACCATTAAAGGTTTTATTGCATACATAACCATAAATAGTACCCTTAATACTAATAACTGCTCCATTTTGTTGAGCTGATATACCATAAATTACCAGCATGCTGATCAAAGACCAACTCCCTATGTCAACCAAGAACATACCTTTACCAACCAAAAATACATATGAAAAGTTGTTGATCAACAGTGTAAACTCCTTTATCAATAAAGTGAGATGGAGGACATTCCATTATGATAGAAACAAATCTGGCAAGGATAATAACACCAACAAATTTGACTCCTTCGGCTTTAAAACATTTAGAAGCCCCCCTCATAACACACTACTAAACCCCTTCAAAAACGACCTAATTAAACTAGTTAAAAACATTAAATACAAAAAACACCATAATAAAAACAACACCTTCTTAAACAAACTTAGCACCTCTATTAATGACTTCAAAACTAGTAGTAAAATTGTTGTACATGCCGACAAAACTAATAACATATACAGCCTAGATTATAATACGTATAGAAAGTTTATATATAATGAACTACATAAAAGCTACAAGAAAACCACTATGAAAAACTTAGAAGATATTAATATGGAAGGCTATAATATAGTATCCAAACTAGGGCTCATGAGACATACACAACCTTACACCCCAAACCCCCCTAGATTCTCTCTGAAGGACCATAAGGTAGACTTCATTAGCAACCCCTCGATTAGACTAATCTGCCCCTCCAGGTCTGACATTGGCATTATCAGTAAAAAAAATCCTAGACAAAATCATCCCACAGATTAAACACAAGATTTACCTTAAACAATGGGGAAATACGGGTGAAGTGATTGAATGGTTCAAAAATATCATAGATAACAAGGATAAAAAATTTATTCCATTTGATATCAACTCTTACTACACCTCTATTTCCCCTATCCTACTAAATAAGGCACTTATAATGGCCATGGACAATAGTGACTTGACTAGACCCCAGATTGATGTCATATTTGCGGCCCGTAAAACAATAATCACCTTTGAAGACCAATTATGGACCCGCAAGGATACGCAAAACAACTTCGACATTACTATGGGGTCTAGTGACTCGGCGCAGGTCACTGATTTAGTTGGCCTATACTTACTTAACCTAATCCACAGGGAACTTCCGTACCTCAGCGGTGGTTTGTATCGCGACGATGCACTTCTACTTATAGACTATAAAAAATTCAATATAGAAAGGACTAGAAAACTATTGCACAAAACATTCAAAAACTTTAATCTTAGTATTACCATGGACAAAAACACCAAAAACGTCAACTTCCTAGACGCCACACTCTACTTAGACTCAATGATATATGCACCTTTCCACAAACCTAATGAAAAACTCATCTACGTAGATACCAAGTCTAACCACCCTAAATCTATATTGAACTCTATCTCTAAGGGAGTATCTAATAGAATCTCTAATCTATCCTATGACATAAACACATTTAACAATAACTCGCAGTATTATAATCAGGCATTAGCTAGATCAGGCCATAATACAGGGATAGAGTTCCTACCTACGAAAACACATAGCTACAACATCATTTCACACAACATGTCCATGGGAAAATTTAATAATAGGAATAGCAACTGCACACACACTAATAGGGATTGTAACAACAAAAGTAACCCGCACCACAGAAATGTCCATAGGGACATTAAAGGAAACAAATCACCAGACATAAAAAACAGAAATAGAAGAAGAAATAATACATTTTTCAACCCTCCTTTCAATTTAAACGTCTCTACCAACCTTCCTAGGGCTTTCTTCTCACTACTAGATAAACACTTCCCATCCGGCCACAGGTACCACGGCCTTTTAAACAAAAACACTATTAAGATCTCATACTCTACTACGCCTAACCTAGCATACCACATAGCTAGTACAAATAAAAGAAAAATTAATTCTTACTTCCAACAAACTAAATCACAACGGTCGATAAACCTTCAAAATAACATTCAAAATAACAGTCAAAGTAACATTATAACAAATAACCGTAATATCAATGGAAATAATAGTAATAACACTAGTGTAAACATTAACGCTGCGTACCACAACCCACATAACCATAACCCTATAGCTAACATCCACACTTCTACACAGCATAGTAACCGGCAGACTAGCACCCAGAGTAATTGTAACTGTAGATCAAGTAGAACCTGCCCTTTAGATAAAAAATGCTTAACCAAGGATATCATATACTCATGTACAGTCACAACTAACAGCTCTTCTGAAACCTATATAGGCTCCACTTCTAACTGCTTCAAAACTAGATACAATTCGCACCTCCACTCTTTCAAAAAACACAGTCTAGCCAACTCCACTTCACTATCTAGCTACATACACCATCTAAAAACTAAAAATAAAATATATACACTTAAATGGGAAGTGGTAGGTAGTACAACATCGTACAAACCACCTAATAAATGTTGTAACCTCTGTCTACTAGAGCCCCATACTATCATCTTCTCTAAACATAATCTCCTTAATAAAAAATCAGAAGTTTTCGCAACTTGCCAACACCGCTTCCGACACTCGTTCCAAAACTTTAAACCCTATATATAATAATGTCAGACTGGAACCAGCACCACCCCTAGCAATTAA
>OZ024747.1:38780294-38797794 GCA_964016885.1 Eledone cirrhosa | reverse complement strand
TATTGCTGACAATCGTTTCTACCACACTTTCGGTTAGGTCATCGGAGCACTAGCAACGTTTAGACATATAATTAATCTCCTATTCCACAGAACAATTGTAAAGATACATAGATGTTAGTGTTGTCAATAACAGTATCATGTTTAAAGAGTGAAGATGATGTGGTCAGTATCAGTGGATGCGACAAAGATTATTAAAAGAATAAAACACCAATTATTGACGAATTAAAGAAGAAAGTTACTCGCAAAACGAGGACATTAGCAGTACATATATATATATATATATATATATATATATATATATCTAATATAAACACATGAAACAATCACAGGGGATATATAGATCATTTATTTGTGAATAATAAAATTATAAACAATCTACCTTGAGTAACTTCCAGACTAAAAATAAAGAGGGTAAATGCATTGTTGAGATGTTTGAAAATATAGAGAACCCTAAACCGTTAACATCCCCAACCATAGGTCTACTTTATGTGTTTGTTCGTGCGTATGAGTTTATGCGTGCGTGTGTGTAATTGTTTGTGTGTACGCCCATAGGAATTGTTTGATTATTTCCTGCTACATCGGAATAAGAAATGTCACATGACAACAAGTAAATATATAGATACAATAATATTCATAATCAGTAACATGAATTAGAATTTACGTGGATGTTAGTGTTTGTGTGTGTATGTGTGGGGGTGAGGGCGGGGGTGTATGTGTGAATAGTTTGTTGCAAAAGGTTCCTCGTTAGCATTTATTCGGACGTGGTTTCTTTGTTTGAATAAATATATTATATTTATTTATTCGTGTTTGTGATATTTGCTGGAAAAAATGAAGTGTAATGACTTGGAATTTGGAGGATTTATTTGTTGTACATACGTCACATTAAGCAGTATCTGTCTTGTGGTGTAGTCTCGTAATTGTTGGTGATTATTTATCATTCTGTCTGTGTGGGTTAGTTTGGATTACCTTATATAATCTTCGTTATTTCCTTTACATTTAAAAGAATATATTAATAATTTTGCTGAACAGGTAAAATGTATTTTACAAAAAACGTTATCCTGATTTAAATGTATACACCGTGCTTTTTATGACGTATTTGAAGTTCCGCAATTTGGGCAATTACATTATTTGACGGCTGGTGTTTGTTTGTGGTGGGGAATTTGGCGCTGGTGAATAGTGTTTTAAGGGATTTGGGTAGTTTTTGCTTTGGATTACTTTACGAATTTCGAGTGCTTTTGTTCATTCTTGTGTCTTTTCTCAATAGTGGGATGCTCTTGGGGATAATGTTGTATGCCTCTGTATTTCGTTGGTTTTGTGTTGAGATATAGGATTGAGTATTGGATGTATCTAAAGTTGTTTTTGCTTTTCGTAATTCTTGAATATCTATTGATTTGTCACGTTCTATTCCGTTGTCTTTTAATAAAGACGGGTACTCTCTTTCGAGTAGAATCTTTTAATTCTTAGTGTTTTTTATTCAGGGTTTCATAATATGAGACAATTGTGCAAATTCTTCTTCTCACTAGATTAAATGGAATATTTGTATGTTGTTTTGGGTTATTTGAGGTGAAGGACAAGTATTGTTTAGAATCTGTCTTTTTTATGATCAGAATTCCAGATATTAATAGTGATGCTATTAATCAGGATTTTGAATTCGTTTAGTTCCAATATATGCATCCTTACGATAAGCCAATCATGCAAGTAGCGTTTTCAAATGTCTAGCAAATATTTGAGGAAGTTCAAGCCATAATTTAATTTAGTTTGTTCTCATATCTAGACTTCCTTGTATCCCATCATTAAATTGGGCAACGTGTCTACCCATCACAGTCTCCTTATATTTGTTTGTAAATATTGCCATTGAAATAAAAAAATAGTTTTGTTGAATGAATTTAAAACCCTCTGTGATGAAACCTTTCTCTATTCTTTCCAGGATTTCTTTAGGGGATTCTTTCTTGTCAGAATCTTATTGCAGCTTGTCCGTATCGGTTGGGGATCATAATGTAGAGGTTTATTACGTCAAAATCCACTATAAAAATATCTCTGTTGACGTGTTTAGGGAGACCATTTAAGAGGTTCAAGTCATCTCTTGTAAGTGTACTTGAGTAGTACTATGCGTATTTTATGTCATTGTAAGCTTGATATAGGCCTCTCTTTCGTATAATTGTTTATGAAGTGAGATCATTATACAGTTGCATTGCTTACGGGAACCGTATCTTACGGTTTGTAAATAGGTACACACACATGAAAGGATAATATATCAATTTATACAACTCTTATACGCCCAGAAGTATAAGCCTTTAAATTTATAGTATAGCGAAAAGGAAATATATATATTCCACTCTTCCTTGCCGATTCGCACATTTAATCTACTTTGGATATATATCAGTTTAATTAAGAGATTTCATTTAGAGCTAGATGTAAGTGGTTAAATTCCTATGAAAATCAACCTTGCAAGTTTTAACACCTAAGTTAAAAGACTTACAAGGATAATAATTTATAATAAATTACTCTATCAGATAGATATCTTTACATAAAAACATCCTTATTAAAAAGTATGATGGTGACAAGAAATTAATTGAAATATATACCAGAAGCTAACAATTGCTTTGAGTTTCAAGTGTTTTTGATGATGATTGTGATGATGAAGAAAAAGATAATGATGAAGGTGATGATGATGAGAGCGTTGATGAGAAAGTCATGATTATGAGAATGTTGATGATGTTAATAATCAGTAGAATTGATATATTTATTTACAGGAATCGAGAGGCACGCTTTAATATTTGTTTATATTCCTCTGTCGCTATATTTAAAGTGGATTTAAAGAACTGATACATCAATTAATTCACAGTAATGCATATTTCAAACAATTCACAGAGACTCTAGGAGGGAACCCTGCATATGAACATCAGATAGCATATTGAAGCATCAGTTTTGAAGTATAATAGATTCTTTGGTCGTTGTTAATGCTCAATTGAATCAGAATACTTGAGTTTGAGTATCATTAAATGTAACTACAAAAACATATACTGTAAAATTATACTGTTAAATTAATAATTATCTGCAATTTCAAACCTACCTCTATGGAAACTATCACATGATGGGATATCAAATGATTTATTTTAGAATCATTTATAATATCAATAAATTGTCAAAGCAAAGGACATATAAAAAGGAAATATTAGAGATTGGTATCAATGATTTCCTCGTAGATATTAGCGGATAATTGAATGAATTTATTGTAGTCTGAAATAGAAATCGTTTCAGATTCTTTAGTTCTTTAGTTTGTTCCAACTTTTATAACCGAAACCATGCTGAGGCAGTGCGTCCTCTATTCCATGAAATCGTGTATATGTATGCGTTGCTCCTAATGTGTCGGCGTTTATTGTTCAAAGACATATTCATAATGTATAGATTTATTGGATGAAATCTGAACGTGCTTGCGATTTACCGGACATAATTGTTTATATAGGACTAGGAAACCCATAAATATCATTTTAAATGAATAAATTAAGTGATACGTAAAATAGCACATTATGTTTGCTGTGTTGCTGATTTCCCTACGGAACGGTAAAATGAATGACTGAAACCATTATCGTTTCTCTCAATACTTTCCGATGATATGGTTGAGTAAATTCACTGCGAGTCGCTGATTGTCACTATATTTACTTAGCATGTCGTTTACTTTCACAGAGTGTACCAATGTAGTCATATATGTTATGACGTTTTGCATTCTAATAACTGAATCTGGAGAATTCCCTGATGGATTGTTCCATAATCGCTATTCTCAAATCGCCCTGTAAATATCAACAAACTATATGCATGTTTGTGTTATTTATTTTGATAGTCATTAAAACCGATATTTCCATTATTTTGCATGCAAAGCTGTGTATAATTTGTGTTATTTACTTCCCTGAATTCAATGCCTTTCTTTTCCCTTTCGAAAGAACATGTTCCACATTCTACGACGTTACAGATTAGTTTTATTCAATAGAAACTGGTGAGAGTTCTAAGGACGAAATTTATATCTTTAACTTACATGACAACCTGAATATTCTGAGTGATCATATATCGACTCTCTTTTCAGATTTTTTCTACAAAAACAATTACAAAAATAAGAGATATCCATTTAAAATGTTATGATGTAGAAACAGTTTCTAATAAGCAAAACCTGAGAACACTAAATATTTAAGAGCATATAAACTTATGAAACAGAGTTAATATAAAGAATGGGGTACTCGTGCGAGTAGATGCTATAAAATAGCCTATAAAAATAGGGTGGAAATACTTAAAAGATTATTTTATAGCATGTATATGCATGAGCACACTGTTCTGTATGTTAACCTTATATTCTTACAATCAGAGGTTGGCTAACTATCTTCTTATTATACAGAAATAATCTAGGCTGTTAGATATATATCTTCGTGTAATAACTAGAAATACTTGCATTGTGTCAAATGTATGGCTGTTATATATACACAAACCAACTCTAACCCTTTTTCAACACATGCATTGAATAATTGATGCAGAATATAATTTTGTGAGATCCGGTAACAGAAGAACATATCTGTTAGGCACGTGCACACATTTTATATAGAATTTTGTACTGTACATCAATTTTCTTTTTTTTTTCACTTTATTTCTAAGAAACATTTCATTATATATCCTGTTCATTCCATCAGTACTTAATTCAATTAATTCCAAAAGGCAAGTACGAAATAAAGCCATAATTTGGATATGATTCCACATATAATTGTTCCTACTTAGTTCATCAAAGGGATTCTGATAAAAAAAAAAATTATATATTGAAATTTTGGTAACTTACTTTGAATTGCAGTTCAGAGAAAGACGGACATTATTCATGCTAATAGCCCTTATGAAATGTTGATATCTGGTTACAAATAGAATATTATTATTCTACAGCTTTAAAAATTTAATGATATGAAATTTTCAGAAAAGTTTTTCTTTAAATATGGAAGAAGTTTCATAGATGTTATATTCGAAACAGGCAACTCTATACCCCCCCCCCCACACACACACACATACAAATATATGTGTGTGTGTATATACATAAAAAGGATCGATCGACTTTCGTCAAATCGGACCGAGGAAATAATGTTTCCGTCGGTCTTTCCAGTTGCTAGTACTATCTATCGGTCGCAACTCCAGGTAGAAGGAGCGCACGTGAAATAAAGTGTCCTGCTCAAGGAGATAACGCATCGCCAGGTCCAGGCGTGTGGCTGAGTGCTTAGAAAATTGGATTCACAATCTTGACGTTGTGAGTTCGATTCCTGGACCGAGCGAGCGATGCGTTATGTCATTGAGCAAGACACTTTATATATATATATATATATATATATATATATATATATATATATATATATATATATATATATATATATATATATATAAATGAAAGTTAGAGTTAATAACTCTTACTGAAACCCTGTAATGAATAAGCTCGAAGCATAAATACTGAGCCGTATAATAATAATATATATATGTAATAAGAAACACAGTAAACCGTGTGTCTAATATTACGAGGGTTGAAAGACCACATTTGTTTGAAATATTTAACCAAGAAGCAGACAGAATGATAAAATAAAATAAAATTATATTATACAAACCGCCTCAATAACAATTATATCTCTCGGACAGATTATGGATCTGTTTCGCCCAGAGTGTGTTTGCAACAGATAATCCAGGGCATCATCAGCGAGAGAATCTGATTAAATGCGACAAACACAATAGTACCAACGAACACACAGAAAGATGAATTTATCACCTCGTGCGCCGCAAGTCCAAAGTGGTATGCACGTATTAGTTAGAAATAACAGTCCAATACACGCAACTTAATAAGCTCACCTCATGAGGGAGCCGAAATATAAATGAAAGTTAGAGTTAATAACTCTTACTGAAACTCTGTAATGAATAAGCTCGAAGCATAAATACTGAGCCGTATACCACTTTGGACTTGCGGCGCACGAGGTGATAAATTCATATTTCTGTGTGTACGTTGGTACTATTGTGTTTGTCGCATTTAATCAGATTCTCTCGCTGATGATGCCCTGGATTATCTGTTGCAAACACAATCTGGGCGAAACAGATTATCCATAATCTGTCGGCGAGATATAATTGTTAATGAGGCGGTTTGTATAATATAATTTTATTTTATTTTATCATTCTGTCTGCTTCTTGGTTAACTATTTCAAACAAATGTGGTCTTTCAACCCTCGTAATATTAGACACGCGGTTTACTGTGTTTCTTACTATATATATATATATATATATATATATATATATATATATATGAGAGACGGAATTGGTAGTTTATTGAAGCATTGTGTGAGTGAGGTATAAACGTTATAAGTTAGAAGGCCAGAACAATGCGGGTTTGGATATAGAATATAAATGCAAAAGATAGCACTGACAATTAGTCTTTTACCTTAATTTATTAGTATATCCTGATATTTCGAGATAATATCTCTTCGTCTAAGGAAAGTAAAGGGATTAATCCAGTGTTCGAAGTGGGTTGCCAAGTCAAGCTGACCGGAAGTAGTATAAACTTCCATTCTACATCTGATCTCAAAGAGTCGAGGTATATGCTGGTCAAGTGGATAAAGATTTCTCTCCCTTTAAAGGGTTTCGACATGTATGTCTAAGTGTGTGTGTGTGAGAGAGAATACGTAAAGGTGTAAGCATTCGTGTGCGTGTGTGTATGAATATATATATATATATATACATTTATTCTGATTATTATTGTCACTATTATCAAAGATATACTTACTCATACTTGCCATCCATCTAATATATATTTATTCTCTTGATGCTCTTAAAATCCATCATCATTTATACAGAGAACACACTTGCAAACACACTTGAAGACAGTTGCTTCATTGCAACCTTCCTATTATTCTACTGAATTGGGATTTGATTATTCAGATCGATTATCTCCTCGTGTCTCTTGCTGTTTTCTTCGACACTTGTGCATATAAATGAGAGTGCAGTTAACTCTATGCTGGCGTTTACAATAGTGTGCACGAACAATTAATGAATGTTTCGTGTGCTTAGTAATTTTATAGCATTTGATTATATTAAACATACATACTATATTTATATATTTCTCTCTCTCGCCCCTCTCTCTATCTACATATAAATAAATATATATATATATATATATATCATTTTATATGTTCCCTCTTTGCAAATTTCCCAATAAATATAGCACTCCCGATACACTTTTAATATTTCCCACGAGTACATCTTCTTTTACTTCCTACCAGTCACATCATATACTCCATCAAAGTCCCATCAATTCTGTTGTTTAAAACTGAACATCTGTCTCCCTTTCACCCTCTACTTCACTCTATGTCTCCCCCATATATATATATATATATATATATATATATATATATATGTTGAGCGCCAAAACATCTATGATCTACGGTTTGCAGCTCATGACAGATTTCTCTTGTTTCGTCCATATTCCCATCCTAAACTTTGTTTACAGTAACCAAACAACTCACTTCTTCGTTTCTTGTAATTATTTACACACACACACACACACACACACACACACACACACACACACACACACACACACACACACATATATATATATATATATATATATATATAGCCTATCAATGTTCTTTCGTCACACATCTGTGACATCATCAGTGGTACTATTATGTTTAATCCCGTTATGTTGTAAAGTCTACGCCATTTTTATTTAATTTAATGTGTTCACACTAGTGAACACAGATAGAATACGAAAACAAAAGCACTTACACTCAAATGCGAACATACACACTACACATTAAACACACACGCAAATGCATGCGCAGAGACAAGAAGAAATAAAGAAAGAAATAAAGAAATTAAATAAAAATAGCGTAGACTTTACAGCACAATGGGAGGAAATAATCATAGTACCACTGTTGTACTTACTGTTTGATATCATTCCATTTATCATTCCACCAATATAAATATAGATTATATTTTACGTGCCAACTTTAGATATGTTCCCTAAAAGGAAATTCTAAAACATAAGTTATCACCACGTTAGAAGCACGTACATGCTGAAATTATATTTCATGCTAAAATTATTGGCTTATATTTTCTTTAAAAAGGTTAATGTTTGGGCGAATCCCATCTGTCGACTCATTGATATTGCAATTTGTCAGCGAGGAGGACATTTTTCCATTTATTTAACGTTCCATTAATTTATGTCTTACACGCCACTGATCTATTTTCTTTGAATAATTTTGCAGTAGTAATCAATTGAGCTAATAGCATAGAGAATAACCATAGTTGCAATGAACTCAATGTGGGAGAGGAAACCCTTTTTCGCGTAACTAAGCCCTTCCTTCAAACAATTGTAGCGTATATTATCATATTTTCTGGCATAAATCATATCAAATATATAAGAATATTCCAGTGCCATGCCTTTTCCATCAGAATCCCTCTTAGTGTAAGCGCAATGTGAATGAGCATTTGATTATGGCTGTAGAGATGTATGATATTAGACTCGATTCAGAGGAATTGTCTACAGTTACAATTAATCATTCATAGTGAAGATAGTATTATCATAATCTGTCTTTCGGTATCAAGTATCAACAAAAATCATTCTAGAAACAGAAAATCTATTAGACAAATCTTCTATGTAATTTCAACAGATGCACTTCTTGTCTTGAAAAAACATTGATAAATCAATCTAAATATATTCATGTGATGATATGATCATATGCTATACCAGTTTAATATAAATCATTTAGAAATAGATACTAGTAACATCTATTCTCATTTCGTTAAAACATAAATATTATCTCACTATGGCCAAAATACTATATGCCTGATGGCCAAAATACTATATGCCTGATGTTTTTCTAGTGAGATTGTGTTTCATATTGCTACAGGTGAAGAGTCTAAAAAATAGAGGGACTGCAGACATTTGCGTGGAGCTCTACTTATTAAAAGACAGAATGAAAAATTAAAAACTTAAGCGATGGTTGATATTATGATTTAAGTATGATAAGTTCATAAAAAGGAATTCATTTTGTTGCAGAGAGAGAAACAGTGCTGTTAACTTTCAAAAACGTGTCCATGATATAGAAACCATTTTGGATTATATATATATTGGAATTAATTAATTGATGGATAGTGATTAAATGAAAACGATAAACTAGTGACAACATTTAATATTGCAGACTTACTTCGTTTGTGGGAAATGTCTCCTGTTAGATGGCTTCATAGGATGGGGGAAGTTATGAGAATAAGATCTTCCTTTGGTACTGAAGAAGCGAGAGTTCTGGGCAGTGATTTTGCATGGTCTGTCGTATACAATCGTTATGGTATTGGGTGGTTTATATGCATTCAATGTATTATTTCTTTCGATGTCAGTGATTTTTCTGAAAGGATTTTGCGATAGAAAGGGCATTAATGAATAGACTCTGGGTGATTGAGCAGCAAAGACTATAATTATACTACTAATAATAATTGTTTCTACTTTTGGCACAAGGCCAACAATAGCCCAGTAAATGACTGGTACTTTATTTTATCGACCCCGTAAGGATGAAAAGCAAAGTTAACCTCAATGATCTGTTTATGTTTGTTCGTTTCTTTCAAATTATAACAGATAAGGCCGCCAAACCTCATCCAATACCTCCACCATCAACATCAAGTGTTAGTGATACAGCCAAATGGACACATAAGATAGATTGGTCTTGACTTTATTTCACATAGAAGGAACATATTGTGATCATACCTGCAAAGATGTTCATAACGGAAAAACTCGAACAGGTTTGACCTGGAGCTAAACAGCAACAAAAACATCAAAACGAGAGAGAATTTCCCCATTGAGAGGACAATGACTTTGCTGGAAGCGAAGTTGAAGAGCAAGATGGGGGGGGGGTGACTTTGATGAGGGTAACGAAGATGTGAGAGAGAAGAAGGAAAAGGGAAAGATTCCGAGTTTTCGCTAACAACACCTCTATCAACAGTACGACTACAGACGACAGTTATCGTTAGCAACGTCTCTAAAGGTAACGATGACGTCAGAGAATATATGCGTATTTTACAATGTAGTAAAGGAGAATTTACTACTATCCTCTAACTATTCGCCTGATGCGTCTTTCAGTTGACATCACAAACTACTATGAGTGGACAATGTATTTATCTAGTAAAAACGCATTGACATATTTCTATGTGCGTGTGTGATTTGCAGTAATGTGTATATATATGTGTGAGTGTGTGTGCATGTGTAACTGTCGTTCGTGTGCGCGTGTGTATATGCGTGCGCGTTTGTGTATGTGTGTGTGTCTGCTCCTGCGATAGATGTTTGATGCATACTTTTATATATTCTTGTTTTACTTATACAAAGATAATACATATATAAATACTCGTTTGTGATTATACACACACACACGCACACACACACATATATATATATATATATATATATATATATATATATATACATATATTGCTACCTTCATCTCCATCTCATTCCCTAAGGATTCTGCCTCCTCTTCATGCTTCATCCTGCTATTCCCCCTCTGGCGAAAACATCCTCACCCGTTTTTCCAGTCTTATCATGCGTGCCACTTTCCACTTATCCCTCACTACAATCTACAGCCTCGACAGCGATCTACCCAGAAGTTTTCTTCCCCTCCGCCCCACCTGTCAATCCTGCTCGGCCATGACTTCGGCCTCTTTGAATCCTTTATCTTCCACCCGGTACACGCCCTCCTCTTCACCCTAGATATCGAATCTCTCTACATGGTCATTCCCCATGCCGTTGGCATACGTGCCCTCCAAAACTTCCTCGGAAGGCCGAGAAAGTTTATCCTCCACCTCCACGCTCATCAGCCTTGCCCAGCTGCTTTTCCTTCTCGGGTGATTTCCACGAATATGTTACCAGGGTGGACATGGCACACAAAAATTGGCTCCAACTCTGCCAAACTATACGTTGAGCCCCCAAACTTTGCCTAGTATACCGGCTCCATCCCCGAGCTATACGGCCGTTAAATTGACGACTCCACCGGAACCATCTCAGTCATACAAGAATAGCTCGACCATTTTCTCTCGTTTATCTGCCCCTTTCATCCAGACTTCGACTTCACCCCCACCATTTCCCACCACCTCCGTTTTGCACATCTGTCTCCATCGCCCCTTCCCATAGCTCACCCGTCACCTTCGGCTTCTTTAAACCCACTGAATCACACTCCTAACTCAATTTAACCTTCCCCTGCGCCACCTACACCAAACACTCCATCCTGTACTCCAAATTCTTCCAATTCCACAGACTATGTAACCGAACGTGCGTCATCCAAGTTGGTTTGCTAATTATTTGTGAAACTATATAAATGTGTGTGTGTGTGTGCGTGTGTTTGTGTGTGCGTGTGTGTGTGTATGTGTGTGTGCGTGTGTGTGCGCGTGTGTCTGTGTATGTGTGTGTGTGTGTGTGTGTGTGTGTGTATGTGTGTGTGTGTGTATGTGTGTGTGTGTATGTGTGTGTGTGTGTGTGTGTGTGTGTGTGTGCGTGTGTGCGTGTGTGTGTGTGTGTGTGTGTGCGCGTGTGTTTGTGTGTGTGTGTGTGTCTATATACATACAAATATGCGTATTCGTGTGAGAAGAACTGTTACGGATGCATATATTTCAGTGTCTTTTAAATGTTATATACTATTATAACAAAATTAGTCAAAGTGCGAATTCAGATTTATAGGTTTACAGAATATTCTTAAATCCTTATCTACGGCCAATAGCAAAATAAATCCTATATGAGCGTCGTAAATAATATCACATGTTTTCCAGTTAATTTAACGCAGGGCTTAACTATTTTTATTTGTATGACTAAGTTCTGAATGTATATATATATATATATATATATATATATATATATATATACGTGGAAAAGTAAGAAATCGGAGGATAGACCGTTAAAACATGTTATTTAAAACACCACCTACGTACGTTTCGCCCAGTTGGGTTTCTCAAGGTCATAAATAAGCAAAAGTGTTCCTTACATTCCTCGGAAAGAGTTTTTGGGGTTAAGTTCACGTCAAGGTTCATTGCTCGCAATGCTCCCTTGACCTGCTGCAAAATCAAAATACGCTATTTTTGCGAGCAATGAACCTTGACGTGAACTTAGCCCAAGAAACTCTTTCCGAGCAATGTAAGGAACACTTTTGGTTATTTATGCCCTTGAGAAGCCCAACTGAGCGAAACGTACGTAGGTGCTGTTTTAAATAAACATGTTTTAACGGTCTATTCTCCGATTTCTTACTTTCCCACGTGCTTGCGCTGTGCTAACTCTCTAGCCCACTAAATATTAACACTTCGAATATTTAATACCGCCGGCACTAGTATCGAGCACCTTTGGCATACGCTACTTGGCAAATAACTATATGTATCACCTATCGTCCTCTTTTTTTCTCTCTCTCGATACGTAAATACTGTATATATATATATGTATATATATATATATATATATATATATATATATATATATATATATATATATATATATATATATATAAGTATGTATACGCACATACTTATATGTATATATATGTATGTACGTATACATACTTATATTTAAGTATCAGCCGTACTAAGAGTGAGAAATGAAATTTCATTTTTTCCACACATCCACACACACATATATATATATATATTTATTTATATATATACATAGGAACAAGTAGGGCCCCGACGGCTGAGCTCAAGCCATATCGACGGCTAATTCTGGACTAAATAAAAATGTTTAGCCTGGTAAATGAATAGCCGAAATTCTCAGGGGGTAATTCCATATATGGTAAAAGTAATTGTCACAAGGATTGGTCAAAAGTTTGTTGTTAAGACATATGATTCTAGCATGGCATTCTGTGGAAGGCAGGGGTAGCTGAGCTTGCCAGTATAAGAAAGAGGGAGAAGGAGTGTAGGAAACCCAGTCCACCGTTGAAAGTGAACAATGCAGCAGATTCTAAGGATAGTGTATAGAAGGTCAAAAAAAGTATACTAGAGAAGGGGAGAGGGTGAAACAATAAGTAAATCTAAAGGGAGTAAACAAAAAAGCCATTATAAAAATGAGGAAATATATAAAAAATATATAAAAAATATAAAAAACAATTTCTGGTTAATACTCCCTGTCCACAATTGTAAAATCTCTCACTGGTACTGCTAAGCAATAGAAAAGTTTAATAAGTGGGAAGGAATACTAAATACGAGATTGTAGTGAAAGAATTTTATGAAGCCATCATTACAGGGGGTCTACCACCAGTACAATAGTTAGTAGTAATCAGCCAATGCTATCTTACAATGACAGGTTAACAAGCGGAGTGGCTTCCGGGAGGTAATATCCTATTATCCAGCTTCCATTAGCGGAACCAGCAGGCGACACCGCCGCTCACGCAACGTTACGTGGTTCAATCCTCCCCACAATGCCGAGTTGACAACACCTGTCGGGAAATCTTCTTTAGGCCCATCGAAAAACACTTCCCACTACAACACCCTTATTACAACATAATCAACAAAAACACCATCAAACTCTCCTACAGCACCACACCTAAATTTGCACAAAACTTCGTCTCCTCTAACAACAAA
Source organism: Eledone cirrhosa (assembly GCA_964016885.1). NCBI lineage: Eukaryota > Metazoa > Mollusca > Cephalopoda > Octopoda > Eledonidae > Eledone > Eledone cirrhosa. The sequence goes on along the minus strand of OZ024747.1, from coordinate 38,784,195 downwards.
AAACTCTATGGAAGAAATAACCTAGATAGCAGTGTAGAGCCGACCAGGAGGTGTAACTGTCCTGATGGATCCCTTTGCCCCCTCGACAACAGATTCAGAGATCGTAATGTGATCTACCAGTGCAACGTGAGGACGGACACCTCCAACAAAGCTTATTTAGGATTAACCGCATGTGACTGCAAGACCCGGCTCTACCAACACAGACATACTTTCCGAAACCCTGCCCGGCGTCACGCCACTACACTTTCGGACCACATCTGGGACCTCAAAGATAATAATATAACCTACAATCTCACTTGGACCTTACTGTCCGGAGCCAACCCGTACACGGGTGGAGGGCGTCCGTGTAACTTATGCTCGGAGGAAACATTACAAATGGTGTTTTCGACAGACCAACTCCTAAATAAGAAAGACGAACTGGTAACTGCATGCAAACACAGATTGCGTAGGACTTACGCCACGCAATGATCCGGGGGGGGGGGGGGGGGGGTAGCCAAGGGCTGAAACACTCCACTTGCCGATTTTGTAAGGGATAACCCCTGCTTACAAAGATAGACAACTTTTTTATATATTCTTTTTTATATATTATTTATCGTTTCCTCTATATTTCCTTCTTCCTCCCATCCCTTCCTTGTCCTTCCACCCCAGATCTCCTTCTTTGTCGTCGTTCTGTTCACCTCCTCGCCCACCTCGATGCGGCCCTTCGGTCCTAGGTAGCCTCAGTAATCCCCCCCCCCCCTTATTTTATGATAGAATTGGCCGATTCCGCTTTTTATAGCAGATGTGCTAGACCCCCAGATACTTGCTTTCTTCTCTGGTTGCTGCCCCATTTCCGTGATTTCTAGATTTCTTAGTAGTATTTCTGCTTTAGTTTCTTGTATATTAGTATTTTTTTTTTTGGGGGGGGGGATTCTGAATTAATATTTCGTATTAGTTTTTCATATATATTGTACGAGTATTTATGTAGATTGTATTAGAATTTATGTATTGTAGCAGTATTTATATATATTGTATTAGTTTTTTTAAATATTTATTGTATGAGTTTTATGTAGATTGTATTAGAATGTATGTATTGTAGCAGTACTTTTATATATATTGTATTGGTATTCATGATTCGGGATTTTGAATTAATATTTCGTAATAGTTTCGGGATTCTGAATTAATATTTCGTATTAGTTTTGTTTAGTATGTTGGTCCTTAATTATTAACATGTCATTGTAAGATAGCATTGGCTGATTACTACTAACTATTGTAGTGGTGGTAGACCCCTGTAATTATGGCCTCATAAAATTATTTCACTACAATCTCGTATTTAGTATTCCTTCCCACCTATTAAACTATTCTATAGCTTAGCAGTACATGTGAGAGATTTGAAGATTGTGGAAGGGAAGTAGTAACCAGAAATTGTTTTTTATATTTTTTATATATTTTTATATATTTCCTCATTTATATAATGGCTTTTTGTTTACTCCCTTTAGATTTACTTATTGTTTCAACTCCCCCCTCCCCTTATCTAGTATACTTCTTTTGACCTTCTATACACTATCCTTAGAATCTGCTGTATTTTTCACTTTCAACGCTTGACTGGGTTTCCTCCACTCCCCCTCCCTCTTTCTTCTACTGACAAGTTAGCTACCCCTACCTCTCACAAAATGTCACGATAGAATCATATGTCTTAACAACAAACTTTTGACCAATCCTTGTGACAATCACTTATACCATATATGGAATTACCCCATAAGAAGTTCGGCTATTCATTTACCAGGCTAAACATTTTTATTTAGTCCAGAATTAGCCGTCGAAATGGCTTGAGCTCAGGCGTCGGGGTCCTACTTGTTCCTATTACCCACTCTACTACCCTAAGTATTGAGTACTTTGGTGCGTTATGGTCCATCTGGTTCCTTACCACATTTCCTTCGTTATATATATATATATATGTGTGTAGGAGGTTTTTTTATTGTAACACAATAAAGCAATGCAAATATCGGATAAGTAACACTCAACAGTTTATTGGACTGAAGTATATATAAGAAGGAATTAGTGATATGTTGTATAGACACTACCTTGCCCACAAGTGTCTTTTTTAAGCTTCATATCATGTCTCCCTATTTTATCTGATAAGAAAGCAAATATCATCCCTGGATGATATCTGCTTTTTAAAAGCGCATAATAAAATACATGGAACTTTTTTAACCATCTTTTAATTTCTTATATATATATATATATATATATATATATATATATATATATATATATATATACAATATTAAATAAATGGAAACTATATTTATAAAACCATATTTATTTCATTATATATATTTCAGGGATATCATATTAACAATATGCTATGCCTTCCTCAGACAAAATACAATATAAACAGTTTTATAGATAAATAGATTCGACATACCGTAACAACATCGACTTGTATTTGAAAAGGTTGATTTGGCAGTGAAAAAATTGTACACAGAGAGAAAGAAAGAGAGAAAAAAATGGAAAGAAAGACAGAAAACGAAGAAAAAGAAGAAAAAGAAGAAAAAGAAGAAAAAGAAGAAAAAGAAGAAAAAGAAGAAATGCATGGAACAAAATAGAGAGATGGAAAGATAGATAAAGAGAAGAACTTCATGTAAAGAAACAGAGAGATATATATATATATATAGAGAGAGAGAGGAAATAGAGATAGATTCATATATATAGAAAACTAGGTAGTGGGACGTCTGTTGGGTAAACGTATCAATGATACATTTATTTATTTATTTATTTATTTATTTAGCTCTAGTATTAATGTAAGGGAGATATATGGAGAGAAACCAGCTGTTATATAGAGAGAGAAAAAATATAGAGAGAAAAAATATATAGAGAGAAAAAATTCAAAAATAACCAGACATAGGCGAGGCGTCGAAAACCCTATGTTTTAATGTAGAGGTATTAGTATTTATAAAAACCAGCCACTATATTGTAAATATCAGTATTCCAGAATGAGACATGTATCCATAATGTGTGAAAATTAATGATCCTATGTTTAGTTTTTTAAAAAAATTCATATGTTTATGTGATAACTACAAACATCTATGTGAATTTACATGATCAACTCTGCAAACCCTAAGTTCACGGAAAACATTCTCATTGTGGTATAAAAATTTAAGTATACATATATGTGTATATATATAGACACAAATATATATAGAGTCAATATTACTATTCCTGTTTTTACTCTACAAGATTATCTATCAAGCAGAAATAGAGAGCAGATTTCAATATACTAATAAAAATATATATCAGAAACAAAACTAAAAAATAACAATAATAATAATAAGTAATAATAAAATAGAAAACTAAAAAATATTACGAAAGAATATTACATATTAAAAATATTACATATTAAAAAATTTACATATTAAAAATATTAAAAATAAAAATATTAGAAAATACTACAATAATAAAAATAAAAATAAACCACAAAGATCAACCCTTCAAAATTAATTGACAATATATTGCCAAGTTCATTATAAGCATCAGAGTCGAAAAACAGATAAAGCCAAAAATTATCTATCAAATCGCATCTAGCAAAGATCATTTCAAAAAGTTTAGGATGCCCAATTTGGTCTACATGTGTTCTTATATTTAATATAGAAGTTTATCTAGTGTAACGTTTATTCGAAATATTTGGAGCATCAACTTTTAGGGTAGCTTAATTTTTCATGAAGAATGTTTAAATAAAAATAAAATAAAAATAAAAAGAATAAAAAGAAGGAATCAAAGATTTATCGGCTAGTTTCCCATATAATTATAAATCAAACTAAATATACTACATTTTAAATTTAAATTTATATTTAAACGTTGAGTTTAATCTATGTTTGCAGCAACTGAATAAATTTGTCCGTAGATTAAGGGAATTTTTAGA
>OZ024747.1:38752794-38775294 GCA_964016885.1 Eledone cirrhosa | reverse complement strand
TTTTGCACCTCTTGAAGCGAGGGTAAACCAGGCATCATTCGCAAATATTGTTCTGTTCCTTTCTTGATCATTCCCAGTCCTCCCACAATCACTGGTATTGTAACGGCCTTGAGGTGCCACTTTTTTTCGATTTCATTAAGCAGATCTTTATATTTTCTTGTCAAATACTTTTGCCGCGATATTGTGATCACATGGGATGTTCATATCAATCAAGAAACAGACATTGCTATGTTCGTCTTTTACAATGATATCTGGTCTATTAGCTTTTATGGTCCGGTCAGTATGTACAGGAAGTAACAGTGAATTGTTACTTTTTCCCCTTCACTTACAACTTTAGGGTGATGATTGTACCACTTGTCAGCAGCTTTGATTTTATAATTGCCTCTAATTTAGGCACCAGGCTATCAATTACCCAGTGCATTACTGGTACTTTATTTTATCGACCCCGTAAGGATGAATGGCAAAGTCAACCTCGGCGGGATTTGAACTCAGATCGTAAAGGGACGTAACTATGCCGACATATTAGTATAGATATTTGCCAATCTGTCATGTCTACGTTTGTACTTTACCGGGGCTAAAACTTTACATCCCGAAACTACGTGGTCCACTGTTTCAACCCCAGCATTGCAGAATCGGCACTTTGGATTTATTCCATCTCTCATCACATTGGCCTAGTAATTCCGTGTCAGTAAACTTTGATCTTGGGCAGCTAAGATGAGGCCCTCGCTCTCTGCTTTTTACCCTGAACTACGTAGCCACTGATGGCTGTGCTTTTGGTCAACATCAGCTTGTTTGCTACTGTCCACATATTTGCCATCCAGAGGTTTCTGCTCTCATTTTGATACTAATTTCTCTTGCCCTGTTGCTTTTGCCATTGATGTTATGTGCTTAGCAGCATCAATTGCAACAGTTTCCTTAGTCTGTCCAACCTGGGGATCAAGCATGAGATCAGTAGCATATTTTTTGCTCTCCTTCAAGATAGAATAAAGCTTCTTAATTCTCTCATGCTTTTCAACAAGTTTCAGCAGACAGTCTGTTGTTGTTTCAAGGTATTTGGCCAGTCCAATAGTGGTGGTGATGTAGGTAAGTTCATATTCCTTACCACTCCTAGGGCGAATGTCAACCAAGACGAAAGGGCTTGTCCTCCCCTAGAGACACGGCTATTCCCCACCGGCTGCCATCCCGGTATTTCTTAGTCACGGGTTTATTTTTGTTTTTTAAATTGTTTTTATCATGAGTAGTTCCTTAATGTGAGCCCTGCATGGCTAAGAAAGAAATTCTTATTAATAATATAATATACTTTTTGTTGTAGTTGCCTCTGTTGTTGTTGATGGCTATGCCGGTGGTGCTGGGGCGTTTTCTATTGTTGGTGGGGAACTTCAGTGCCATAGTCGTTAACTTTTGACCGAGTGACTAAGTCAGTCTATTTATATTTTTTGTTAGCCTCTCCCTTGTCTAGTGTTACCGACACCTTCCTTTTTCTTAAGTCAACAGAAGGTAGTGGGGGAATAATCGTGGTAGCAATGATGGAGTGGTGGCGGTGTTAATGGGATAGTGGTACTATAGTGATGGTGTTGTCGTTACTGAATTCTGTTGAATAGACTGTATGCGTTTGTTTGATCTGTATAACTAGGGGGTTTGTCGCCTATGTTTAATATATATATTGACATATTTCCTTAGTATTTGAATTAAACATTTTGAGAAAACTTAAGATAAAATAATAATAATTATTATTACTAGCAGAAAAACCACTCTTCGGCTGGTTTTCTGCTAGCGTGTGTAGTGAGTATATTGATATTATACGCAGGTATATATACATGTAGATATGATACAAGAAATAACATCGTAATTGATAATATATAATACATAGAAATTGAACGAAGACTTATGTAGTCAGTAACGTAATCCATGATGTATTTAAAAAAGACGATATTATATATAAACTGCATTAGGAGAAAATAAGTGATGGAAAATTAGTATGTTTAGTTAAGCGATCGCCACCGGAAGTGTTGACATTTCAAAAATGTTATAGAGGTGAATCTTTAAATAAACAAAATATATTTAATGAACAACCACGAAATTTAGTAGATAAATTATGTTATATTCATTCATTATTTATTCAAAGTACTCCAACTTATTTTACAAACGGGATAAAAAAAAATAAACCGTAACTTCCTTTATTATAGTTTAGATTATTATTATGCTGGGATTGGTGGTGGTCGTGGTGAAATTTCTATTTAGTGTAGACAGAGGGGTTTTTTCCATTTATAACCATTTTTTTTTTAATATGACATTTCTAATACAAAATTGTATATTTGAGCCATATGCCAGGGTGGTATGTGTCTCATTTCCTGATAGTAAATGACTGGCGCCTTATGTCCCATTTGTACTAAGAATTGTTATATCATAATTGTTTTAAATATGTGAAAAATCAAAAGCTTACGGGAGCGATTCCATAACACTCTATCCACCACGTGCGCCACTTCCGTTGTTATTATTATTACAGTTGCATTTATCTTGCTTTATGTTCATACGAGTTATCACCAAGTCACAACCAGTGACCTCAAGAGACAACAAGGTCCGCCATGTTCAAGAAAGAACATACATATTCACACATGCATCTTTAGTGTTTAGACTTGTGATGTACTTATATTGACAGAATCTTCCTTAGTATATAGGCAGTTCCCATTAGTACTATCTTTTGTATTTCTCCTATACGCGGGTTTCCTGGGATTTGCGATAAGTAATCATTTGACCCCTTAGGTATCATTCCCAGAGCGCCTACAACGACTGGTATTGTTTTAGTTCTCAATTTCCACATTTTTCCAATTTCTATCTCCAGGTCCTTATACTTGCTCAATTTTTCAAATGTTTTTATAGAGACATTCTTGTCTATTGGAACAGACATATCAATTAGCAGGCATACCCTCTTTTGAAAGTCTTTCAATATTATATCAGGTCTGTTTGCATCTATTTTTCGGTCTGTTTGGATGCTAAAGTTCCACAAGATTGAGATGTGATCTTTTTCAAGTATGGGAGGTGGTTGAAGCTCCCACCAATTCTTTTGATGGGGCAGGTCAAAATGCTTACACATTATCCAATGTATGTATTGTGCAGCTCTGTCATGCCTGTTTAGGTATTCGGTTGGAGCTATAGGACTGCACATTGAAATTATATGGTCAATGGTCTCTGGTTGTTTTTTGCATACACGGCATAATGGGCTGCACCCATTTTTTATTATGTTGGCATGGTAATTTTATGTTGGCAGACACTGATCTTGTGCCGATATAATCAGTCCTTCAGTCTCCGATTTCAGTCCAGAGGATGCCAACCACTGATGGGTTAAAGTTTTGTCAACATCAGGATTGTTAGCTCGCTCTGGGTATTTTCCATACAGAGGCTTTTCTTGCCATTTCTTAGCCAGTTTCTGTAGCAGTTCTTTCTTTGTAGTTACTTTTACCTGCTTTGCTTTTTCTGTGTTTTCCATTTCAGCAGTAAATGGGACTTCTGAAATTTGTAGTCCATTACTGTATCTTTGTGCATCTTTTGTAATGGAATATGATCTTTTGATGCTTTCGTGTTTCAAAACGAGTTTGATCATCCAATCATGTGATTCCCTTAGATATGTAGATAATCCAATTGTTGCAGTTTTCAACGCAATGTCTAACTGGACTAACCCACGTCCTCCTTCTTTCCTAGGGAGATATATTCTATCTATATCTGCCTTAGGGTGATGCATTCTGTGCATGGTTAAGAATTTTCGAATTTTTGTATCGAGCCTACGGATCTCTGTGCTTGACCAGTTGATGACATTGTAACTGTGGGTTACTACTGGTATGGCAAGCGTGTTTATGGCATCGATCCTATTCCTTGCATTCAATTCCGTTCTTAAGATTGCTCTTACTCTGCGGTAACATTCCTTCCTTTCCCTAATTGTCGAGTGCTTGATTCCGTCTCTTTCACAAACACCTAGATATTTGTAAGTTTTTTCTTGATCAAGTTCTCTTATCACGTTCCCCCGATCAAGATTAATGTCTGAACTCTTCAGCAGCTTTCCTCTGGTGAACGTTGCTTTGGCGCATTTATCTAGTCCAAACTCCATGTTAATGTCATCACTGAACTGCTTCCCAGTGGATAATAGCCCTTGCAATTGTTCATCATTTTTTGCAAATAGTTTCATGTAGAACAAGTGATTAATGGTTTTGTCATAGACTTTATATCCATGTTTTGTTTCATTGAGCATTTTACTTAATGGTATAAGTGCGATGCAGAATAAAAGCGGTGATAAAGAGTCACCCTGAAAAATTCCACAATTAATATTAACTTCTCCAGCTTCCAGTGATTTTGTTTCACTATTCAAAAGGAGTGTCATTTTCCATGTCTTCATACTGAATGACAAAAACCTCCTGACAACGGGGGATATTTTGAAAATCTCTAAACATTTTTCAATCCAACTGTGTGGCAAACTATCAAATGCTTTTTTATAATCTATCCAAGCAATCGATAGATTTTTGTGTCTATTATGACAATATTCCAGTATCATTTTGTTAACCAGAAGCTGATCCTTACAGCCATATGAGCCTCGTTTACACCCTTTCTGCTCAATGGGAAATAGGTCATTTGTTATCAGGTGGTCATATGTGTATTCAGTTAGGACTGATGTTAACATTTTATACATTGTGGTCAAGCAAGTTATCGGTCTGTAATTTTTGGGATTGTTTGTCTCATCATTCTTCGGAAGCAGGAATGTAATGCCGTTAACTAGCCATGATGGTATCTTTTCTGGCTCCTTAACTATTTCATTGTAAAGTTGGGCTAACAGCTCATGAGACTCTATGAAGGCATTTATCCAAAAGTTTTGTATTTTGTCTTTTCCTGGGGATTTCCATTTGCTGGTTTTTCTTAGAGCCAAGCGCAACTGTTCAACTGTTATATTTTCCCATGTTTGTTCCTCAAGGTGAGCTGTATCTTTCATTTGTCTGTCTATCCATGGGGCATGTATGTTATGAACTTTTTCTTCGGCCCAGATTTTTTCCCAGAATTCTTGCACTTCCTCCTTGGGTGGTATTGATTTAGCAGTTATTGTTGACTTACCAATTTTTCTGTAGAAGTTTCTTTGGTTGTTTTTGAACATATTATTGTCCTTATAGAATCTAGATCGTTTTTCAAAGCGCCTTATACGAGCAGCTTTGGCCGACACTTTTTGCTTGATTATTTCTATCAGCATGTCTATGTCACATGTTGATTTTATACTGTACTTTTTTTTCAATTTTCTAAGTTTAGTTTGTTTAACATGTTCACCTACTTTATAGTTTGTTAAAATTTCTATGTCAGATCGGAGAAGGTTTATTTGGCGATTGATGTTCTCTTGCCAAGTAGATTTCTTGTGGGAATTCCTTTGTTTTTTCATCTTCACTCCACATAAGTGAGTGGTGACTTTAGCCGATGCATAATAGAGATGATTTAAATCAGTAATGTTTAGTTTGTTTGTGATGATAATGTTTTTGAGAATTATGTTAGTCTTGTGTATTATCTTTTGGTTCTGTTTGGAGTTCTGGATCTTAGGGATGGTGTCTCGTTGCCCCATGTCAGATTCTTTCATTTTCATCCATTCGATCATAATTTCATTCTTCAAGTTGGCAAGTTCATTCTCATTCATTTCTTTATCATTTACGATCTCATTACTTTCATTTGGAGTTTCATCCTGAGCATCCACTCCCTTCACTTTTTCGATCCTTTCTTTAATTTGTTCTGTTGCCAGTGATTCCGCCCCAACCCTGGGATTCGAAGTGTTACAGTTTACCTCGTTTTCACTGACACATGTTTCATTTTCCCTTCGCTGACTTTGTGCTTATTATTATTATTATTATTGAATGCCATGGTTGACGGAGGCTCGGCTCTGTAAGGTATAGTAATTTTTAACCGTTAAAACAATTGTAAATTGTTTAAAACTTGAACCAAATTGTTGATAAAGACACCCTCCTCCTCGTGAGAGGGGTCTTTCTGTCCGTTATTTGGCCCTTCGGGGTTAAATAACCAGTTATTGGGGTTTTGTACCCAAAATTTCATTTTAAACAAAAAAACAACATGGCTACGAAAAATAAATTGCATACGTCACTTCCACTCATTCCGTCTTCTTCTTCCTCAATCATCACTACAGCAGAGAGAAAATTGTCTCTCTCCCTCCCTTCTTTAAATGTGTCTCTCTCCCTCCCTTCTCTATCGCAAGTGACGAAAGAAAAGAAAAGTCTCGTGCAAAGCGTGCAAGGTTTCTCCACGACGACGACGACAGCGACGAATCAGGTGTGCGGGAAATACGAAAACCCAGTTCATTCGTCTGACGTCAGGAATAATAGCAGTAGCAGCCGTAATAACAACAGCAACAGTGACAATGAAAACAACAGTAGCAGCCGCAACAGCATCACCAGCAGCATAAACAACAACAGCATTAGCAGCAGCAACACCAACAACAACCACAGCAACAGCGGCGGAGGCAGTAGTCGTAGTACCTGCAGCAACAAAAAAAGTACCAGCAGCTCTGACGACAACAACAACAGCAGAGAAAAACCAATCTCATTTGCAGGTATTGCGAAAAACTTGGAAACAATCCTCATAACAAATGAGGAATTAGAGGAAGCGAAGAAGATGGTGACAAAGAACGGACACCGAGCAATCTGCAAGGCAGCGGAAAAATTTTTCGAAACCCAAGAGCACTGTACGGTCACGTACCGTACAGTAAGTACAAAATCCCGTAGGGTGGAAAGAGCCACAGAGGCCCAAATACAAAAAGCCTTGGGGTCTGTGTGGCAGCGGAAAACGCACATCACCCGAGGCAAAAAATATGCCACCGTAGACGTACTTTTTGCCACACCCCAGGAGGCAAAGGCCCAATCAGTAGTGACCCTAAGGAGCGAGGAAATGGTGTTGGTGCCCTCCTACTGCGGGCAAAAAATTGTGAGGGTCAAACTGACCCACGTCCCCCCCGGAATGACCCCTTCTTGGCTGGCCGCGTCTGTCCTCGTCGGAATCGAGGACAAAACAACTGTACTGCAAGTACAGAAAAAAGTAAGAGAAGATTGGGTCGGCTCCTCCATTGAGATGCTAATCCAAACCAACCAGGAGTGCATCGAAGCTATCCCGGATGTGATAGACTTCGATAACGGCACTCAACGGCCCATAAGTGTTGAGGGCAAACGCCCGAAATGCTTTCGCTGTGGATCGAAGACTCACCTCAGGGCCTTCTGCAACGAGAAGACCCTGAGAAAGGAGAAAACCCCCCTCCTTCCGAATCCGGCTCCACGGCTACCAGCAACAAGACAAGCGGCAACCAGGAACGATAGGCCCGTGGCACCCATACCCACTCCACGGAAATCAAAAACAGCAGCAGCAGTGGAAATATTAACAACAACAACAGCAATACCAAATGCAGCTGCAACAGAGACTCCAGTGCAAACATCACCAACAACAACAAGTGAAAGAGTGGAGCTGGTACCCCTCCCCGACCTCACAGAATCAGACATGGAGTGTGAGGTGGGAGAGGGATGGCAAAAGGTCGTAAGAAGGCACAAACGCAGAAGCAGCGCATCGTCGCCTTTGAAAAGGGAGGAAAGAAATGAGAAAAGGGTAAAGTCTACTGCAAAGAGACCCACAGCAGCAACAACACCAACACCATCACCACCCACACTAGCACCACCATCACCACCGGCGACAACCCCACCGCCAACAACACCTTCAACACCACCACCACAAGCACCAACATCGCAAACACAACAACAAAACACACACACTCAGCAACAACGACAAGAAAATAGCAGAACCACACCCCACCCCCAGAAAAACAAATGCACGGCAATAAATACACACAACAAGAAACTAATGACTTACATAATTGAACACACGGACATTTCACAACAGGACTACATAATACCAGCACCAATCAAAACGCCAACTAACATAAGACTGCTAAAAATAGCACAGAAACAATACACAAACATTAAAACGAAATTCCCCAACGCAGTTGGTGATTTCAGGGACCTAGGAGGAACCATCAACCGAAGAGTATACTCAGACATTCTCTTAGAAGAGCCGACGACCAGCCGAAGGGACGATTCAACGGTCCCTTCACCAGACGATCAAGTGAAAAGGGATGTAAAAACTATCCCTCCTCTACCAAAAGTACGGTAAGTGGTCTTTCCCATCTTTTCCACTCTATTTTAAACATGACCTCACTCAGAATAGGCAGCATAAATGCGCGTGGCTTGGGGTCGTCATGGAAGCAGGGTCACCTGCTCAACGACCTCAGGTCACTAAACATAGATGTAGTGGCCATCAGCGAGACCAGAATCTCCGAAGCACGGGCCTTCGCACCGATCTTCGGCGGCTACGATGTGTACGCATCTCCCAGCCGTCCTGGATCCGGTGGAGGAGTTGCTGTGCTTTTTCGGAGAGGTTTGGATCTCGCCATACGGGCCATCTTCCTGGACCCAGAGGGTAAGCTGGTGGTGTTGGACGTGACCAGCGGAGACGGGCAAGCTTTCAGGCTAGTGGCCGTCTATGCCCCGACAGGAGCAGGGCGGCCTGATTTCTTCCGGCGTCTGGAGACCTTTCTTGGAACGTCCCGCTCTTTAGTGTTAGTGGGCGACTGGAACGGGATCTTAGATGCACGCTGGGACTGTGTGGGATTAGCGGATAGGGGTGGAGGGTGCAAGAGCCTCACCAACCTGCTCAGGCGTTTTGAACTGTCTGACGGGTACCGATTGGATTTCAAGAATGTGCCAATGTGGACTTGGACAAACCGCATAGGGTCATCTAGATCATATCTAGATAGAGTATTTTCTAGGGAAATAGATAGGTCTAGCATAGGCTGTCCACAATTCAAGATAGTAAGCTACACGGACCACAAATTCGTGATCTGTGTGCTTGACTTAGATAGGCTTCATAGACGAGGACCCGGCTACTGGAAGCTAAACGCGTCCTTACCAGCGCGCAAGGCCTACAGAGACCGGATTAGCGAACTAGTTAAGCGGGCGTTGACGGGGGCCATCGTCAACAACAAGTGGTGGTTTGCTCTGAAAAGAGCGATTAGAATAGAATCGATTAGGTTTAGTAAGGCTTTAGCAATAGAGAAAAATAGAGCAGAGGGAGAACTAGTTAGAAAATTAGACGAGGCGCTTAGCAAAGGCATTGCGACCGACGTGCTTGCGGCGAAATTGGCCCTTGACCAATTCTTCAATGCAAAGCACGAAGGCTGCGTTGTCAGAGCAAGGGTGCGTGCTCTCAGACACGAGGGGACGAAAGCCGTTCAATGGGCCCGAGTGGCGGAGGCGCGTCGTGGCAACAAAGCCACGATCCGGTCTTTGGTGGACCACGACGGGCGCATGCTACTCGATCCCGGGCAAATGTGTGAAGCTTTTCAGCGACACTTCGCTCAGCTGTTCGGGGGCAGCGGTGGGCCGGGTAGAGGGATGGACTTTAGTGTCTACCTCGACGGACTGCCGCGGCTCTCGGCCACTGAGGCGAAGTGTTGCGAAAAGCCGATAACAGCCGCTGAAGTAAGGGAGGCAATGACTGGCTGCACAAGGGGTAAATCGCCTGGTTTGGATGGTCTGCCCTATGAACTTTACGTACAGATGCCAGACTTGTTCGGAGACCTCTTGGCGGACGTCTACTGCAACTGGCAACAGAACGGGAGAATTCCCAGTTCTGTGAGCCGAGGAGCGGTGGCACTGCTGAGAAAGGATCCGAACAAGGGGGATAACATAGACAATTTCCGGCCCATAACTCTGCTAAACCCAGAGTTCAAGATTTTGGCCAAGGTGCTAGCAAAGAGGTTAGCGCTTGTCGTTGGTGGTCTGGTGGGAGAGGCGCAGACATGCGCCATTCCCGACAGATCCATCCGCGATAACCTCCACCTCATGTGATACATCGTAGAGAGGGTAGCTAAGGAACCTGGCACGGGTGGGTCCTTGATCAATTTAGATCAGTCGAAAGCATTCGATAGGGTCGACCATCGTTACCTAGCGGCAGTCCTGAGGGCGGCTGGCTTTGGGCCCGTCTTCAGAGGCTGGATCGCTGCCATGCACAGCGAAATCTGCTCTGTGGTGAGAGTGAACGGTCACCTGTCGGAACCGTTCAACATCATGCGCTCGGTCCGCCAAGGATGTCCCCTCTCGTCCCTCTTGTACGTATTGACTCTCGAGCCATTACTGCACAAACTGGAGACGTTGAGGGGAGTCCCGCGCGAACTAGGATGCGGAAGATCCGTGTCAGCATATGCGGACGATGTCACCGTAGTGGTGTCGAACGCCAAACACATCGAGGCGATCGGCACTACACAAAGAGAATACAAAGCGGTGACAGGAGCAATGATCAACCAGGAAAAGTCAGTGGGCCTGCAGCTCGGCCCCTGGAGAGGCAGGTCCATGCCGTCCAACAGCGTCGTAGGACGCTGGACGGACGGACCGGTTAAATTGCTAGGGGTCTGGTTCGGTCCGGACCTCCAGACGGACAAAAACTGGGACGAGGTGACGAGAAGGGTGGCTTCTCTCACCCAGAAATGGGCGGAGAGGAAGCTAACCCTGAAAGGTCGAGCGGAGGTGGCTAACGCGTACATCGCGTCTGTCATCTGCTACCGCCTGACCGTCGTACCTTGTCCTAAGCCTCGCCTGACTGCGCTGGAGCGTTCGCTCTTTCGCTTTTTGTGGAAGGGACGTGCGCCGATGGTCAGGCGGTCCATCTGTTGTCAACACCCGCTACGTGGAGGGCTGGGCATGCCGTGGCTGATGATGCGCAGACACGCGCTCAGGCTACGACATCTCCACCTCTTCCTCGACGGTGATCAGGTGTGGTCGCCGTTTGCTAGGCGCGTATTTCCCCAGCTCGTTTCCTTGACGGAGCTGCAGTCCTGGGTCAAGCGAAGACCGAGAGGGAGCGCCTGGAGACTGGAATGTCTTCAGGCGCTCACAGCCCTCGACCAATCGGGCAATGTGATCGGTGGAAACTCCACCTCGGCGTTCTATAGAGGATTAGTGGAGGGTAAGAGCGACGACGTACTTGGGGAAACTCTAGGCGTCGACGAAAATCAACTAGCCAATCTCTTCGGAAGAACTTTCGGGCCGGGGCCTATGGACAACTTCCAGAAATCTCTGGCCTGGCAGTGCTACCGAGGAGCCTTGCCAGTTCGGGATAAACTCTACAGGCATGGAGGTGCCGTCAGCCGGGCATGTCCGAGATGCGCGCAGGGCCACGAAACCGTCCTGCACGCACTCGTCCAGTGTCCGAAAATTGCTGACTTGTGGGTTTATGTCGAACACCTGCTGTCGCGTTTAGGACGGATCCGGCTATCATCTGAGTCCATCGTGAGGATTGCCCCGCCCTCCTCCTTTAGCCGGGAAGGGCAGGCAGTTTTTATCTGTCTGGTGGCCATGGCGAAAGAGATAGTATGGTGGACACGTTTGAAAGGGCTGAAGACGAGCACTTACCTCTTCGGTGATGCTCTGATTGACTTTTTCAAATTTCATTTGAAAAGGAAAATCAGAGTAGAGAGGGAAGTGCTCTCTTCCCAGCATGTTGTTGAAAGATGGGTGAGAGAAGCAAGAATGGCCCGAGTGAATGGGCCTACTCTGAGTATATATCTGTAAATTAAAGGTGGAAAACTGGGAGAGGGCACTTGCCTTGGTGGTCAGGGTCATTGTGGCTTTTTACTGGGCTTTCTCCACAAATGTCCCTCCGAAGTCTCCCCCCTATTGGGGAATTTTTCATTGTTATTTTCATTGTTATTTTTGTTACATCCTCTGTTTTTGTTTTTTTACACGCAGAAATGCCCATTTGTACCGTCCTGTATTGTCCTGTACTGTCCTTAAGGTCTACTTTATGTGAACCCTTGTGGTTAATAAAGAAAACATTATTATTATTATTATTATTATTATTATTATTATTATTATTGTTGTTCTTTGAGTCTCAGTCATTGACGTTATTTAACTGGAAAGTTTGTTGAAATGAATATCAAGCCGCTACCTGCAGCCTCAGATATTCAGGACGTATCGGAGCGTTCTTACTGTTCCCAGCAAGCATGCCTTTTGAGGTGTTCCAAAAATCAGGGCTGGACTAACTTTCTTTAACCATCCTTGGAAACTCTTTGAGATAGAACCTAGTGCGCCTATGGTAATCGGGACGACTCTGACTTCATGGCAGTTCCAAATCCTTTTTACCTCCCACTTTAAGTCCAGGTATCGGTTAATTTTCTCCCTCTCCTTTTCTTGCAATCTCGTGTCAAATGGGCAGGCTACATCTACAATCAGACACGATCTTTTTTCCTTGTCCAAAACCACCACGTCCGGCCTATTGTGATCCAGTTTCTTGTCCGTCTGTATCCAAAAATCTCATACCACCTTCACCTGATCGTTTTCTATCACCGACTCTGGCTTATGCTCATACCACTTCCCAGAATGTGGTAAATTGTTTACCTTGCATATGTGCCAGTGGATCATCCTGCCCATCACATCTTGTCTCCAGCCTTTATAGTGAGTCTGGGCTAGGTGTTTACACTCGGATACAATGTGAGCCACAGTCTCCTCTCTCTCCACAGATCATGCACAGTGGCATAGCCTCCTCCATGTAAATATGGTGTTTCACCCACTTCGTTTTGAGTGCCTGCTCTTGCGCAGCCATTAGCATTCCTTCTGTAGCCTTTTTAAGTTCTCCTCTTTTTAACCAGTTGCATGTCTGTGGATCTCTGAATTCAGTTTTCTCAAAGAAGGTACTATGAAGGGATTTTTTCTGAAGGCTGCTCTTTCTCCTTGATGTTATTTCCTCCTTGGACATCCCCTGGTCTATTGTCCCCTCCTTCAGTACAGTTCTGAGCATTGGCTCCTTACTATCAGTCACGTATTTGTGTAGGTTGTTTTTCTCCATCTGAACACAGTCCTCTATGCTGATAAGACCTCTTCCACCTTCAGATCTACTTAAGTAGAGTCTATCGACATCACTCCTCTTGTGGAACATGTTGTAGATAGTCAATAGCTTCCTAATCTTCCTATCTATTTCTTTTTGTTCAGCAACATTCCATCTCACAATTCTCGCACTGTACCTAATAATAGACACAGCTCGGGAATTTACTGCGCTTATGGCATTCCTACTGTTCAGGTGTGACTTTAATACGCTCCTTACTCTCCGAATGTATTCAGATCGTATCAATTCCTTCATTTTTTTGTTCTTGATGTCATCAGCCTCCAGAACACCCAAATACCAGCATCCTTCTTCAGTCTAAATTTCCTTTATCATCTCACCTGTTGGTACCTGGATTCCCTTACTTCTGCTCAAATTACCCCTCTTCATCACAAGGACTCCACACTTACTAATACCAAATTGCATAAATATATCATTGCTGAAAATACGGACAGTGTCAACAAGCACATCCAACTGCTTCTCACTCTTCCCGAAGAGCTTAAGATCGTCCATGAAGAGGAGGTGATTGATGGTAAGCCCTCCCTTTCCCAACCTGTATCCTGCTCTCACTTTTCGCAGTACACTGGTCAGGTGCATCAGGGCAAGGACAAACAACAGAGGGGACAGACTATCTCCCTGGAAGATACCTCTCTTTATCTACACGCTTCCCAAGGATTCTCCAGTTGATGTTAACTCTGTTTCCCAGGACTTCATACTTTTGCCCAACAACTGTCTGATGTTATCTGCCACCTTGAAGATCTCCAGGCTTTTGGTGATCCAAGAATGGCGCACCAGGTCAAATGCCTTTTTGTAGTGTATCCATCCCATGGCAAGACCAGTGTGTCTCCTCTTGCAATTCCTCATTACCATCTTATCAATAAGTAACTGGTCCTTTGTACCACGTGCCTTCTTTCGGCATCCTTTCCGTCCGTCCGGTAACAAGTTGTTCGTGTGGAGGTGATGGTAGATTTCCTCAGACATAATGCTTGTCATTTCCACATTACGGACAGACATGTGATAGGTCTATAGTTGGTAACATCATTACCCTTGATTCGGTCTTTCATTATCAGAACTGTGGTACCTTTTGTCAACCACTCTGGTACCTCACCGGACATCAAGCAGTCATTGAACATGGTTGTCAGTTTCGGGTGGAGAGATGTTATATTTTTAATCCAATACACCATCTGGGCCTGGTGATTTCCAGTTGGTTAGTTTTTTGGCCTGCCCCTTAAGAGATTCAACTGTGATACTCAAATCAGTTTGTTGGTGTGCCTGTTCACTAATCTCCTGCTGTACTGTCTTAATCCACACTGCCTGGTCATTATGTTTAACATCCTGCTCCCATATTCCTCTCCAGAATGTTTTAGTTTGTTCTGCCTCAGGGATCAAGTCGTTGCCTCTTTCTTTCCCTTCAAGATGTCCAAACAGCATCTTCTGGTTGTTGTCGAACATGCGGTTCTGTCTATACTGACTGACTATGTTCTCGTATCGCCTGATTTTTGCACTCTTTGCTACAATGCGTTGCTTCAGTTCCTCTATGATAATATTTAGCTTTTACCTCCTAGTTTTGTACTTTATTTCCAGTCTATTTTTAGTGCCTATGTTTTTTAGTGTCCCATTCAGTAGTGACTCAAGCTTTCCAATGTCATTTCTCATTTCCCTGATTTGACCACTCAGTCGTTTCTTCCACCAAGGCTCCGATCTTTCTTGTTCGTTGTTTCCTCTCGCTTTTATACCAAGTAGTTTCCTCACCGTATTTGCTGTTGCTTTAAGGATATTGTTGCACTGGTGAAGGCTCCTCGCCTCAAGGTATGGGATGACTTTGTTTACCTTAGCTGTTGTTTCTTTTAAATTTTTCCTGTCTACAAATCTTAGGTTCATAGGTTTCCCACTATCATTGTTCAATTCATCTCCCACTAAGTTTAGGATATCAACCAAATCTTGTCCGTATCTCTGTTCCAGGTATTATTTATCTCAGCATTCAGATCATTGTCTGCTTCGGGTAGTTTCTCCGTTTTCTCGACCTCCTCACCCTCATTTCCCACTGGCTCGTTTGCCTGGCATACTCCACTCTCCATTTCCAAGCTAATCTCTCTCCTCAGTTCCTCCAGTTCCAGCTCGCTTATCCACCCATTAGTTCTTATTACCCGAGCCTGCCCGGCCAATTTTTGTTCATCTAATTTAAACAGACCAATCTCGTTCCAGATGTTATGCATCCGTTTCCTATAGCCTTTCTTCTTGGGGTTACTCTTCAGGTAACATTGCATAACATTTATATTCAATTCTTTCATCCAGTTGGTTCTGGTCCCTTTCCTTCTTCTTTTTCCTCCGACACCAGCAGTATTTGGTTGACAGCCAGGTCCCTGCTGCTGAGCCAGGGAGCACCTGTCGGGTGAGCGTCTGTCACATGACATTCTAGTCTCCATTTCCCCGTTATTCGAACTGTTTAGGTTCGATATTTAAACACTCTTATCGAGGATTGGCGAATGTATGGTTACATAACCACCGATGATTTCATCACCCCCGGTGATTTCGTCACTCCCGGTGATTTTGGTGTGGCATTATCACGCTGTAGACGAACATAAATAAACAAACAAACAGGCAAAATAAAAACAAAAAATGAATAAGCATAAGTTTCATTGTAATGTAATGTTTGAATATCTGACTTAGTTTTTCTCTTCCCTTCTCTGTCCGTCTGTTTGTTTTTCTCTTCATTTTTCTTTTCTTTACGTTTTTCGATGTTGCTGTGCTGCTTTGATTTTGATTTTTGGCGTTTTGACTTTGAACGGGTCATCAATTCATTTTATTTATATATTTTGATGCCTTCCTCTTTTAGTGGGGACACTACGATATAGCAGGGGCTAGTGGGAGAGAATAGCGGCGGCAATGATAATGAGGCAGTGGCGGTGGTGGTGGTGGCGATGCTGTGCTAGTAGTACCTAGCAGGAGGCAGTGGGAGAGAATAGCGGCGGCAGCGATAATGAGGCAGTGGCGGTGGTGATGTGATCGTAGTACTGTAGCGATGGTGTTGAAGTTGGAGTAGAAATAGCGGCCGAGGCAACTTGACCAGTGTTCTTAACGTGGTAGTGGCGATGTTGGTGGTGAAATTATCTTTAGCTATTTAGCTATTTAGTCATTTTGCCATTTTTCTCCTTTTCGACTCTAACATTCCTGATCCAAAATTAAATATTAATATTATTTATTAATATTGTCTAGTGATACCGCCACCTTCCCCTTTCGTAAGTTAACAGAATGTTATTATTATTATTGTTTTTATTTATATTATTATTATTGGCGACCTACGTAGGAAATCGTATCATCGTGAACTCCGCAAAGGTTTGTTAAAATTGCCATTTATGGAAAATATTTGTTGTTAACTATTTATAAGGTCACAAAATTTGCTTTCGGAAAAGGACACTCAAAAAGATTGGGGCCTTGAGCCCAAAATTTAAACTTTTATAATTATCAAACAAAATATTTCTTTGAAAAAAAATCATGGACGATTCACAGTCACACCTTCCGCACAAACTAACACCTCACACCGACACCACCATTGTAAATATTACTACGTTTGCCAACACTAAAAATATAAGCAGTAGCAATAATTTAAATTTGCTTCATGCAGACATTCATTTCCCGCCATTACCAATGACTCCAGGTGTTGTTGCCGCCACCCCACCATCACAACAGCGACAACAGAAACAAAAGGAACAAATAAATTATCTCGTGACATCAAAATGGATTCACACAGAATGAACTCTTCCACACCGAACACCACTGACGCCACCACCACCACAACTGTCTCTAAAAATAACAATAACAAAAATAACGCTAACAACAACAGAAACAACAACAATGAGAATAAGAAAACCACCCTGTCTTTTGCCAGAGTAGCAAAAAAGTGCGAAGCAATCCAGGTAACTCAGAAGGAATTAGATGAAGCCAAGAGAATGGTAAAGAGAGATGGGTACAGGGTCAGCCCCCCCCCCCCTCACACACCTAATAAAATTGAGCATCGGCGCCTATGCACCGTGTCTTATGGGACGATTAACATAAAATCGCGCCGAGTGGAACGGGCATCCGAGTCAAAATTCCAAAAAGCTTTGGCACATGTGTGGGCAAAAAAACCCACATCAGACGTGGGCAGAAATATGGAACCGAGGACGTGTTCTTTGAGACACCACAGGGGGCCAGCGAACACTCCATGGCCCCATCAAGAAGTGACGACTTCACACTCGTACCAATCTTTTGTCGCCAGAGACTCGTGAAGATCAGGGTGACCTACGTTCCACCGGCCATCGCAATTCCCTGGCTACTGGCTGCCGTCCTCGCCTCGCCGGCATCGAGGGCAACACCAGGATAATAGAAATAGCGAAAGAAAAGCAGGAGAACTGGTCCGGATCTGGGATGGAGCTCCTGATCAAAGCGGACCAAAAAAGCATTGAGGAGATCCCAGAGGTAATAGACCTCACTGACGGTAGCCACCTCACCGTAATCGTCAAGGGCAGAAGGCCTAGTGTGTCGTTTGTGGTGAAGGAATCCACCTAAGGGTTTCTGCTCTCGGCTAAAAGGTTGAGGCCACCTCTCTTACCCACCTCAGTGACTCAACCATCAACACCACCAGCAGTAGAAATGGCAGCAACAACAGAAGCAACTGTAACAGCAACAACCCCACCAACAATTGCAAAACCAATACCACTACCACCCAATCCGCCAGAACTAGCACCAGCGCCTACACGATCCACCACGCCACAACCAAAACCAACGCTTGTGGAGGATTTTCCACTCCCCGACCTATGGCAACTGGAGACAGATTGTTACGACGAGGAGAGGGAAACGGTATCAGGAAAAGAGAAAAAAGAAAAAGAGACACCACAAGAAAAAAATCCCCTTCCTTCCCCCTCCAAAAACAAAATACAGAGGGAAACAAATAAACTATCAAACAAAAATGTTAGGACAGCTATGCCAGCATCCACAACCCCATCACCACAAACACCAACACCATCACCATCATTAACCCCAACACCACCATCACCAACACCACAAAAGTCACCAAAATGCGAAACAGAAACAAACCCACAACAAACGCAAACAAAACAAAACAACCAAAACGATACACACTACACACCATTAAATTTGAACAACAACCAATTATTATACTACATCCAACACAACACCAGCATCACAGAAAAAGACTACACAACAACCCAAAAGTTCACACCACCTCCACACATATAAATCACTCGCATCATACAGAAAACGTACACGACACTAAAACAAAAATTCCCCAAAGACATCGGAGACTTCCGACAAGCACTCTCCAGGAGGATTTATAAGGAAATCCTTCCGGAGGAGGCCACAAGCAGTGAAAATGATGGAGAAACCATCCTTCCTCTACGAGAAGTAAAGTAAGTGGTGTTTCCCATCTTTTCCACTCCATTTCAACATGACTTCACTCAGAATAGGCAGCATAAATGCGCGTGGCCTGGGGTTGTCACGGAAGCAGGGCCACCTGATCAACGACCTCAGGTCACTAAACATCGATGTAGTGGCCATCAGCGAGACCAGAATCTCCGAAGCAAGGACCTCCGCACCGATCTTTGGCGGCTACGATCAGGGGGCGGAGTTGCTGTGCTTTTTTGGAGAGGTTTGGATCTAGCCATACGGGCCATCTTCCTGGACCCAGAGTGTAAGTTGGTGGTGCTGGAGGTGACCCACGGAGACGGGCAAGCTTTCAGGGCTAGTGGCCGTCTATGCCCCGAGAGAGCAGGGCGGCCTGATTTCTTCCGGCCTATGGAGACCTTTCTTGGAACGTCCCGCTTTTTGGTGTTACTGGGTGACCAAGAGCCTCACCAACCTGCTCAGGCGTTGTGAACTGTCTGACAGGTACCGATTGGATTTCCCAAATGTGCCAATGTGGACTTGGACAAATCGCATAGAGTCATCCAGATCATATCTAGATAGAGTATTTTGTAGGGAAATAGATAGGTCCAGCATAAGCTGTCCACAATTCAAGATATTCAGTTACACGGACCACAAATTCGTGATCTGTGTGCTTGATTTAGATAGGCTTCATAGACGAGGACCCGGCTACTGGAAGCTAAACGCGTCCTTACCAGCGCGCAAGGCCTACAGAGACCGGATTAGCGAACTAGTTAAGCGAGCGTTGACGGGGGCCATCATCAACAACAAGTGGTGGTTTGCTCTGAAAAGAGCGAATGAGAATAGAGTCCATTAGGTTTAGTAAGATTTTACCTATAGAGAAAAATAGAGCAGAGGGAGGACTAGTTAGAAAATTAGACGAGGCGCTTAGCAAAGGCATCGCGACCGACGTACTTGCTGCGAAATTGGCCCTTGACCGATTCTTCAATGCAAAGCACGAAGGCTGCGTTGTCAGAGCTAGGGTGCGTGCTATCAGACAGGGGATGACGAAAGCCGTGGTGGAGGCGCGTCGTGGAAACAACGCCACGATCCTGTCTTTGGTGGACAACGACGGGCGCATGCTACTCGATCCCGGGCAAATGTGTGAACCTTTTGAGCGACACTTCGGTCAAATGTTCGGGGGAAGCGGCGGGCCGGATCGAAGGATGGACTTTAGTGTCTACCTCGACAGACTGCCGCGGCTCTCGGCCACTGAGGCGGAGCGTTGCGAAAAGCCGATAACAGCCGCTGAAGTACGGGAGACAATGACTGGCTGCACAAGGGGTAAATCGCCTGGTTTGGATGGTCTGCTCTATGAACTTTACGTACAAATGCCAGACTTGTTCGGAGGCCTCTTGCCGGTTTCTACTGCAACTGGCAACAGAACGGGAGAATTTCTAGCTCTGTGAGCTAGGAGTGGTGGCGCTGCTGAGAAAGGATCCGAACAAGGGGGATAACATAGATAATTGTAGGCCCATAACTCTGATAAACACAGTGTTCAAGATTTTGGCCAAGGTGCTAGCAAAGAGGTTGGCGCTTGCTGGTGGTGGTCTGGTGGGACAGGCGCAGACATGCGCCATTCCCGACAGATCCACCCACGACAACCTCCACCTCATGCGATACATCGTAGAGAGGGGAGCTAGGGAACCTGGCACGGGAGGGTCCTTGATAAATTTAGATCAGTCGAAAGATTTCGATAGGGTCGGCCATCGTTACCTAGCGGCTGTCCTGAGGGCGGCGGGCTTTGGGCCCGTCTTCAGAGGCTGGATGGCTGCCATGCACAGCGACATCTGCTCTGTAGTGAGAGTGAACGGACACCTTTCGTACCCGTTCAACATCATGCGCTCGGTCCGCCAAGTATGTCCCCTATCGTCCCTCTTGTACGTATTGACTCGCGAGCTATTACTACACAAACTGGAGACGTTGAGGGTGGTCCCGCGTGAACTAGGATGCGGAAGATCCGTGTCAGCATATGCGCACGATGTCACCGTAGTGGTGTCGAACGCCAAAGACATCGAGGCGATCGGCACTACACTAAGAGAATACGAAGCGGTGACAGGAGCAATGATCAACCAGGAAAAGTCAGTGGGCCTGCAGCTCGGCACCTGGAGAGGCAGGTCCATGCCGTCCAACACCGTCGTCGGGCGCTGGACGGACGGACCGGTTAAATTGCTAGGGGTCTGGTTCGGTCCGGACCTCCAGATGGACAAAAACTGGGACGAGGTGACGAGCACGGTGGCTTCTCTCACTCAGATATGGGCGGAGAGGAAGCTATCCCTAAAAGATCGAGCGGAGGTGGCTAACCCGTACATCGCGTCCGTCATCTACTACCTCCTGACTGAGCTGGAGCGTTTGCTCTTTCGCTTTTTGTGGAAGGGACGCGCTTCGATGGTCATGCGGTCCATCTGCTGTCAACACCCGCTACATGGAGGGCTGGGCTTGCCGTGGCTGATAATGCGCAGACACGCGTTCAAGCTATGACATCTCCACCTATTCCTCGACAGTGATCAGGGGTGGTCGCTGTTTGCTAGACACCTCTTTCCCCAGCTCGTCTCCTTGACGGAGCTTCAGTCCTGGGTCAAGCAAAGAACGAGAGGGAGCGCTTGCAGACTGAAATGTCTTCAGGCGCTCACAGCACTCGACCAATTGGGCAATGTGATCGGTGCAAACTCTACCTTGGCGTTCTATAGAGGATTAGTGGAGGGGCAGAGCGACGACGTACTTGGAGAAACTCTAGGCGTCGACGAAAATCAACTAGCCAATCTCTTCGGAAGGACTTTCGGGCCGGGGCCTATGGACAACTTCCAGAAATCCCTGGCCTGGCAGTGCTACCGGGGTGCTTTGCCATTTCGGGATAAACTCTACAGGCATGGAGGTGCCGTCAGCCGGGCATGTCCGAGATGCGCGCAGGGCGACGAAACCGTCCTGCACGCACTCGTCCAGTGTCCGAGCATCGCTGACTTGTGGGTTTATGTCGAACACCTGCTGTCACGTGTAGGACGGATCCAGCTATCAGCTGAGTCCATCGTGAGGATTGCCCCGCCCTCTTCCTTTAGCCGGGAAGGGTTGGCAGTTTTTATCTGTCTGGTGGCCATGGCGAAAGAGATAGTATGGTGGACACGTTTGAAAGGGCTGAAGACAAGCACGTACCACTTCGGTGATGCCCTGATTAACTTTTTCAAATTTCATTTGAAAAGGAAAATCAGGGTAGAGAGGGAAGTGCTCTCTTCCCAGCATTTTGTTGAAAGATGGGTGAGAGAAGCAAGTATGGCCCGAATGAATGGGCCTACTCTGAGTATGTGTCTGAAAATTAAAGGTGGAAAACTGGGCGAGGGCACTTGCCCTGGTGGTCAGGGTCACTGTGGTCTTTTAATTGGCTTTCTCCACAAATGTCCCTCCGAAGTCTCCCCCCTATTGGGGAATTTTTCTTTGTTATTTTATTACATCCTCTGTTTTTTTTACACGCAGAAATGCCCATTTGTACCGTCCTGTATTGTCCTGTACTGTCCTTAATGTCTACTTTATGTAAACCCTTGTGGTTAATAAAGAAAACATTATTATTATTATTATTATTATTATTATTATTATTATTATTATTATAATTATCGTTGTTTTTGTTGTTGTTGTTAGATAGACTTAAAGATAAATCAGAAAGATAAATGTAGGATGCGTCCGCTCGATATTAAATAGGCGTTAGAAAGGTCGTGGCAATTTTATACATGTCTCTCAAGTTAAATCGTGCGAAATGACATTTTATATGAGAGATGAAGAGGTGAAATGATGTATGTGTGATCTTCCCGCGTTCATATTCTTCCTTTGCTTCTCTCTTCATATCACTTCAGCGGGCCAATATATTTTTAGCCGCTGATTTGTGTCCTTTTAACCGACGCCGTCATTGACAGCATTTTGCTGTATTAACAGCTATCTTTGCTTTGAGTTTTTCTCATTATTCTATGAAATCTTATACACACCCACATCAATTCTTTATACTCGAGAAAACCTTATTTTTAATATTAATAATAATAACATTAATACATGAGGCCCAATTGCTAAACTGGTGGTTCAATCAAGCACGTTTGCCATATTGATTCTGAGGTGCTTATTTCACTTTGTCAAGTCGTAACTGTTAAAGAA
>OZ024747.1:38622794-38742794 GCA_964016885.1 Eledone cirrhosa | reverse complement strand
AGCGAGAAGAACAATTTCTTGCTATGAAAAAAACATATTTTTGCTATGAAAACCATCATTATTTGACAGTATCGGTAGAGGGTCGGACGCCATGCTTTGACGCATAGAGTTACGGCCCTTGCCATTCTGAATTCAAATCCCGCCGAGATTAACTTTGCCTTTCATCCTTATAGGATCGATAAAATAAAATACCAGTAATGCACTGGGTAATTGCTGGCCTGGTTCCAAAAAGTAGAAACAATTATATACATGTATAAATTCGTATTACTCTCCCAAAAACCTACTCCAGAACGGCGAAAGCTAGGTACACTGGCCTACACTTAGCTAAGTACTTCTGAAGTTGTCTCACAAGAAATAAAACATCAGTAGTACTACTACCTAGTATTAACCCGACCTGAATTTTATCTAACTTACCTCTGCCACTACATTCTTATGTTCCACGTGATTGTTTATGGGTATTAATAGCTCATACTCTACTACGCTGCAAGTGTATGCCATCTCGGCAACTATACCAGGCGCAAAATGTCTTATTTCATATCAAGGAAAGGTCGATGTTTATAAAAGACTTTAGCTAGGAAACCTTAAAATCTATCAGTCATTAAGCTATTATCAAACTGTATCCGTTTTCTCTCTTTATATTTTCTACTGCATTAATCCCTGGTGACTTTACTTCTATTTCTGTTTCTCCTAGTTTACAACTCATTATTATTACTCTAAGGGCGGTGAATTGGCAGTATCAGTGGAGGGTCGGACGCCATGCTTTCCAGCATAGTTACGTCCCTTTACGATCTGAGTTCAAATCCCGCCGAGGTTGACTTTGCCTTTCATCCTTACGGGGTCGATAAAATAAAGTACCAGTAATGCACTGCGTAATTGCTGGCCTTGTGCCTAAAGTAGAAACGATTATTAAAATTCCTCTTATCAAATTTTGAGTATTGAAATAAAAATTAAAAACAATTAATAGGAGTTAAAAACAAAGGATTTAAAATTAAAATGAAATGTTTGGAGTAAATTTTCTTCCATTCTTCTTGCTCAAAATTTTGTGGTAAGAGAAGATAGCAGTAGTTGTGTTTCACAGAACAATGTTGTTTTTTGAAAAAATAATACATCCCGAATTAAGCCGTACAGTGTCTAGCAGTGTCTAGCTTGAAACTAGTACAGCGTTCCTTTGTCAGTGTTGAACAAATGAGCAACGATGGTTGCTAGACACTGTACGACTTAATTCGGGATGTTTGTTTACAAACACACCGAGCATTATAATAAATGTTCGGTGAATACATACGTACATATATATATATATATATATATATATATATATATATATATATATATATATATGTGTGTGTGTGCATGTATATATATATACATACTACTGTACGTATGTATACATATATGTGTGTACGTATACATACTTATATTTAAGTAACAGCCGTACTAAGAGTGAGAAATAAAAGTTCGTTTCATTTTTTCCGCTTATATATATATATATAACGATGGGAGTGTGGTAAGGAACCAGGTGGACCATCACACACTAGATGACTCATACTTAGTAGGAAGATGTTTAACCCGGACTGCAGAATTCAAGCCGTTTCGACGGCTATTTCTGGACATCGAAACAGCCTGAGCTCTGCCCTCGCGGTTGAACATCATCCTATATATGTATATATATATATATATATATGTATATATATATATATATATATATATATATATATATATATATATATATATATATATA
This sequence comes from Eledone cirrhosa, assembly GCA_964016885.1. NCBI lineage: Eukaryota > Metazoa > Mollusca > Cephalopoda > Octopoda > Eledonidae > Eledone > Eledone cirrhosa. Next base: position 38,741,056 of record OZ024747.1, on the reverse strand, counting down.
TATATATATATATATATATATATATATATATATATATATATAAATGAAAAGTATAGACATTGTTGTAGCGAGAAGCTAACAGTATTCCATAACATATATGTGACTATAGCGTCAAAATGGGAAAATAGTTAACATAAGATATGGGAAAAATAATTCAGACTCAATTCAAAAGGCATCAGGATATAGATTTATCCAACAGAATTTAGAGCAATCCAGGGAAAAATCAATAGAGCCTTAACTCATGATAAAACAAGGCTAAAGTACTCAACCTTCAATTTGGGACAACTTCAAATGCTTTGTATAGTCTTGAAAAGACTATTTCACGAAGACTTTCAGTGGGGATGGTCAAGGGTGGATTCCGTTCATCAGCAGAGCTCAACATGGTAACCAAGGTCTCACTCACTGGTAATATGCCAAAAAGGGAATTTAGAAGCAGGCTAGTTTAACATCATGCGTGGTTATTAAAATAAACGCACATGTGGAAAACAACGCTGGTGACGGCAGAATGAGACAAATGTTTGTTCACATGAAACAACAGTCAAAAACATTCCGAAAGAAAACTCTACAAAAGGAGTTCAGTAAAAAGCAATATCCTCGTGGTCTTTTCTTTGATGCTTAAAGCGTCCGTATGCGGTAGGCCGTTTGAGCACTCAATGTTATTTGAACACTCGATACTCGAGCAGAGTGTAATATCACATAAGAAACGGAGAATCAGTGGTGCGATGAATTAAAATGTATAAAACATTGCAATCATTTCTCTGGCGAGCAGCTCGAGGCACAATAGATACAATGATCAAACATGACTCTGAAATCGCAAGATCCTCAGATACGTCTCGAACTCTGTTTCGAAGAATCGAGACGTATCTGAGTATCTTGCAATTTCAGAGTCAGGTCCGATCTATGCATCGATCGTGCCTCGAGATGGTCGCCAGAGAAACGATTGTAATATGTCTGATAAATGTTAATTCATCGTACCACTGATTCTCCGTTTGCTATGTGATATATATATATATATATATATATATATATATATATATATATATATATATATATATATATATATATATATATATATATATATATATATATATATATATATATATATGTGTGTGTGTGTGTAGAGAGAAATCTACCAAAATATACGGTAGTGTCCAATCCGTATGAAGAACTCAATGTAATCCACATATCATGAAAAGAGAAGATGCATTCAAAAATTTTCGATGAAAATCATAGGAAAAACAGAGTCAAGATAAATTAATAAAATCAATGAAATAAAAACAAAGAACAAGTTCCTTATATTAAAAAATTCATAATTTTACGATCGTTTCTAGGATGTATATGTGTGTTGGTATGTATATCATATAGATCTATGTAACAAACTATCAGAGGAAATGTACATGCCTTCACATATATATGCTGTCTTCGGAAATGATGAAATTTGTTTATTGAAAAAAACAAACAAAGATTTAATATAAAAGGTCTGTTTGGGAACAGGTTTTGAATTGACCAATAGATGACCAATAGAAAACTAGTTAGAGGTCAAGATGATAGAATAGTAGTAGTAGAATAGTAGTAGTAGAAATTTAATTTAGGGGTAGAGGAGTGCAGATTTACTTTATCGCTCCCGTAAGGATGAAAGGCAAAGTTAACTTCGGCGGGATTTGAACTCAGACTGTAAAGGGACGTAACTATGCTAGAAAAAATGGCGCCCAAACCTCTACGGATACTGCAAATTCAATAATATTTGTAAACGATATTCGAGGATATCAACTGAGAAACAAACTATTATATTATTTTTAACATATATATATATATATATATATATATATATATATATATATATAAGGGATAACAAAATATCGTTAAATGTAATCCAGATTGAGGTTGTGAATACTTCTTGTGATAGTTTTAGCGTACGGCGTTGTTTGACTCAAGAGGTTTACGTAGATGACGAGATTATAATTTCACTTGTGTTCCTATGTAAGTTTATCTTGGAGTAATAAAATTGAAAAGGTGATGAATAGCATGGCACTGCTTCTAGTGTTCAACAATTTTTAGACAACTTAATCAGAGAAACAATTGTTAGACTGTAAATAAATCCCCTTTTTTGTACTGTTGACCATGTTATTCTTCACTTTTTCAAATATACACACACATAAACACACTTACATATATATATATACACACACACACACCACACACATATATATATAGCAAATGATATGTATATTTAAATACAAATTTTATAGTCTTACTCTTCAATGTATATGTATAAAATCCAAAATCTAGATAGGACTTGATAATGGTTGTATATATATATACAACCACACATTTATCATTACAGATTGATATATTTCATATTCAGTTGATCCCTCTTATGGTGAAAGCAGAAATTGTTAGCTTTAACTACTAATCTGTATCAATAATTAATATTAATAATAATAATTTCATATATATATATATATATATATATTGTTTAGAAAATGTAAGAGAAACACAATCTTAAGGACAATTCCTGCTCTTCGGCTGGCTGTCTGCTGTGGGTCGCTGATGTTTCCACGTATTAAAGACAGTACATCACACCACAGTACGTTAATAACTACGAGAAATAGTTATTACGGAAGAAAAAATAAACAGAAGGAAAAAACAGCAGAAAAACATACCGTTAGTGAGGGGAAAACACGAGACAGTAGTACATGTAAGTTGCAGTAACCAATGGGAGAGAGGGAGAAGTTAAAGATGAGACCTAGTGTAAGCCCTATCCATTTACGTAAGCTGAAACTAACTCAGAGAAATATTGTACTTTCTTCATTCTTCATTCAAAGAAAGAATATTCTGAATATTTTTTGGTTAACAAAGGAAGTTATCTCATTTTCAGTATATATCTTTGTTTTACGTTTAATACATCGAAATTATTCTAACATAATGAACGATGACGGCTTATCAAATCGTTTTAGTGTCTGTATTCAAATGAAATTACAAAAAAGCAAACTTAATTATAAGAAGCAATATGGTGATTTCGGAAACTCGATCGATCGATGTATTCGATGATTAAGAAATGAATAATTTGATTGCATTTATTTCATTTTGTTTAGGGGTTTTATCACCAGCATCTATACTATACTTAATTTTACCTCCCTTTAACTCCATATTGTTTCTGTATCCTCATATTCACACACACGTACACACACACACATACACACACATACACACACACACACACACACACACACACACACACACACACACACACACACACACACACACATACACACACTCACACACTCTCTCTCCCACACACTCACACACACACATACACACACACACATATATATATATATATATATATATACATCTGTAGACACACATATATGAGTGTGTGGATCTGTGTAACAAGAACTGCCCCACTACTTATCAACATATCTCATTATTAATCGAAATATATTTTTACTTGTTATTCAAATATTTAACCATTCGTGATAAAATGAAAGCTAATTTAAATATATTTACGGATGGCAGCCTCAACAGAGATTTAGTGGGCTTGATATTCCTTGGAAATATGTCATTATCTTTTTTCATAAAAAACTGCTTATGAGATGTTTACTTTTAATGTTTCGTGAAAATATCTGTACGAGAATATCTTTATGAAAATTACTTTATGAAAATATCTTTATGAAAATATCTTTATGAAAATATCTTTATGAAAATATCTGTTATAAAATGTAAATTAATGCATTATAAAACACCCACGACATCATATCAAATACAGGATAAAATTATTAACGAAAAAAAAATGCAATTCAGACATCCACAACCATCCATAATACTCTGATATTCACAATTTAAACTCATGATATATATTATAACATATAATATTCTTGTTGGCATGAAAACGCATGAATGTAATTTTTACGATTGAAATAATTTAGCTCTAACTTATATCTACGTGTACAGTGTACTGTACAATGTACAGTATACAACTTGTATAAACGTTGATATATTTCCGTCTCCAAGAGTACTTAACTCGTTTTCATAACACCTATTGATAGGGATAGACACTTCTGGTCATTTGAGTTGTGAGGTAAACGATATATATACATATATATATATTTATGTGTGTGGATATGTGTGTGTGTGTGCGTGTGTGTCAGTGCGTGTGTGTGTGCGTGCCTGTGTGTGTTTTATATGTCGAAATGCATGCGTCTGAGTTACATAATCTCGTCGTTAATTAATATCTTACTGCTGTTCAATTTTACCTTGACGATACTTGAACGGAACACATTAAAAGTCGGAACAAATACTGCAAGACCTTTTGCTCACCAAGAAATTGTTGCTAACATTTGTTTCACATTTGTTACTATAAATAATAGAATATTTGATCATCCGTATATATATTCGAAAACAAGAATTTAAACTTTGAGTATATCTGCATGGACAAAGAAACTAATTTATCACTATTATGCAGTTCAATAAAGCGACGAAATAAAATTCTCCAAAACTGTAAGAAATCCTATGGGGTTATTCAGCTTGATTTTGTCATAGCTAAAAGCTGTGATATCTGAATATTGTAAAGAACTAAAGTTCTTATGTAATTCATACTCGATATTCTTCAGCTCTTTCTGTTGATTTAAATACGATGTATCGATTATATATTTTGAACAAGTTGAAGGTCTCTAGGTAACAGGTATTCAGGGAACATGAATTGATGAATACATGAATTGATGAATACATGAATCTTTTCACACCTCAAAGATGTTACTGACATATCGGAGATTATTGAAGCATACACACTGGGGCAGAATGCTCAGAATTTTCAGACAACCATGCTGCAAAATCAAATTTATTGCTATCCTTATCTCTCAAAATTATATCTCATACTTTTGGAGAGTAAATATATGGTATAACATGACATCTTTCTATCCATATTATCATTACGGTTAATTAGACGGCATTGAATTGTCATTATGTTTCTGAATCCTTACTCATAAGTAAAACGTTTGGAACGTTTCCTTGTGTTTGAGAAGAAAATAATTTCTATTGCTTTTAAAATCTTAAAAAAAAGAGTTCCTGTGTATGGTTCGGCTTACTGTGTTATTATTATGTACTTATTCATTATTTATCGCTGCCGTTTTAATTATTGTTATATTGTGAGAACTAATGTACATACGAGGGTGGGCTGAAACGTTCATAGGCTGAATATGAAGCTGCGATGCTAGAGCTGTGAAAGTTTGCATGCTTTAATTTCAAATCTTCTTATTAATAACTGCATTCTTTATTTCCAAGGACAATGTTGAAATATAAACCTCATTTGGTGGTTCCAAATATCTCCCCTGAAATATTTTAGTGGGAAGATTGCAATTAAATATTTATGTCTTGTGAATATGATTCAATATTATACTGACTAAAATAAATTATATGCATAATCATGTCTCGATATAGATAAGTTTTTTTAATATTGATTCTTAATTTACCTTACCTACGTATAATGTATATCTTTGAATAAATTACATTGATTTTGGTTTTATATACACAGTTTATTTCTTTTGTTAAACAATGTTATGAAAGTACTAGTGAATGAAACATAATTAAGCGTCTTAGATTTTTAGCACATAGTAGTTTACTGGGTGAATTGGTTATCCATGGAATGTAATAGCAAAAAACTATGTTTGTATAGAAATATTAATACCGATTTTCACTATATAATATCTTTGTAAAATACAATATGTATTAACAACAGCGCAATGTTTGTGTTTACATTCTATTGGAGATGCTAAATAGATGTCATTTAAAATACAACAAAAATAGAATAAAGTAAAATATAAAAGCGTGTCATCTGAGATAATGGCAATTATTTAGTTATTGAAATATAATATTATGCAGAAAAGTAAGTCTATGGAGAAAATAAATAATTGTTTCTACTTTTGGCATAATGCCAGCAATTATTCCAGTGTATTACTGGTACTTTATTTTATCGACTCCATAAGGTAGAATAATGGTAGTCGTTTGAAAATGACCCTCGAACGACATTCTCTTTCTCTATTTCTTTTTCGCTCTACTACTCCCTTTCTTCACTAATCTTTATCTTCACTCTCATTCTCTATCAGCCCATTTACCTCTCCTTTCAGCTCATATCGCTTTACCACATTCTCTCTATCACATTCTATGCTTTCAAGGACAATGATTATAGGACTCATGCCTTCTTTCCTCAACACCTTCACTTTCGTGCTCAAGCTAATATCGTTCTGTTTTAACCATCTATCAAATGAAACAGATTGTTGCTATTCTATATTATCTTAAGAAATTACACTGTCTCATTAAAAGGTATGTATAAGTATACTAACATTCAGCGTCTCTTGCCATCTAGTCATGCTTGATTTATTCCTTGATCGCTGTTTTCGTATTGTTCATGACGCAGCAAGCAGAGAGCGATCTCGCGCTCAGGCCAAAATCCAGTTATCAGCTGAAGAAGAAGAAGAATATTTCTGTGTTTATCTCCCCCCCCCCCCTCTCTCTTATATACATGAAGAAACCATCAATTACGCGTTTTGATATACTTACATTACCAAATGATTTGAACGAGATTATCTCTGATGGGAGCGAGACACACTCTAAAGAGTATTTCACACATTTCACACAAATCACACCTCGAAAAATACATATTGGAATATGTAGTTCGATTACTCTATACTAGAGAGAATTACCAGATCACATATGTGTTGTCAATTGAAGATGGGAACTACTAACAAGTACTATGCACACATTTTACGAAATACTACATAAATGTCAAAGGATAACATCAATTTGACAATATATTTGTGCTACCACTGTATTGGGCTATAAAATGTAGACTGCTGGAAACTAAGCCTGTGATGTAACGTAATTAAGGTTAATGACAATTTATTTAAATGAACACACTGGGAAGTACCCGCAACAAATAATGCAGTCATCAGTAAGTCCGATGTTTGCCATATATGGTTATATTTAGTACTGTGTGTAAGTATCGTACGACCTCATCAGTATACTACATTTTAATTCCTATTTCCATATCAAATTCAATTATGCAATATCAATATTGTATTGTTTAAACTCGAGCTGAGGCATAGAGAAATCCATAAATCTGTTGTATTGGATATTTGGTGGCCAAATGTATTTTTGCAAATACTAAACCCCGTACATATTTCTGAATCTTAACTCCATTATCTATACTTTAATACTACTATTCATCAAAGTGATATATTTTTTATGAAAATATGTTGTAATTTTTTGGAGACTTTCGCTATTAATTCTATAATTTCGTATCAAAGTGTAGAGGCATCCCACGTTGGATCGAATATTTCCATTTTTTATCGTGATGTAACATCATATTGTATATTGTCTAATATTAGTCAGGTAGAACCACTTATTATGACTGGTGACAGAGAAGTAAATAATATTGACACATTGACTCATTTAACTGCCTGTAAACTGAAAAAACAATGATATACATATTTTCACTGCAACGGCACGTTCTCCAATGCCACGAAACTTACTTCTTATTATATCAGTCCATATTTATTCTGAAATAAGTACCTTCATTTAATGTAACATACTATTTCTAATTGTTAATAGGTGGAGCAGTGCATGGTTAGTGTTTTTCCTTTTATCCGTGAGGCATAGACTCATTAAAAGAATTTACATGGTGTCACTTTCATATACTTTGTATTGATAGTTTTGCTGATGCAGGCATAAGCTTCTTTTCAATGAAAGTATGTTAATCCACGCGGAAAGTAAAGATGAGCTTTAACCTAATAGTACAATTAACGTTAACGTGCTACTGATTTGAGCCAAGAAATTTGATTATCTTAAACATCGATTTGTTCTATTCAGTAGAAGCTTGACTTTAAAGGTCAAATCTGTAATATATTCGCATGAATATAAAATAAATTAATAATACTATATATGCTACAATTTAATATTTACTACCCCTCTCAATTTCAACAAAATGTGAATGCAACTAAACAGAATTCAAAACTAGGAGGGTGGTATATATTACTGTAAACAATATTGTATTCCAATAGATCGTGTTGATCGCATCTACGACCATTGATTACTAGTAATATTGGAAATAAGAATATGTTGCTTTAATTATGAAAGGTTAAGCAGGTTAGGCTACATTACGTATCTATTGAATTAATTGTTCCTACTTTTGGCACAAGGCCAGCAATTACCCAGTACGTTACTGGTACTTTATTTTATCGACCCCGTAAGGATGAAACGCAAAGTTAACCTCGGCAGGATTTGAACTCAGATCGTAAGGGGACGTAACTATGCTAGAAAGCATGTCCGACCCTCTACCGATACTGCCAATTCACCGCCCTATTGAATTAATGACACCCAAATATTTTCATTGCGGTTTTAAAATAATAAGTATTTTGGAAAAGTAGAGATAGAAGTTTGTATATAAAATATACTCCAGCAATAGTTAGTTTATTAACAAATTGGTTTTAAAAATAGAATTAGTGAAATAGAAATTACATTTAGATTCATCTTACTGCAGGGTAACAAGAGGCAGGAGACAATGCAAACAACTTACATTTGCCTCTTTCTAAATCTTTCAAGCAGTAATATTTTAGATTCAGTTTGATGATCGTAATTTACCTCTGTATGTTAATGAAGACGGAATTTCTATTTTTGGTCTTTTATAATCAATATTTTCATCACTATGATGATAGTGGTCATCATGAAGACCACATCGATGATGATGTTGACGATTATGATTATTATTGTGATCAGCAGCTGCAGTAGCAGAATCACCATCAGTATCAGCCTGGTTATAAACTTCCTTGTTATCTATAGTAATGCATTTATCATCTAGTACAATAGATATTTCCAAACCTTTATTAATACCATTGTCCATCCATGTCTGCAGAGGAATCTATAATACGTACATGTGTGTATATTGTAATTTCTTTTATTCATTGATTTTGGAAGTGATTGTGTTGAGTGTACATTATTTCTGATGATCCAAGTTATGTGTCTGGTGGTGATTTTGTCGAATATGTGATATGTTGGCTTTGTGGATGGTGTTATATAATTGCGTAGAAATTATACATGTATATAGTTAAAAATTAAATCGATATTATTTAGAAATATCTTTAAGGTGACTTTTGGAAATGCATAGTGTTTCGTTCAATATTCTTATAATTTTTTCCATCAAAACCAATGAGAGAAGAGAATATTTCTATTTTTGGCTTTTCACATTTACGTTTCCACTTTGTACCTAGAGAAAGGCTATCGACATTTGAAGTAAAGAGAATTGCGGTTGACCGTCGATTTAAGCTCTGTAACGTTTTCTGTGATCCAGCCCGCTACTTATCCCGAACAACTGGACAAAGTGCTAATAAAAAGCCATACACATATGATTTATCTCGTATCACCCTCCTCATAGGTGTTTCACCAAAGACCGAATTACGGTTTTAATGTCATTCTGTACCTCTGCCACACCGGTCCAACAACGGCTATCATTAGCTTTGACAACGCAGCTGCCATGCTAGCCGCCCTCATTCCCAGCGTGTATTCAAGATACAGTTTCAATCTCCCATTGATATTAAAAGGCATGATGGGCTTAGGAAGTGCTCTAGAGGCCTGGATAGGTTTGGTCGTCATACCTCTCTCGGGGCATAGACGGCTGCTACCTTTAAGTTATTGACTTTACTGCTACTCAGGCCCAGTAACATCAACATATCTACAGGATCTAGAAACATGTTCTGCATCGCGTGAACTGAGCTTTCCTAAACAACTCAATGTCTGCGACCCCCAATCCAAGAAGACACACAGATGTGTACACTTCGTAACCACCGATGTTGAGCGCGAAGGCTTTTGTCTGAGAAATTCCGAATTGGTTGATGACCTTCATATCCGTATCTACCGACCTGCTATCGTTGAGCTGGTGATCTTGCTGCCAGATAGACCATAGTCGACATGCATTGACACTGCTTATTCTGAGTAGAACATATCTCTTTCTTTTCCTCAGAACATGTTCGTACTCACAGTAAAAATTCTAAATACGAGTGACTTAGGTTTGTTTTGGTAATCCCCATTTGATATTCAGCTCGCATTATCTCGATAGAACGCCGGTGATAGTTATATACCTAGAGTGGTTGTTTGCAAAGTCCTGCATCATAGAGAGTGGAATATAATCTCGGAGTGGAATGGAATCTCAAACGTATGCTAGAATTGTTTTAGTCAAAATAGTTTCAGTGAAACATCTTTATAAACATGCACAAATTGATCGAACCCTGTGTTAAATATGGATTAGTTTCTGTAATGTACTATTATGAACATGTTTTAATTGCAATGATTCATCTAGATTGTGTTATCATATGGTAATTATGAATTTTGAAGTTATAGATAATTTAAGATTCTCACCAGTTTAACCTGTCGGCTACAGAGATCGGTTATTTGTGATGTAAACAGTCGATCTGAATAGAGCGCGGAAACATTGGAAACTGAAAGCATTGTTCCACATGCGCCAAACTACCACAAAATTGATTACTTACCTAGTTGGAAGTTGATGAGATCGATATGAAATATCTGGATGTGGGCACCCGGAAGATAATACTAAACTAAAGTCAGTTGGATTTACGAATAAGATATCGACAGAGAAATATAGATTATAATGAGTATATATATATATATATATATATATATATATATATATATATATATATATATATACATAGAGAGAGAGAGAGAGGGGGGGGTGCTCAAACTGGGAATCGAAATTTTCAGAGCCCGTCAACAATGGCGAATTATTAAAAGCTCTACGTCTACCACATACATAACCACGTCGACGATGGAAATCTGATTATAATGCTATCACCCGAAAAGCAATCATATTTTGATATATCAGACAAATGAGATAAGTTGCATCATCAAGGTTCCAAATGTAATATAATATAATAGGAAATAATATATATCTGTTCACTAGCGGAATAGATATAGTTTCAACGTGGCATCCGTATACCTATCAGTCAAAATATATAGATTAGCGCTGCACTACGAGAGAACAATAGTAAATGTTTTGAGATAGCTACCGATGTAATAAATCTTTTGGAGTTTCACTCGCAGTCGTATTTTCATCAGACGCTATTAGTGCTCAAACGAAAGAATGTAAATATATTCATATCTTACGATATAATCATTGTTGCTAAAACTATACCAGCTAATAACCAATGTGTTTACATTCTGATAGGGACATTGATAAATCTTGTTCTGGCAACGTATTAATTAACTTTATGATATCCGGATTCTTTATTTACTATTACAATCAGAACGATTCTTTTTCGACTTACTTTATTGATTAATCTCTTAAACAATATAATAGATTCACTCGTGGAAACAACCTACATGATTGCCTTACAACTAAATCTGTATAAAAACGAGCTTATCAATAAATTTCAAGCAAGATTGATTTATAATTTCAAGCGACTATCTGTATGCAAAAATACCTCATTAAATAAATAATCAAACTTAGTGTAAAAGTATACAAACGTTATCATGTGTTATATCATAAACAAAATTCATACTGTATCTAATAACAACCGAAGAAACATCTAGCATTCATCAATTGTAATATGTAAAACATCGTTTTTTTTTAACCGGCCGATATAATGATAAAAACATTTCTTTACATTTCAAATATTGACACGTAAGAAATACTGTAGATTGTAAACTTATAAGATGCAAATAAATACTACTATGTTTTAGAAAAGATGTTCAATACTACTATGTTTTAGTAAAGATGTTCGTTGTTAATGTATAGAAAAGGTTAGGTTATTCAAAATAAGTTTACGTTTATTGGAAATATTGTGTTCTTATTCATATGAAACTGATGTTATTCATTTCATGCTGTAAGTTGTTTGAGAATGAAATGCATAAGCCACGGTGTAAAGCGTCAGTAACATCATAATGCAACAGCGTTTGGAGGTGCTTAATTCAATTAACGTCAAATATTCCCGATACCTTTTCACAACACCGCATCTCACTGAAAGTATGTAGTAATATCGACATTAAATATAACTTAAGCCTTCTAATATATGCTATGCTCTTGATTATTCTTTGACCAGTTATATTTCGAAATGTATTAACGTTATGAAATATAGTCTGATCATTTCAGTTAAGTTCTAAATGTTGCTTGACAGAATTAACGATTCCTATAAAGATTGCTCTGCAGTTTTCTGATGAGGGGGAAATATTCATTGAGTTGCGTACAAATGGTCTTACAATTTATCTTCATTTTTATAACACGGACCTAATTCGCAAACTGCGTATATAATGTATCTTCGGCGGTCGATAAAATAGAGTACCAGTAATGAACTGGGTAATTGCTGGCCTTGTGCTAAAAGTAGAAACAATTATTTTACCTTGAATAGGGCGGTGGATTGGCAGTATCTGTAGAAGGTCGTGCGACATGATTTTCAGCATAGAGTTACGCCCCTTTATGGTTTGAGTTCAAATCCCGTCGAGATTAACTTTGCCTTTCATCCTTACGGGGTCGATAAGATAAAGTACCAGTAATATACTAGGATAATTGCTGGCTTTGTGCCAAAAGTAGAAACAATTATTTTATCTTGATTCTTTTAAGATATGCAGTATTCTGCGTCTACTTTCTACTTCATCATTAAATAGGACTTTGATCTATTTGTGCAGTCATTAAACATGTCAAAGCTTTTAAAAATCCTAAATTGAATTACGTTATTTAGTTAATATTTAACATTTCACACATTAATACACACTTGGAATATTTTATATAAGATCTCGTATAATCAATACTATTTCATATTGAAATTATCCCTATTCCTATATTTCAGTTTCCGTACGTAATTATCAGCACTGTAGAATTTATGTTAGCATCGCACCCTAGTTCTTACGACCAAATGTAATACCGGGATAGCAGAAGGTACTTCAGAAATTATAATCTGAATAAAAATTCTACGTATTAATATGAACATAAATTAATTGTTACGTGAGCATTTTCACTTTACTTGCAGATGACACCCACTTCTTTCCTCTGAAGTATATACAATGGATTACCAGACAAGGTAGTGTAGTTGATGTTTTCCACCTAAATATTTCAATGCAGTGCTACAGCATAGCCGTAGTGTGAAGGAAACCATTAAAATAAAATAGTAATAAACTAAAAAATATAAGATATATCTCAATCCTACTTTGAAAGAAATGTGTTCAAGACTTTATGCTTCCGAACTTTATGCTTCATTTTGAATATAATGCAGTTAGTGCTTTTATCGACTATATTGAAAAAGATTGGAATTTGCAAAATGTTACTGACTCAAAAACGAAAGATATCGTACATCTGCAGCAGTTTCTCTCAAAATATTTCTTGTTAGAACTCTCGTACATGTCAATGAAATAGAAGAAAGAAGTAACACATACATTTCGTAAGACTTATCTAAGGTATGGTATATTTTAAAATATATCACATCGAATCTCCATCTCGGTTTCAACATAGGAATAAAGGTATTTATCTTTACTCTCAAAGCTAGTGATGTAGGGTTGACGTAAATAATACATCGAATATTGCTCCTAGATAATTCTTAAACATTTGTATAAAGCGGTTTCTTGAGAGCAACTCCATTGAGAGACATAGAGGAGCTTACGAAATCAGCAATCTACAATGTAATAGGTCGCTCATGAAAGCAAAATAGAATTTATAATAAGACATATTATATAAATGCGGATTAAACATTTTGACCGTATCAGAAGGTATCCTGATTATTCATCCAAATAATAATATTATCTTAATTAATAACGCATTCGTTATTAGTCACATATTGAGACAGATGTACGCAATCATACACAATGCCTTAATATATACATATATATGTATGTAATATTATTGAATAAACGAGAGATGAACACTAATATAAACATACATGTGTTTGAATCGTAAGGACCAAATTTTCTAGGGTGAAAAAATACTAACTACAGTAATATAGTTTGTTATCCTTAACTATAAATATTAAATTAAGAAAAATTAAGAAAAATAACAGACCTATATCGGGCAATGTATATATGTTCTTCTGGTTTCATAATTTCATAAATTGTTGTTGCCAATAGAGGGAGAGTCGGTTTCTAACATAGTTACAAGTATCTCTTATTTGAATTTACACAACATCAGCCAGGTAGATATCTATGTATGCATGCATGCATGTGTAGGTATGGATGTTATTGTATGTTTGGATGTGTATGATCTGAGTTGTATGTTTGGATGTGTATGATCTCAGTTGTATGTGTGCGTGTGTATATATGCTTTGTATCTGTTCATGTGTATATGCAGTTATTAGATGCAAAATGTTTGCAATGTTTTACATAATTTTACTGTTCCATTAATTGATTGTACTTGTAATTTCCTAATTAGTGGTGTTCTTTCTGTTCCTGTTAAGCCCAGCTTCTCAAGATTTGTATTCAGGCAGTTACTAACATATCCCAATGCCCCAATAACCACAGGCATAAATCTGGAGGTATAATCAGGGTGGAGTATCTGCAGATGTCTCATTAGTTCTGCATTAATATTCTCCTTTTCGCTAATCTTTGATATTATATTGGCATCTGCTGGGCAGCTAACTCCCACTACTGTGTATGCCTTCTTTTCCCTGTCCCATATCATATTTGGTCTGATATACCTGCATTTTATTGGGGTTTTTACTGGAACATTCCACCAGTACTCTTTTATATTATGTATATGTATGTCTTCCACATTGCTGTAGCTTTTAATGTGTTTATTATCGGGGCTATATGTTCTACGGATTGGATTGTACAGTGTTTTGGCCACAACATCATGCCTCATAGGTAGATAGTATCGTGATGACATCTTTGGACAGCTGCTCATCTTCGACGCTAATTCTGCAGAGTATGCACTTGTTATCACATCTAGGTGCTTTGACTGTACCCCTATCGCTTTTGTAAATCAGATATTTTGTGTTGATTTCCTGTTCTTGGATTGCAAATGTATATCGTTCAAAGTGGGAGCCAATATAGCGGTTGTTGGTCCAAGATTGACTACTTTCTTTATAGATATTACTCTCCCTCTGGAGCTTCCTGGCAACATATCCATGCATGATTTTTTGCTGATAGGCATGCAGTTTTTCATCCATGGATTCACTGCGATACTGCTTAGCAACAACCCTGGGTGTGAGGTTTTGATTATCACACACGGAATATCTCTCGAGCAGTTCCTTCCCAACTCTCATGATCTTATCTGTTTTATGCAGATAGACTTGCTTGAGAGACGGGCTCATACGCTTCTAGGTTCGTAGATGTTGTCGGAGGGATATGATGCGACATTCAAATGCTGTCTGGACTGATGTTAGGCCTCTGCCTCCCTGCTTACGTTTCAAGTAAAGGCAGTCTATGTCACTGTTGTTGTGGAATTTCCGTTGTTGTTTAATTTTTTCGAGTTCTCACATCAAATGCTCGAATTTCGTCTATTATCCAATTGAATATTCCAAACGTTGGTGTTAGGACAAGCACATCAAACACATTGTGAGCCACTGTTTTGTTTTGCGCAGAGAGTTCCGATGACCATATCTTTCTTAATCGGGTGTAGTATTCCCTGCTTACAGATACCATTATAGTATATATTTTAATCTATCCCAAGTTATATGTAGCAGTCCTCATCAGATATCGGTGAAAAAGTTAGGCCATTGATGACAATGTTGCTAGATTGGGTTGTTTTTCCCCGCTTTACAGTCATATATGAGCACTCATCTTGGCCAAACTCCATTCCTATATCCTTTGAGAATGTTGTAGCCAAGTCAAAAGTTTTCTTCATCCCATCCATGTTCTTGGCATAGAGTTTCAGATTATCCACAAATAAATTATGGGTTAGGTTCGTATTTCCGTCCCCCTGTGAGCCAATGATGTATCATTCACATTTCTTGAGCAGAAAGGACAATGGGTTTAATGACAGGATAAATAATATCACAGAGAAACTGTCTCCCTCAAATATACCCCTGCGATACGTTATTTTATCAGTGAAATGTGAGTGCTCCTGTCTTTAACTTTAGGATAGTAGCCCAAGAAGAAGACAGCTTCTCTATGGCTCTGACAATAATATCTGGGACTTTAGCAATTCGGAGGGTCTCTATCATCCAAGAGTGGGGAACAGAATTGAAAACTTACCTGTAGTCCAGTCAGACTGTAGCCATAATTCTCCTAAGTTGGCACACCTCCCACATCGCAGTTTTGTTGATCAGGAGTTGTTCAGCACATCGCCAAACCCCTTTCTTTTCAGCTGCTTGTTCATCTGTGATGATGTTATTATTTTATCAGTGATCTTGGAGGAATAGGTTCAGGCAGGCTGTAAAGATCTTATACATCATGTTCTGGCATGCAATGGCTGGGTAGTCTTTTGCCAAGTGGGTGTCTTTGTTCTTGGGGACCAATAATGTATGTATGTATGTAGGATGTTGACCAGTTCTCCTTTTAGGGTAGTGTTTTCGCTGCTCAGAGAGTGGGATTGGTCGAGTACAATGCTTTTCACCACTTAAAAATACCTTCAAAGCACAGGCATTGCTTGTTCAGGATATGTTACATGTGCGTGTGGCAAGCGGTAGCCTAATGTTACACCATTTTCTGTAAGCTGACAAGCGATTCCAATACTCTTAGCAGAATCTGCAGCCACCATGTATGAATGTATGTATATAGTGGTGGTGCGCCTGTTCATGTGTGTATGAACTCATGCTCCTATGAACGTATGGCCTTATATTTAACTAACTAGAGATTGTTAAGATATGTGAGACAGCGAAACTATGAAGCTATTAAATGCATTGCATTTTGATTCATATTTTAGGCAGAGAAAGTATGTTATTACAGCACAATTTAAAGACTCTATTTATCATGAAATACTTTATTATAAAATACGGCACGTTGGCAAAACCTTTTTTTACAGAACTAACTATAACTTTTCAGCATGTTAGATTTGACGCTGTCAACAAGAAAAACGCAATAGTTGCGCCATATTGCTTTATTTACAATATGTAAAGAGGTTAGGGTTTATAAATGTATATTTAATATCTTTTGGATAGAAACAATCATCGATGTTATGGAAAGCAGCATAAGTACTCATTCCTCGAGTTCCATATAAATTAACTTCATATATGCAAATCTTCTTAACTGATTGTCAGAAGAAATCAACAGGTGAATTCCCAAAACAATATATACAGTTATCGATCAATAACAAGTAACATAACATAAATTTACATGGAATAGTCTTGAGATATAATATTTAAAGGATAAGGTAATTATCAAGGCATATTAAGCTATATACTTGAAGATATTGTGACAATAAAAATCTATAGAAAAAAATGTATGCATAGCCTTTAGAGAAAGTACGGAAAACGTAATTGTATTACAAATAGAAACATCAGCACCTCAAAATATCTAAAATCATTTCTTGTAGGAAAGGAAAGTCTTGATATCTTTAGTTTATGTGTGAATACTTGACAAGTAGAAAAATACTTTAATAAGAAACTAACGAAAAGTTTCAGAATCGCTTGTTTGAAGTGTCTAATATCAAATACAAAATATCAATGTCTGAGCAAGAATAATTGAAAAACACTTCCTTCCCCATCACTGTGTGATATGCTTAATCTTTAGATATCTTGATGAATAAGCCGTGCTTCATGTTCAATGAATAGATATGTGGTCTTGTCACAAGCTGCCTTTAGCAGACGCAGTTAAACTGGAAAGAAAATGTCGTTTCACACATCATATGCTTATGTTAATATCATTAAGGTTGGGTGTGCGTTGAAAATAAGGTACACACAACTGATGCCTGTAAATATGTTGATAGGTGAATATCTGTATTGGCTATAACATTTAATAATACATTCTAAAGCACTACAAAGTCAATACCGCTGTAGATATTTTATCAACCTAATTGTACGAAAGAAGGTAAGCCTTTTAATACATTCCGAAACAGCCCTCCAGACAGATTGAATGAAAATATAGATGAACGAACTAACAGGTTTATAGAAATGGTTTGTAGATATATGTATGTACTGATAATAACATAATACTGGTATAACATATTGCAACAAATGTAAGGAGTTCTATATGGTAATACGACTGGACTACTCAACAACCGCATTAAAAACATCTCAACACACACGAATCCTCATTCGAAAGCACATGTAGACTCAACCTACAAATTAATAACAGAATAAATCTCAGCACACAATACTTGACACAAAAGGATCCACCCACACACACGCAACCTAAACATAAAAATGTACAAAAGAAATTTGATTCCATGACATAATACATACAGCAATTGACGTCATCCTCCCGCCTCTCAAACGCTAAACAACGCTTGCAAGCGGTATATGTATTTTAAATTTAAATCTAATTTCAAAGCGAATCTAAACTATAATAAAATAAGTAGCGCGGGACTGCGTATGGTTTATAATTGTTTATCCAATAAGTAAAATAAGTTGGTTTACTTTGAATAAATAATGAATGAATATTACATAATTTATCTACTAAATTTCGAGGAGGTTGATTAAATATATTTTGTTTATTTAAAGATTCACTTCTTTAAAATTTCTAAAATGTCAACACTTCCGGTTGGCCATCGCTTAAATAAACATACTAATTTTCTGTGACTAATTTTCTCCTAATGCAGTTTATATATAATATCGTCTTTTTTTAATGTATTAAGGATTACGTTACTGATTACATAAGTCAGTGTAACGTAGTCTTCGTTCAATTTCTATGTATTATATATTGTCAAGGTGGATTAGCAGTATCGGTAAAGGGTCGGACGCAATGCTTTGACGCATAGAGTTACGGCCCTCTGAGTTCAAATCCCGCTGGGGTTAACTTTGCCTTTCATCCTTACGGGGTCGATAAAATAAAGTACCAGTAATGCACTGGTTAATTGCTGGCGTTGTGCCAACAGTAGAAACAATTATATATTGTCAATTACGATTTTATTTGATGTATCTACATGTATATATAGCTGCGTATAATATCAATATACACACTACACATGCTAGCAGAAAACCACCCGAAGGGTGGTTTTTCTGCTAATAGACTGTAACGGTTTTTCTCTGAACCTTCCCTATACCAAGGTGATTTTTATTCTTTAAATATTAGGACAAAAACAAAAACAACAAAACAACAAAGATTACCAGGTAACTAACGTATCCGTTGCCTTCAGCTTACCGTCCATTTTGCATTGTTTTAGCCTTCTTATATATATCAGTTTCCATAACACTGGTAGTTGTTATCGAATCTCAGGAAGAGAGGGTCATGATCTGCGAAAAATGTCACAAAGAAGTAATATTACACATTTCTTAGGACGAAGTAAAGAAATACATCACAATCAAACGTTTACACAACATAGACGAAACGAATCCTTGTTTATTACTCTGCTGAAGTTGGTGCCAAATATCCTTGAAGTTAATTCACACCGTTGTTAATAAGGAGGATCATACTGGACAATTTGTTTCGGTTTACATTAAGCAACACATCAATATAATACAATGAAGACATTTGTAAAATTTGTGAGATAATAAAGTATAAGCGGAATCTCACTCAAACCATATTCTTAAAAGGGAAACGATGTTGATAACATAAACTTGCGTACATTATGCCCAAAAAAGAAAACATGTGAAATGATCAGAGCCTGAATGATTCTGATCAAAAACCTGTTTGAATGGTACTCCTTTTGCGATAAACAATAACAACTACAACGGCCACAATTATAAACTATACTGCAATTGATAAACATAATGTATAACATTCCTACTAAAGGAATATTTTCGTTCTAAATCTCTACCAAAAACCTAATTTCTTCTCTTACAACATACATCATACACTGGTATTAACGGCCCCCATCATATGTATTTGCTCCTCATCCATCGGGGGCTGGTTAATTTACCGACCCACTTTGCTCATTAGAAACCATGAACGTATAAAATTATACTGTATACAACACTATCTAATGTTGAGCAGTACATTCGCCAACTGAAGTAAAGAAATGTTATCACAATCTAGAGTAGTCCAATTTTATTATCATCTAGAGTAGAGAAGGTTTATTACCATCAACAATTGAGCAATGGTATTGCTATCAAAAGAACAGAAATTATATCACTGTGGAAACGAATGAAAATGAACTAGTGACTACTCGAAAATAATAGGCAAGAGAATATGGTAAAGAACAGTCAAATCACCAGTCTATGACTATAACAAGTGCGTGTGTGTGAGAGAGAGAGATAGAGAGAGTGAGAGAGAGAGGGTGAGAGATACGAGGGGAAGAAAGAGCTTCACTGTATCCAAGGTGGGGGTGTAGAGTGTGAATATATAATGTAAAACACAAGGAAAATGGTAAATGTTTTCAATCATACTGTAGGTATTACAAACTCACACACACATGTATATATATATATATATACATATAAACATATGTATGTGTTCTTGATTGTATTATAGCTCACACACACATGTATATATATATATATATACATATAAACATATGTATGTGTTCTTGATTGTATTATAGCTCACACACACATGTATATATATATATATATACATATAAACATATGTATGTGTTCTTGATTGTATTATAGCTCACACACACATGTATATATATATATATATACATATAAACATATGTATGTGTTCTTGATTGTATTATAGCTCAATTATTTGTCGCTTTATCCGGTCTCCACTTTTGATTTGTTTTTATTCATAAGGATACAATGCTTATTTTTCTTTTGACCGAAGGAAGGATATGAAATCAGAATGCATGGAACCAGAACATATAATCAAAGGCTTTCAGTTCAACACCTTAACAATTCCGCCTTAAACAGAAAATGCATTTACGGTCCCCGAAATTATCACCAGGAAAGTGTCCATGGGTGGAATTTAAATTTAGAGCTCATAAATCCGAAATATATACCAGAACTCTGCCAATATATGTACAAACACACGCTGACACAGACATACGCACATTTACACAAACACTCAAATATCTATATCTATATCTATATCTTTCTATTTATCTATTTCTCTCTCTTTCTTTCTGTATATATATATACACACGCCCCCCACACACACGCGCAACTCCCCCACACACACACGCGCAACTCCCCCACACACACACAAACACACACATATAGTTATATAGTTATATACAGATTTGATAGGTGGTCGATCAATTAGCAGCCCAGTGTTAGTGCTGCCCTGTCTTCATCCAGCTGTCGCATCCTGTATGTTCCGCTAGATTAATGGAGAAAGAGACGAGAGAATCTGTGTATGTAAACCTCAGAGCGAAAGCACTGTGGTATAACCAAATCACGTTTGCGATTCAAGGTTCTACTAGTTATACATTTGTGTGAATATGTGTGTGTGTGCATGTGTATCATGCATACATTTGTATACGCACACAAAAACGCACACACATACTCACACACATACATACATATATATATTATTTATGTCAATATTTATTTATAAAACTGATCTATATTATATTTCGTCTGATGAAAGCACATCATAATTTGACTTGGTGTCCTTGAAATATGTATAATGAAATAAATATGGTTTTATAAATATAGTTTCCATTTGTTAATATATCGTATATATACACACCGAGCATTATAATAAATGTTCGGTGAATCCAAACGTACATATATATATGTGTGCATGTATGTATATATATATACATACTACTGTACGTATGTATACATATATGTATGTACGTGTACATACTTATATTTAAGTAACGGCCGTACTAAGAGTGGGAAATGAAATTTCGTTTCATTTTTTTCATTTTATCGTTTTCGGTGCACCCGGCCGATTAACCCACTCAATATGCAAATTGGGCTACTCAGCCGTTAATATGCATAAGGTATGTATATACGTTCAACAATCTGGCAGGAAGGTATACGTTGCTGACAATAGCTAATAAGCTTGAAACTAGTACAGCGTTCCTTTGTCAGTGTTGAACAAATGAGCAACGATGGCTGCTAGACACTACGGCTTAATACGGGATGTTTGTTTAATAACACACCGAGCATTATAATAAATGTTCGGTGAATCCATACGTACAAATATATATATATGTGCATGTATGTATATATATATACATACTACTGTACGTCTGTATACATATATGTATGTACGTGTACATACTTATATTTAAGTAACAGCCGTACTAAGAGTGGCAAATGAAATTTCTTTTCATTTTTTCCGTTTATATATATATATATATATATATATATATATATATATATATATATATACATACATACACACTCACACACACACTCACACGCACACACACTAACACATACAAACACACACACACACACACACATATATATATATATATATATATATATATATATATATATATATATATATATATATATATATATATATCATTCGGTTCTTCATGGGAAACTAAGTTCATTCATGGTGAAAGATGTGATAATGCTTTTGATAGAACACAGGAAAAATACAACAATTTTCCGTTGGTTTCCATAGGAACAGCAATCCATTGGCAAGCAGATGTTTTTGCACCATGAGATATCTTATCGTCGCGGTTGTGCATATAATTGAACATTTCTCGTCACCATCACTCACTATTTTCAGGAAACTGATATTGCTGCTTCATCATCATTATTATTATTATTATTTGTCTAAGAGGACGTATTTTGCTCGCTCCCAGTAAGTCGCTATATTTGCCTGTTGAAATTATTTGTTGTTAAATATTTCTTGTTGTGTAAGGGATATAAGCCCTTAGACTTTGCCCCGTGAAGGGGAAAGTATAATATTTGGGCCTTTTGGTCCAAATATTTGAACTTTT
This sequence comes from Eledone cirrhosa, assembly GCA_964016885.1. Classification (NCBI taxonomy): domain Eukaryota; kingdom Metazoa; phylum Mollusca; class Cephalopoda; order Octopoda; family Eledonidae; genus Eledone; species Eledone cirrhosa. Next base: position 38,718,177 of record OZ024747.1, on the reverse strand, counting down.
TTTTACATGTTAAAAAATTTACGAAGAAAAATAAAACGTGGTTGAGCCACTCCCCCAGCGATATGTCTGCCGCCGTGCGACAACGACGTAGAAGTTGAGAGGAGCGCTACAGCGAAATTAACACACATTGATAACACAAACACAACCATAAACAATGTAAACAAAGACACCAATGATACCAATAAGAACTCTAATTTTGAGAAAAATTACAGTAACAGCCACAACGAAAATACAGATAACGAAAAAAAAAAAATAACAAACACAACAACAATATCAACACCACTAACATGAAAAAAATAGCGACAACACCAACAGCAATAATACCAACTGCACCGAGAACAACGGTGGCAACAAAGACAACAATGATAACAGCGACAGTGCTAACAACAACACCAACAAGAACAACGACAACAAAACCCCCAACGAAAACAAGAACACTTTCGCTGCGGCAGCAGCATAAAAGAGGCCATGCTTCAACAAGGATCTCTCAAACAAAGATAAAAAGTTGGCCCAGACATGGAAGCTCATCAAGCAAGAGCAAAGTTAGGCCAACTTAACTGTCCCGGTAGAGGCTATTGAGGCAGTGGAGCGCAAAACAGTGCATTATAGATGCATCTCAGCACAAACCAAAAGGGCAGCTTTAATCCCACAAGAAGAGGTGAGGTGCATCAGAGAAGACACCCAGTATAGAGAAGGGCAGACAGTACGGCACCATTTCGGTGTTGTCCAAGTCAGAAGCTCTCGCTATGAAACACGCTATGACTCCTTGCAAAACCAGCAAGGGCATAATGTACCCCTCCCACATGGGAAAAAGAACGGCCCGTGCCTCATTCCCAGAATCCCACCAAGACCTGACGTGTGTTGGCTTCTGGGATGTGTGATTGTGGAGGGGACGGATACAGTCCCTATAGAAGTGACCAGAACGTCCAGAGAGGACTGGTCCGGGGTTGACCTGGAGATACTCCTCCAGATCAGGCCCGAGAATGTAAAGACAATCCCGGACCACATCCGCCTTCAGAATGGGACGGTCATTCACATTATGACCGAAGGCAAAAGGCCGCAGTGTTTTATTTGTGGGGAAAAAACCCATTCGGGAGCCTTCTGCCTTCAACTGCTGAAAGAGGCAAGGGGTCGAAAGGCTCCACTGCTGCCGACGCCGGGGCGAGGACCACAACCAACGCCAGCACCGGCAAATCACCAACAACAACACCAATAGAAAGACCACCACCAACTTTGACCACCCAGGGGGGAAACGAGGAAAGCGGTCAAATTCCCCCTCCCCCCAAATAAAACCATAAACATACATGCAGATACACTTACAGACACAGACCCCTCATCTACCAGTAGTGAAAATGAGGGAAATCCAAAATCCACAAAAATCCAAAAAAGGAAACACAAAAAGAAAAAAAAAATTCAACAAAGCGCAAAAGCACCCACAATAAAAAACGCAGACACCACCCACGCAAACATCTCTCCAATAACACCAACACCAGCATCACCATCACCAGAATCCCCCAAACGCAAACAACCGAAACAGACGCAAGAACAAATATAAACACAAACATCTGAATCCACAGACACCGCACTCACAACAAACACAGATACAACCGAAGCAACACCACCTAAACCATCACCACCACAGCCACGCAAACAACTAAAATCACACCAACAAAACATACAAAACTTCGTGCTCGTCAGGAGGGCCAACAAGGAACTGATGGCCCTCGTAGCACAAAGTGAAAATATACAAAAGGAGGGGGAAATTTTTAAATCGGGCACATTTCGCGTGCCGGATAATTTGGTTCTGGTGCGAATGTCGCTCGACATATTCAAAGAAATACTAGACAGCTTTCCTCGGGACGTGGGAAACCCGAACGTAGAACCTACTTCAAGACTTTTAAAGGGGTTCCCAAAAGAAATCTCACTAAATATGGAGGTCGAACAACCCGACCTTCACAAGAGCTCGGAAGATAAGTAAACTTTCCTCTCTCTCTGTTTAACCTGCCAACATGGCTGTATTAAGAGTAGGATGTTAAAATGTTTGAGCCCTGGGATCGTCCTGGAAGCAGGGTCACCTGCTCAACGACCTTAAGTCAACAGAAATGGATGTAATTGCTGTCAGCGAGACCAGAATTTCCGACACGCACGCACTAGACCTCATTTTCGACGACTATTAGATCTTTGCATCTGTTAGCCGGCCGGGAATGGGAGGCGGGGTGGCAGTGCTGTTTAGGAAAGGCCTGGATCTCGAAGTAAGGTCGATCTTCCGGGACCCGGACGGGAAGTTGGTGGTCCTGGACGTGAACAATAATGAAGGTGGTGCCTTTAGACTGGTGGCCGTCTATGCTCCTACCGGGGCAGGGCGGCCGGACTTCTTTAGACGCACGTTAGGACTGTGTGGGAGTATCCGATAGGAGCGGGGGGTGCAAAAGCCTCAAGACCCTGATCAGCTAGTTCCTACTGTCTGACAGGTACCGACTAGATTTCCATAATGCGCCAGTGTGGACCTGGGCTAACCGCATAGGGTTATCTAGATCGTATATAGACAGGATATTCATTATGAAAATAGACAGAAATAGTGTAAGCTGTCCACGTTTTGAAACGGTCGCCTATTCAGATCACAAGTTTGTGATCTGTATGGTCGACCTAGATAAGACGCGTAGGTTAGGACCTGGTTACTGGAAGCTAAACATGTCATTTCCGGCACGTAAGGCTTACAGGGAACAGGTCAACAATTTAGTTAAGAAAAAGTTGACAGGGGGAGTCGTCAACAATAGATGGTGGGAGGCTCTCAAAAGAGAGATTAGAGTAATGTCGATAGAGTTTAGCAAAGAAGTAGCATTAGAGAAAAATAGAAAGGAGGGGGAGTTGGTAGATAAGTTAGACGAGGCTATTGGTAGTGGCATTGCAACTGATGTGCTAGCGGCGAGAATGGCATTAGACCATTTCTTCAATGCGAAACACGAAGGTTGCATTGACAGAGCTAAGGCGCGTGCTCTGAGAAACGAGGGAACCAAAGCTGTTCGATGGGCCCGCGTGGCAGAGGCGCAGGGTGGAAATAAAACCACGATTAGGTCTTTGACGGACCGAGACGGGCACCAGCTGAGCGATTCCAAGGGGATGTGTGAGGCCTTTCGCCAACAATTTGCTCGGTTGTTCGGGGGAAGAGGCGGGTAGGAGATGGCTGCGGACTTCAGTCCCTACCTCGATGGCTTGCCGCAACTCTCGACGGCTAACGCTGTGCGCTGCGAAAGGCCAATTACTTCAGCCGAGATTCAGGATGCTTTTGTCGGTTGCATGTGGCGCAAGTCACCCGGTTTGGATGGTCTGCCTTACGAGCTTTACGTAAATATGCCAGACTTGTTCTCCAATCTCCTCGAAGCCCTCTACTTCAACTGACAGCAAAACGGGAGTATTCCCAGTTCTGTGAGCCTAGGCGTAGTGACGCTGATAAGGAAAGACGAGAACAAGAGGTACACATTAGACAATTTCAGGCATATAACACTGCTCAACACAGAGTTTAAGATGTTGGCCAGGGTGTTAACGAAGAGGTTGGCGCTTGTCGTCGGGAATTTGGTTGGGGAGGCGCAAACTTGCGCAATCCCAACCAGGTCTATACACGACAACCTCCACCTAATGCGATACATCATAGAGAGGGTAGGGTGTAAACCTGGCTTCGGTGGGGCTATGATCAAGTTAGATCAATCGAAAGCATTCGATAGGGTCGACCATCGGTACCTGGAGGCTGTCCTCAAGGCGGCTGGCTTCGACCCCGTCTTTAGAAGCTGCATCGCTGCAATGCACAGCGGCACCTGCTCGATGGTCAAATGTAATGGCCACCTCTCGGAACCGTTTCAGATCTCCCCATCGGTCCGTCAGGGGTGCCCTCTCTCCCTCCTCCCTTCTATACGTATTGACTCTCGAGCCTTTACTGCGGAAGCTGGAGCTGTTGCAGGGCATCCCGCTCGAACCGGGCCGCGGAAAGGCTGTGTCGGCTTATGCGGACGACATCGCCGTGTTGGTGCTGGACACCTCAGAAATCGAGGTGGTCTGCAACTTATTGGAGGGATTTGAAAGGTTGAGGGGAGCAAAACTTAACCCGGAAAAGTCAGTGGGCTTGCAACTCGGCACCTGGAGAGGCAAGTCCATGCCGTCCAACAGCGGCGTTAGGCGCTGGACAGACGGAGTGGTAAAGTTGCTAGGCGTTTGGTTCGTGCCATACTTCCAGGTGGATAAAAATTGGGACGAGGTGACGGGAAGGGTAGTCAGTCTCACCCAGAAATGGGCTGGGATGAAGCTATCACTGAAAGGTCGGGTGGAGGTGGCGAACGCGTACATCGCGTCCGTCATCTACTACCGTCTGACTGTCGTCCCTTGCCCCTGTTCGCGCATCGCCATCTTGGAGCGGCTCCTCTTCAAATTCTTGTGGAGGGGTCAGGTTCCGCTGGTGAGGCGGTCCATCTGCTGCCAGCACCCTCTACGTAGAGGGCTGGGCATGCCATGGCTTATGATGCGCAGGCACGAGCTGAGGCTGCGGCATCTCCTAAACGGTAAACAGGTGTGGTCGCCGTTTGACAGACGGGCGTTCCTCAGCTCATTTCTTTGACTGAGTTGCAGTCCTGAGTCAAGAAGAGACCGAGACTGGGTGACTGGCATCTGGAATGTTGCCATGCACTCACTGCCCTCTACCAGGCGGGAAATGCGGTCAGTGGAACTTCCACTCTCGAGTTCTATAGAGGATTAGTGGTGAGAAGGTGCGACGACGCACTCCGAGAGGCTCTGGGAGTCAACTAAGTCTAACTAACCAGTATGTACCGGAGGACTTTCGAGCCGGGGACGATGGATAATTTCCAAAAATCCTTCGCTTGGCAGTGCTACCGGGGGACACTGCCGGTTCGAGATAAACTCTACAGGCACGGAAGTGCTGTCAGATGGACCTGCCCGAGATGCGCGCAGAGTGACGAAACCGTTCTGCACGCACTCGTCCAGTGTCCGTGCATAACTAACTTGTGGAGTTATGTTGAACAGATGTTGTCGCGTGTAGAACGGATCCGGCTATCGGACGAGTCCATAGTGAAGATCGACCCGCCGCCTTCTTTTGGCCAGGTAGGGCAGGCAATTTTCCTCTGCCTGGTGGCAATAGCGAAAGTGGTTGTATGGTGGACGAGGTTGAAGGACTGAAGACAGACACTTTTCTCTTCGGTCAATCCCTCATCAACTTTTTCAAGTTTCACTTGGAAAGGGAGGTGAGGGTGGAGAGATAAGTGCTGCCCCCCAGTACATTTGCTGAAAGGTGGGTGAATATGGCGAGAATGGCCCGTGTGAGTGGGCCTACTCTGCTCATGTGCCTGTAGGTAGGTAAATTTGACGAGGAGAGGGGTGCGCTTCCAGAGTGCTCTCGAAGCGTCGGGTCGTTCAAGACTGGTGGGGTACCTGAGCGAATCCTAGGTGGTTATCCCCCCCCCCCCTATTGGGGAATTTTTTCTTGTTGTAATTTTCTTGTTTCTTTATTGTTACTCTGTTGTTGTTACTTTGTTATTGTTATTCATATTGTTTACTCGATTTTTCTGTAAAGCCCCACTCTCCCAGTCTTTTGTATTGTCCCCTTGTGGCCAATAAATGAAAATTATTATTATTGTAAATAATTATTGTTGGTGAAGCCACACTTCTTATCGCCTCCAGTTTTTTTTCAACGTTTTACCTCGTTTTCAACCGTTCTAAACCTTTTATTCAAGTTTTAGTTTTGATAAAAGTTTAGAAGAAGTACCCCACCTAATACAAGGGTTCCCTCGTAAATAATACGGCAACCCTTTACGGGGTTTCGTATTCGTATTTGTGTAAAAGTATTTTTTTGAAAAAAATTTCAACAAGGATAACACAAGAAACAGAGAGAGCGCTGTCAGACAACACAGAGAGAGGGAGACTTTATCAGCATGTCAACAAGACAGCGTTTCGCCGGAGGTAAATATAAACGAAAATATTACAAAGGAAAAGAAGATTGTTACAGATTTAAAATTAACAAATATTTCTAACACAAACAACACCAACAATAACACCAACAACAACACCAACAACAACACCATCAATAACAACAACAATAACAAAAATAACAGCGGTAAAATCGAGAACGACGATAACAAAAATAACAGCGGTAAGGTCGTGAACGACAATGACAATAACAACAGCCACAACAACAATAATAGTAGGAACAGTATCAACAAAAACAACAATAATAACAACAGCCACAATAACAGTAACAACAGCAACAGTATCAACGAAAACAACAACAACAACACCAACAACTGTACCAACAAAAACATTAACAATGACATCGATACCTGTAACAGCGATCTCAGCACCAAAAGTAAGACTGAAAAAGGGACCATTTCTTTTGCAGGTGTCGCCCGAAATATCGAGACAGTGTTAGTTACAGTGGAGGAGATGGCAGTCGCAAGGGCCCTGGTGAAAAGAAGCGCCAATAGAGTCTCCCTGAAACCTTCACCCGATTCTTTCAAGGACCAGCAGCTACGGACGGTGACTTACCGCACCGTAAGCAAAATCTCACATCGGGTGGAGAGAGCCACGGAGGCTCCAATCCAAAAGACCTTGAGGTGCGTCTGGGCACGAAAAACCCACATCACCCGAGGCAGAAAGTACGCCACAGTAGACGTACTTTTCTTCACCCCCCAGGAAGCAAAATCTCACCCTTTGGAAACCCTAAAGGGTAATGAGATAGTCTTGGTGCCCTCCTACTGCGGGCAGAAAATTGTGAGGTTCAAAGTGACCCAAATCCCACCCGACGTGCCCATACCTTGGCTGGCCGCGTCTGTCTTGCTGGAATCGAGAACAGGACGACCATGCTGCAAGTAGAAAAAATAGGGGGAGAGAACTGGTCAGGTATAGGCATGCAAATGCTTATACAAACTGACCAAAACGGGTGCGTGATGTTCGAACCCGAGCGGATGTGTGAAGCTTTTCAGCAGCACCTTGCTGAACTGTTCGGGACCGGCGGCGGCCCGGATCGGGGCATGGACTTCAGTGCATACCTCTACGGACTGCCTCGGCTCTCGACGACCGCACCACAGTGTTGCGAAAGTCCAGTAACAGCCGGTGAAATAGGGGAAGCGATCGCTAACTGCACAAGAGGTAAATCGCCAGGTTTAGATGGTCTGCCCTAAGAGCTTTATGAATTTATGCAAGACTTGCTCGGTGACCTCTTGGCAGACGTCTACTGCAACTGGCAGCAGAATGGGTGCATTCCCAGTTTTGTGAGCCGGGGAGCTGCTGAGAAAAGACCCAAACAAGGGGGATGTTGTCGATAATTTCAGGCCCATAACCCTGCTAAACGCAGAGTTCAAGATTTTGGTCAAGGTGATAGCAACGAGGTTGGCGCTTGTCGTCAAGCGTCTGGTGGGAGATGCACAGACATGCACCATTCCGGACAGATCCATACACCACATCCTCCACCTCATGCGATACATCATAGAGAGGGTGTTTAAGGAACCTGGCACGGGTGGGGCCCTGATCAACTTGAATCAATCCAAAGCATTCCATAGGGTCGACCATCGGTACCTGGCGGCGGTCCTCGAGGAAGCTGGTTTCGGGCCCGTTTTCAGAGGTTGGATCGCAGAAATGTACCGCGACATCTGCTCAGTTGTGAGGGTGAACGGTCACCTGTCGCAGCTGTTCTGCATCATGCGCTCAGTCCGCCAGGGTTGTCCCCTCTCGTCCCTCTTGTACGTATTGGCTCTCGAGCCGTTACTGCACAAAATGGGGGCAATGACGAGCGTCCCACGCGAACTAGGATGCGAGAAATCCGAGTCGGCTTACGCTGACGACGTCACCGTGGTGGTGTCGAGCACCAGACACGTCCAGATGCTCGGCACCGCTCTCAAGGAATACGAAGCGGTGACAGGACCAAAGATAAACCAAGAAAAGTCGGTGGGCTTGCAGCTCAGCACCTGAGAGGCAAGTCCATGCCGTCCGACAGTGTCGTGGGGCTTTGTATGGACAGACCGGTTAAATTGTTCGGGGTCTGGTTCGGAACGGACCTCCAGATGGAGAAAAACTGGAACGAGGTGACGAGCAGGGTGGCCTCTCTCACCCAGAAATGTGCCGAGAGGATGCTGTCCCTGAAAGGCCGGGCGGGGGTGGCGAATGCGTACATTGCATCCGTCATCTGCTACCGCCTCACCGTCGTCCCTTGCTCCAGCTCAACTCTCACCAAAATGGAGCGCCTCCTCTTGCGCTTTTTGTGGAAGAGACGCGCTCCCATGGTCAGACGATCCATCTGCTGTCAACACCCGTTGCGTGGAGGACTGGGCATGCCATGGCTGATGATGCGCAAATATGCGCTGAGGCTGCGACATCTCTGATGCTTCCTTGATGGTGAACGGGTGTGGTCACCGTTGGCCAGGCACGTTTTCCCACAGCTCGTGTCCTTGACGGAGCTGCAGTCCTGGGTCAGAAAAAGACCAAGGGATAGCGCTTGGAAACTGGAATGTCTCCAGGCGCTCACTGCCATCTGCCAGCTGGGTAACAGTATCGGTGGAACATCCACCTCGGCGTTCTATAGAGGACTAGTGGAGGGGAAGAGCGACGACATTCTCAGAGAGATCCTGAGCGTTGAAGAAGATCAGCTGTTTGCTCTCTTCCGGAGAACTTTCAACCCAGGGCCTATGGATAACTTCCCAAAATCTCTGGCCTGGCAGTGCTACCGGGGTGCGCTGCCGGTTCGAGATAAGCTCTACAGGCACGGAAGTGCCGTCAGCCGAGCCTGTCCGAGATGCGCGTGGAGCGTCCAAACCGTCGTGCACGCACTCGTTCAGTGCCCGAGCATTGCTGACTTGTAGAGCTATGTCGAACAGTTGCTGTCGCGTATAGGACTGATCCGGTTGTCGACTGAGTCCATTGTGCAGATGGTCTCGCCGTCTTCCTTCGAGGAGGAAGGGCAGGCGGTTTTCATCTTCCTGGTGGCCATGGCCAAAGTGATTGTGTGGTGGACAAGGTTAAAAGGGTTAAAGACAAACACTTTCCACTTCGGTGAATCCCTAGTTAACTTTTTCAAGTTTCACTTGAAGAGGAAAATCAGGGTGGAGAGGCAAGTGCTGCCTTCTAGCAAGTTTGTTGAAAGGTGGGTGAATGTAGCGAGAATGGTCCGAGTGAATAAAGGTCTGTAGTTTGAGAGATGGAAAAATTGAGAGAGGGCGCTTGCGAGTAACCCTCGGAGGTGTCCCCACTATTGGGGAATTTTTCATTGTTCAATTTTCATTTTTATTGTTTATATATATATGTTTCTATGTCCTTTTTTTTCTTTTCTTATATAAATAAAAAACATATTTACACGCAAAAACCCTCATCGTACCGTCCTGTACCGTCCTCTGCCGTCTGTAATTTTTTAATTGATGTCAGCACTTGTGGCCAATAAAGAAATCATTATTATTATTATTATTGGGTGGTGGATTGGCAGTATCGGTAGAGGGTCGGACGCAATGCTTTCCAGCATAGTTACGTCCCTTTACGATCTGAGTTCAAATCCCGCCGAGGTTGACTTTGCCTTTCATCCTTACGGGGTCGATAAAATAAAGTACCAGTAATGCACTGGGTATTTGCTGGCCTTGTGCCTAAATTAGAAACAATTATTATTATTATTATTATTGTTGTTATTCCTTGAATCTCAGTCATTGATGTTGGTTAACTGGAAAGTCCGTTGGATTGAATATCAAGCCACTACCTGCAGCCTCAGATATTCAGGACGTATCGGAGGGTTCTTGCTGTTCCAAGCAAGCATGCCTTTCGAAGCGTTCCAAAAAGCGTGAAGGGGCCGATTCTCTTTAACCATCCCTGGAAACTTTTGGAGATAGTCCCCAGTGCGCCTATGACAATCGGGATCACTTTGACTTCATGGCAGTTCCAAATCCTTTTCACCTCCCACTTTAGGTCCTGGTATCGGTTAATTTTCTCCCTCTCCTTCTCTTGCACTCTCGTGTCGAACGGGCAGGCCACATCCACAATCAGACACGATCTTTATTCTTTGTCCACAACCACCAGGTCAGGTCTATTGTGTTCCAGTTTTTTGTCCGTCTGTATCCTAAAATCCCACAGCACCTTCACCTGATTGTTCTCCATCACCGCCTCTGGCCTATGCTCATACCATTTCTCAGAATGTGGTAAATTGTTTACTTTGCACAGGTGCCAGTGGATCACCCTGCCCATCACATCGTGTCTCCAGCCCTTATAGTGGGTCTGGGCTAGGTGTTTTACTCGTACACAATGTGAGCCACAGTCTCCTCTCTCTCTCCACAGATCCTGCACAGTGGGCTAGCCTCCTCCTTGTAATTATGGTGCTTCAACCACTTCGTTTTGAGGGCCTGCTCCTGCGCAGCCATTAGCATTCCTTCTGTAGCCTTTTTGAGGTCTCCTCTTCTCAACCAGTTCCATGTCTGTGGATCTCTAAATTCAGTTTTCTCAAAGAAGGTACTATGAAGGGATTTTCCCTTAAGGCTGCTCTTCCTCCTTGATGTTATTTCCTCCTTGGACATCCCCTGGCCTACTGTCCCCTCCTTCAGTACAGTTCTGAGCATTGGCTCCTTACTATAGGTCACGTATTTGTATAGGTTGTTTTTCTCCATCTGAACACAGTCCTCTATGCTGATAGGACCTCTTCCTCCATCAGATCTCCTTAGGTAGAGTCTATCGATATCACTCCTCTTGTGGAACATGTTGTAGATAGTCAATAGCTTCCTAGTCTTCCTATCCATTTCTTTTTGTTCAGCAACATTCCATCTCAGAATTCCCGCACTGTACCTAATAATAGACACAGCTCGGGAATTTACTGCGCTTATGGCATTTCTGCTGTTCAGATGTGACTTCAATACGCTCCTTACTCTCCGAATGTATTCAGTTCTTAACAATTCCTTCATTTTTTTGTTCTTTATGCCATCAGCCTCCAGAACGCCCAAATACTTGTATCCTTCCGCAGAGTCAATTTCCTTTATCATCTCACCTGTTGGTATCTGGATCCCGTTACTTCTGCTCAACCTACCCCTCCTCATCACAATGACTCCACATTTACCAATACCAAACTGCATACATATATCACTGCTGAAAATACGGACAGTGTCAACAAGCACATCCAACTCCTTCTCACTTTTCCCGAAGAGCTTAAGATCGTCCATGAAGAGGAGGTGATTGATGGTAAGCTCTCCCCTTCCCAACTTGTATCCTGCTCTCACTTTTCGCAGCATAATGGTCAAGGGCATCAGGGCAAGGACAAACAACAGAGAGGACAGGCTATCTCCCTGGAAGATACCTCTCTTGATCTTCACGCTTCCCAAGGATACTCCAGTTGATGTCAACTCTGTCTCACAGGACCCCATACTCCTGCCTAGCAACTGTCTGATGTTATCTGCCACCCTGAAGATCTCCAGGCTTTTGGTGATCCAAGAATGAGGCACCATGTCAAATGCCTTTCTGTAGTCTATCCATCCCATGGCAAGATCAGTGTGTCTCCTCCTGCAATTCCCCATTACCATCTTATCAATAAGTAACTGGTCCTTTGTACCACGTGACTTCTTTCGGCATCCTTTCTGTTCGTCCGGTAACAAGTTGTTTGTGTGGAGGTGATGGTAGATTTCCTCAGACACAATGCTCGTCAACAGTTTCCACATTACGGACAGACATGTGATAGGTCTATAGTTGGTAACATCATTACCCTTGATTCGGTCTTTCATTATCAGAACTGTGGTACCTTTTGTCAACCACTCTGGCACCTCACCCGACACCAAGCAGTCATTGAACATGGCCGTCAGCTTCGGGTTGAGGGATGTTAAATGTTTAATCCAATACCCCTGCACACCATCTGGGCCTGGTGATTTCCAGTTGGTTAGTTTTTTGGCCTGCCCCTTAAGAGTTTCAACTGTGATACTCAAATCAGTTTGTTGTTGTGCCTGCTCACCGATCTCCCTCTGTACTGTCTCAATCCACCCTGCCTGGACATTATGTCTAACATCCTGCTCCCATATTCCTCTCCAGAATGTTTTAGTTTGCTCCGCCCCAGGGATCAAGTCGTTGCCTCTTTCTTTCCCCTCAAGCTGTCCAAACAGCATCTTCTGGTTGTTGTCGAACATGCGGTTCTGTTTATACTGACTGACTCTGTTCTCGTATCGCCTGATTTTTGCACTCTTTGCTACAATGCGTTGCTTCAGTTCCTCTAAGATAATATTTAGCTTTTTCCTCCTAGATTTGTATTTTATTTCCAGTCTATTTTTAGTGCCTATGTTTTTTAGTGTCCCATTCAGTAGTGACTCAAGCTTTCCTATGTCATTTCTCATTTCCCCGATTTGCCCACTCAGTCGCTTCTTCCACCACGGCTCTGCTCTTTCTTGTCTGTTTATTATTATTATTATTATTATTATTATTATTATTATTATTATTATTATTATTGGCGACCTACGTAGTAAATGGTATCATCGTGAGCTCCGCAAAGGTTTGTTATTTTCAGTTGTTTAAAATTGCCATTCATGGAAAGTTTTTATTAACTGTATATAAGTGCACATACACTGTTATCTGAAAAGGACACCCAAAAAGATTGGGGCCTTGTGCCAAAAATTTAAACTTTTATAATTATCAAACAACATTTTTTTTTTGAAAAACCATGGCTGACTCAGAGTCACTCCTTTCTCACAAACTAACACCTCACACCGACACCACCATTGTAAATATTACTACGTTTGCCAACACTAAAAATAAAAGCAGTAGCAATATTTTAAATTTGTCTCAGGCAGACATTCATTTTCCGCCATTACCAATGACTGCAGGTGTTAAAGCCGCCACAACCACTACCACCGCGACAACCACAACCCCCGACACCACCGCGATAACAGAAACAAAAGAACAAATAAATTAACTCGTGATATCGAAATGAATTCAACTAAAATGAATTCTTCCAAACCGAACACCACTGACGCCACCACCACCACAACTGAAACTAAAATTAATAATAACAAAAATAACGATAACAACAACAGCAACAATTACATTAAGAAAACCACCCTGTCTTTTGCCAGAGTAGCAAAAAAGTGCGAAGCAATCCATGTAACTCAGAAGGAATTAGATGAAGCCAAGAGAATGGTAAAGAGAGATGGGTACAGGGTCAGCCTTACCCCCCCCCCCCACACACACACACATACACACCTAATAAAATGGAGCACGTACCTTGTCCTAAGCGTTTGCTCTTTCGCTTTTTGTGGAAGGGATGCGCCCCGATGGTCAGGCGGCCCAACTGCTGTCAACACCTGCTACAAGGACGGCTGGGAATGCCGTGGCTGATGATGCGCAGACACGCGCTTAGGCTACGACATCTCCACCTCTTCCTCGACGGTGATCAGGTGTGGTCTCCGTTTATTAGACGCGTCTTTCCCCAGCTCGTCTCCTTGACAGAGCTGCAGTCCTGGGTCAAGCGATGACCGAGAAGGAGGGCTTGGAGATTGGAATGTCTGCAGACGCTCACAGCCCTCGACCAATCGGGCAATGTGATCGGTGGAAACTCCACCTCGGCGTTCTATAGAGGATTAGTGGAGGGAAGAGCGACGATGTACTTGGGGAAACTCTAGGCGTCGAGGAAAATCAACTAGCCAATCTCTTCGGAAGAACTTTTGGGCTGGGGCCTATGGACAACTTCCAGAAATTCCTGGCCTGGCAGTGCTACCGAGGAGCTTTGCGAGTTCGGGATAAACTCTACAGGCATGCCGTGAGCCGGGCATGTCCAAGATGCGCGCAGGGCGATGAAACCGTCCTGAACGCACTCGTCCAGTGTCCGAGCATTGCTGACTTGTGGGTTTCTGTCGAACACCTGCTGTCGCGTGTAGGACGGATACAGCTATCAGCTGTGTCCATCGTGAGGATTGCCCCGCCCTCTTCCTTTAGCCGGGAAGGGCAGGCAGTTTTTATCTGTCTGCTGGTCATGGCGAAAGAGATAGTATGGTGGACACGTTTGAAAGGGCTGAAGACGAGCACTTACCTCTTCGGTGATGCCCTGATTAACTTTTTCAAATTTCATTTAAAAAGGAAAATCAGGGTAGAGAGGGAAGTGCTCTCTTCCCAGCATTTTGTTGAAAGATGGGTGAGAGAAACAAGAATGGCCCCAGTGAATGGGCCTACTCTGAGTATGTGTCTGTAAATTAAAGGTGGAAAACTGGGAGAGGGGACTTGCCCTAGTGGTCAGGGTCACTGTGGCTTTTTAATGGGCTTTCTCCACGAATGTCCCTCGGAAGTCTCCCCCCTATTGGGGAATTGTTTTCATTGTTCTAATATTACATTCTCTGTTTCTTATTTTTTACACGCAGAAATGCCCATTTGCATCGTCCTGTATCGTACTGTACTGTCCTTAATGTATATGTTATGTAAACCCTTGTGGTTAATAAAGAAAGCATTATTATTATTATTATTATTATTATTATTGGCGACCTACGTAGTAAATCGTATCATCGTGAGCTCCGCAAAGGTTTGTTATTTTCAGTTGTTTAAAACTGCCATCCATGGACATTTTTTATTGTTAACTGTATATAAGTGCACATACATTGTTATCTGAAAAGGACACCCAAAAGATTGGGGCCTTTAGCCCAAAATCTAAACTTTTATAATTATCAAACAAAAATTTTTCTTTGAAGAATCATGGCTGACTCAGAGTCAATCCTCTCTCACAAACTAACACCTCTCACCGACACCACCATTGTAAATATTACTACGTTTGCCAACACTAAAAATATAAGCAGCAGCAATATTTTAAATTTGTCTCAGGCAGACATTCATTTCCCGCCATTACCAATGACTGCAGGTGTTAAAGCCGCCACCACCACCAACACCGCGGCAACCACCACCCCGACCACCACCGCGACAACAGAAACAAAAGAAAAAATAAATCAACTCGTGATATCGATATGAATTCAACCAAAATGAAATCTTCCACACCGAACACCACTGACGCCACCACCACCAAAACTGAAACTAAAATTAAAAATAACAAAAATAACGTTAACACCAACAGCAACAATGACATTAAAAAAAAACACCTTCAGTTTTGCCAGAGTATCAAAACAGTGCGAAGCATTTCAGGTAACTCAGGAGGAATTAGAAGAAGCCAAAACAATGGTAAACAAAGATGGGTACAGGGTCAGCCCCCCTCCCCCTCCACCCCCACCCCCCACACACACACTTAATACAATGGACCATCGACGCCTATGCACCGTGTCTTATCGAGCAATTAATATAAAATCGCGCCGAGTGGAATGGGCATCCGAGTCCCAAATCCAAAATGCTTTGGGACATGTGTGGGCAAAAAACCCCTCATCAGACGTGGGCAAAAATATGGAACCGTGGACGTGTTCTTTGAAACACCAGAGGAGGCTAGAGAACACTCCATGTCCCCATTAAGAAGTGACGACTTCACACTCGTCCCAAGCTATTGCGGCAAGAGACTCGTAAAGATCAGGGTGACCCACATTTCACCGGCCATCGAAATTCCCTGGCTAATAGTAGCCGTCTTCGCCGGCATCGAAGCCAACACCAAGACAATAGCAATAGCAAAATAAAAACAGAACTGGTCCGGATCTGGGATGGAGCTCCTGATCCAAGCGGACCAAAAAAGCATTGAGGAGTTCCCAGAGGTAATAGCTCAGTGACGGCAGCCACCTCATCGTAATTGTCGAGGGCAGAAGGCCTAGGTGTGTCGTTTGTGGTGAAGGAACCCACCTAAGGGCTTTCTGCCCTCAGGCTAAAAGGTTGAGGCCACCTCTCCTACCCACCCCAGTGACTCAACCATCAACACCACCAGCAGCAGAGATGACAGTAACAACTGTAGCAGCAACAACAGAAGCAACTATAACAGCAACAACCCCAGCAACAGTAGCAAAACCAACACCACCACTACCAGCAAAACCAACACCACCACCGCCCAACGCTTCAGAACTAGCACCAGCGCCTACACCATCCACCACGCCACAACCAAAACTAACGCCTGTGGAGGATGTTCCACTCCCCGGCCTATCACAACTAGAGACAGATTGTGACGACGAGGAGTGGGAAACGGTATCAGAAAAAAAGAAAAAAGAAACCAAAAAAGAAAAAATACTCTTCCTTCCCCATCAAAATACAAAATACAGAGGGAAACAAATAAATTAACAAACAAAAAAGTTAGGACAGATATGCCACCATCCACACCAGCATCACCAACCCCATCATCCCAAACACCAACGTCATCACCATCATTAACCCCAACACCATCATCACCTACACCACAAAAGTCACCAAAATGCGAAACAGAAACAAACCCACAACAAACGCAAACAAAACAAAACAACCAAAACGATACACACTACACAGCGTTAAATTTGAACAATAAACAATTATTACACTACATCCAACACAACACCAGCATCACAGAAAAAGACTACAAACAACCCAAACATTCACACCACCTCCACACATACAAATCACTCGCATCACACAGAAAACGTACATGACACTAAAACAAAAATTCTCCAAAGACATCGGAGACTTCCGACAAGCACTCTCCAGGAGGATTTATAAGGACACCCTTCCTGAGTAGGCCACAAGCA
The DNA here is from genome assembly GCA_964016885.1 of Eledone cirrhosa. Classification (NCBI taxonomy): domain Eukaryota; kingdom Metazoa; phylum Mollusca; class Cephalopoda; order Octopoda; family Eledonidae; genus Eledone; species Eledone cirrhosa. Next base: position 38,701,561 of record OZ024747.1, on the reverse strand, counting down.
ATAAAAAGGATGGAAAAACCGTCCTTTCTCTACGAGAAGTAAGGTAAGTGGTCTTTCCCATCTTTTCCACTCCTTTTCAACATGACCTCACTCAGAATAGGCAGCATAAATGCGCGTGGCTTGGGGTCGTCATGGAAGCAGGTCCACCTGATCAACGACCTCATGTCACTAAACATAGATGTAGTGGCCATCACCGAGACCAGAATCGCCGAAGCACGGTCCTTCGCACCAATCTTCGGCGGCTACGATGTGTACGCATCTCCCAGTCGTCCGGGATCGGGAGGAGGAGTTGCTGTGCTTTTTCAGAGAGGTTTGGATCTTGCCATACGGGCCATTTTCCTGGACCCAGAAGGTAAGTTGGTGGTGCTGGACGTGACCAGCGGTGACGGGCAAGCTTTCAGGTTAGTGGCCGTCTATGCCCCGACAGAAGCAGGGCGGCCTGATTTCTTCCGGCGTCTGGAGACCTTTCTTGGAACGTCCCGCTCTTTAGTGTTAGTGGGCGACTGGAACGGGATCTTAGATGCATGCTGGGATTGTGTGGGATTAGTGGATAGAGGAGGAGTGTGCAAGAGCCTCACCAACCTGATCAGGCGTTTTGAACTGTCTGACAGGTACCGATTGGATTTCAAGAATGTGCCAATGTGGACTTGGACAAATCGCATATGGTCATCCAGATCATATCTAGATAGAGTATTTTGTAGGGAAATAGATAGGTCTAGCATAGGCTGTCCACAATTCAAGATAGTCAGCTACACGGACCACAAATTCGTGAGCTGTGTGCTTGACTTAGATAGGCTTCATAGACGAGGACTCGGCTACTGGAAGCTAAACGCGTCCTTACCAGAGCGCAAGGCCTACAGAGACCGGATTAGTGAACTAGTTAAGCGGGCGTTGACGGGGGCCATCGTCAACAACAAGTGGTGGTTTGCTCTGAAAAGAGCAATTAGAATAGAGTCCATTAGGTTTAGTAAGGCTTTAGCAATAGAGAAAAATAGAGCAGAGGGAGAATTAGTTAGAAAATTAGACGAGGCGCTTGGCAAAGGCATTGCGACCGACGTACTTGCGGCGAAATTGGCCCTTGACCAATTCTTCAATGCAAAGCACGAAGGCTGCGTTGTCAGAGCTAGGGTGCGTGCTCTCAGACACGAGGGCACGAAAGCCGTTCAATGGGCCCGAGTGGCGGAGGCGCGTCGTGGCAACAAAGCCACGATCCGGTCTTTGGTGGACCACGACGGGCGCATGCTACTCGATCCCGGGCAAATGTGTGAAGCTTTTCAGCAACACTTCGTTCAACTGTTCGGGGGCAGCGGCGGGCCGGATCGAAGGATGGACTTTAGTGTCTACCTAGACCCACTGCCGCGGCTCTCGGCCACTGAGGCGGAGTGTTGCGAAAAGCCGATAACAGCAGCTGAAATATGGGAGGCAATGACTGGCTGCACAAGGGGTAAATCGCCTTGTTTGGATGGTCTGCCCTATGAACTTTACGTGCAGATGCCATACTTGTTCGGATGCCTCTTGGCGGACGTCTACTGCAACTGGCAACAGAACGGGAGAATTCCAAGCTCTGTGAGCCGAGAAGCCGTGACGCTGCTGAGAAAGGAACGAACGGGGGGGATAACATAGATAATTTTAGGCCCATAACTCTGCTAAACACAGAGTTCAAGATTTTGACCAAGGTGCTAGCAAAGAGGTTGGCGCTTGTCGTTGGTGGTCTGGTTGCAGAAACTCAGACATGCGCCATTCCCGACAGATCCATCCACGACAACCTCCACCTCATGCGATACATCGTAGAGAGTGTAGCTAGGGAACCTGGCACGGGTGGGTCTTTGATCAATTTAGATCAGTCGAAAGCCTTCGATAGGGTCGACCATCGTTACCTAGCGGCAGTCCTGAGGGCGGCTTCTTTGGGCCCATCTTCAGAGGCTGGATCGCTGCCATGCACAGCGACATCTGCTCTGTGGTGAGAGTGAACGGTCACCTTTCGGAACCGTTCAACATTATGCGCTCGGTCCGCCAAGGATGTCCCCTCTCGTCCCTCTTGTACGTATTGACTCTCGAGCCATTACTACACAAACTGGAGACGGTGAGGGGGGTCCCGCGCGAACTACGATGCGGAAGATCCGTGTCAGCATATGCGGACGATGTCACCGTAGTGGTGTCGAACGCCAAACACATCGAGGCTATCGGCACTACACTAAGAAAATACGAAGCAGTGACAGGAGCAATGATCAAGCAGGAAAAGTCAGTGGGCCTGCAGCTCGGCACCTGGAGAGGCAGGTCCATGCCGTCCAACAGCGTCGTCGGGCGCTGGACGGACGGACCGGTTAAATTGCTAGGGGTCCGGTTCGGTCCGGACCTCCAGACGGACAAAAACTGGGACGAGGTGACTAGCAGGGTGGTTCTCTCACCCACAAATGGGCCGAGAGGAAGCTCTCCCTGAAAGGTCGAGCGGAGGTGGCTAACGCGTACATCGCGTCCGTCATCTACTACCGCCTGACCATCGTACCTTGTCCTAAGCCCCGCCTGACTGCGCTGGAGCGGTTGCTCTTTCGCTTTTTGTGGAAGGGACGCGCTCCGATGGTCAGGCGGTCCATTTGCTGTCAACACCCTCTACGTGGAGGGCTGGATATGCCGTGGCTGATGATACGCAGACACGCGCTCAGGCTACGACATCTCCACCTTTTCCTCGACGGTGATCAGGTGTGGTCGCCGTTTGCTAGACAGGTCTTTCCCCAGCTCGTCTCCTTGACGGAGCTCGTCTCCTTGGGTCAAGCGACCCCGAGAGGGAGCGCTTGGAGACTGAAATGTGTTCAGGCGCTCACAGCCCTCGACTAATCAGGCAATGTGATCGGTGTTCTATAGAGGATTAGTGGAGGGGAAGAGCGACGACGTACTTGGAGAAACTCTAGGCGTCGACGAAAATTAACTAGCCAATGTCTTCGGAAGGACTTTCGAGCCGGGGCCTATGGACAACTTCCAGAAATCCCTTGCCTGACAGTGCTACCGGGGAGCTTTGCCAGTTCGGGATAAACTCTACAGGCATGGAGGTGCCGTCAGTCGGGCATGACCGAGATGCGCGCAGGGCGACGAAACCGTCCTGCACGCACTCGTCCAGTGTCCGAGCATTGTTGACTTGTGGGTTTATGTCGAGCACCTGCTGTCACGTGTAGGACGGATCCAGCTATCAGCTGAGTCCATCGTGAGGATTGCCCCGCCCTCTTCCTTTAGCCGGGAAGGGCAGGCAGCTTTTATCTGTCTGGTGGCCATGGCGAAAGAGATAGTATGGTGGACACGTTTGAAAGGGCTGAAGACGAGCACTTACCTCTTCGGTGATGCCCTGATTAACTTTTTCAAATTTCATTTGAAAAGGAAAATCAGGGTAGAGAGGGAAGTGCTCTCTTCCCAGCATTTTGTTGAAAGATGGGTGAGAGAAGCAAGTATGGCCCGAATGAATACTCTGAGTATGTGTCTGTAAATTAAAGGTGGAAAACTGGGAGAGGGCATTTGCTCTGGTGGTGAGGGTCACTGTGGGATTTTAATGGGCTTTCTCCACAAATGTCCCTCTGAAGTCTCCCCCCCCCCCTATTGGGGAATCTTTCTTTGTTATTTTATTACATCCTCTGATTTTTTTACACGCAGAAATGCCCATTTGTACCGTCCTGTATTGTCCTGTACTGTCCTTAATGTCTACTTTATGTAAACCCTTGTGGTTAATAAAGAAAACATTATTATTATTATTATTATTATTATTATCATTATTATTGTTATTGTTATTCCTTGAATCTCAGTCATTGATGTTGGTTAACTGGAAAGTCCGTTGGATTGAATATCAAGCAACTACCTGCAGCCTCAGATATTCAGGACGTATCGGAGGGTTCTTGCTGTTCCAAGCAAGCATGCTTTTTGAAGCGTTCCAAAAAGCGTGAAGGGGCCGATTTTCTTTAACCATCCCTGGAAACCTTTGGAGATAGTCCCCAGTGCGCCTATGACAATCGGGATCACTTTGACTTCATGGCAGTTCCAAATCCTTTTCACCTCCCACTTTAGGTCCTGGTATCGGTTAATTTTCTCCCTCTCCTTCTCTTGCACTCTCGTGTCGAACGGGCAGGCCACATCCACAATCAGGCACGATCTTTTTTCTTTGTCCACAACCACCAGGTCAGGTCTATTGTGTTCCAGTTTTTTGTCCGTCTGTATCCTAAAACCCCACAGCACCTTCACCTGACTGTTCTCCATCACCGCCTCTGGCCTATGCTCATACCATTTCTCAGAATGTGGTAGATTGTTTACTTTGCACAGGTGCCAGTGGATCACCCTGCCCATCACATCGTGTCTCCAGCCCTTATAGTGGGTCTGGGCTAGGTGTTTACACTCGGACACAATGTGAGCCACAGTCTCCTCTCTCTCTCCACAGATCCTGCACAGTGGGCTAGCCTCCTCCTTGTAGATATGGTGCTTCAACCACTTCGTTTTGAGGGCCTGCTCCTGCGCAGCCATTAGCATTCCTTCTGTAGCCTTTTTGAGGTCTCCTCTTCTCAACCAGTTCCATGTCTGTGGATCTCTAAATTCAGTTTTCTCAAAGAAGGTACTATGAAGGGATTTTCCCTTAAGGCTGCTCTTCCTCCTTGATGTTATTTCCTCCTTGGATATCCCCTGGCCTACTGTCCCCTCCTTCAGTGCAGCTCTGAGCATTGGCTCCTTACTATAGGTCACGTATTTGTATAGGTTGTTTTTCTCCATCTGAACACAGTCCTCTATGCTGATAAGACCTCTTCCACCCTCAGATCTCCTTAGGTAGAGTCTATCGACATCACTCCTCTTGTGGAACATGTTGTAGATAGTCAATATCTTCCTAGTCTTCCTATCCATTTCTTTTTGTTCAGCAACATTCCATCTCAGAATTCCCGCACTGTACCTAATAATAGACACAGCTCGGGAATTTACTGCGCTTATGGCATTTCTGCTGTTCAGATGTGACTTCAATACGCTCCTTACTCTCCGAATGTATTCAGTTCTTAACAATTCCTTCATTTTTTGTTCTTTATGCCATCAGCCTCCAGAACGCCCAAATACTTGTAACCTTCCTCAGAGTCAATTTCCTTTATCATCTCACCTGTTGGTATCTGGATCCCGTTACTTCTGCTCAACCTACCCCTCTTCATCACAATGACTCCACATTTACCAATACCAAACTGCATACATATATCACTGCTGAAAATACGGACAGTGTCAACAAGCACATCCAACTCCTTCTCACTTTTCCCGAAGAGCTTAAGATCGTCCATGAAGAGGAGGTGATTGATGGTAAGCTCTCCCCTTCCCAACTTGTATCCTGCTCTCACTTTTCGCAGCATAATGGTCAAGGGCATCAGGGCAAGGACAAACAACAGAGGGGACAGGCTATCTCCCTGGAAGATACCTCTCTTGATCTTCACGCTTCCCAAGGATACTCCAGTTGATGTCAACTCTGTCTCCCAGGACCCCATACTCCTGTCCAGCAACTGTCTGATGTTATCTGCCACCCTGAAGATCTCCAGGCTTTTGGTGATCCAGGAATGAGGCACCATGTCAAATGCCTTTCTGTAGTCTATCCATCCCATGGCAAGATCAGTGTGTCTCCTCCTGCAATTCCCCATTACCATCTTATCAATAAGCAACTGGTCCTTTGTACCACGTGACTTCTTTCGGCATCCTTTCTGTTCGTCCGGTAACAAGTTGTTTGTGTGGAGGTGATGGTAGATTTCCTCAGACACAATGCTCGTCAACAGTTTCCACATTACTGGCAGACATGTGATAGGTCTATAGTTGGTAACATCATTACCCTTGATTCGGTCTTTCATTATCAGAACTGTGGTACCTTTTGTCAACCACTCTGGCACCTCACCCGACACCAAGCAGTCATTGAACATGGCCGTCAGCTTCGGGTGGAGGGATGTTAAATGTTTAATCCAATACCCCTGCACACCATCTGGGCCTGGTGATTTCCAGTTGGTTAGTTTTTTGGCTTGCCCCTTAAGAGTTTCAACTGTGATACTCAAATCAGTCTGTTGTTGTGCCTGCTCACCGATCTCCCTCTGTACTGTCTCAATCCACCCTGCCTGGGCATTGTGTCTAACATCCTGCTCCCATATTCCTCTCCAGAATGTTTTAGCTTGTTCCGCCCCAGGGATCAAGTCGTTGCCTCTTTCTTTCCCCTCAAGCTGTCCAAACAGCATCTTCTGGTTGTTGTCGAACATGCGGTTCTGTTTATACTGACTGACTCTGTTCTCGTATCGCCTAATTTTGGCACTCTTTGCTACAATGCGTTGCTTCAATTCCTCTATGATAATATTTAGCATTTTACTCCTAGTTTTGTATTTTATTTCCAGTCTATTTTTAGTGCCTATGTTTTTTAGTGTCCCATTCAGTAGTGACTCAAGCTTTCCTATGTCATTTCTCATTTCCCCGATTTGCCCACTCAGTCGCTTCTTCCACCACGGCTCTGCTCTTTCTTGTCTGTTGTTTCCTCTCGCTTTTATACCTAGTAGTTTCCTCACCGTATTTGCTGTTGCTTTGAGGCTATTGTTGCACTGGTGAAGACTCCTCGCCTCAAGGTATGGGATGACTTTGTTTACCTTAGCTGTTGTTTCTTTTAACTTTTTCCTGTCTACAAATCTTAGGTTCATAGGTCTCCCACTATCATTGTTCAACTCATCTACCACTAAATTTAGGATGTCAACCGAATCTTGTCCTAGCCCGTCAGCATTCATCTCCTCAGTGGCCGTATCTCTGTTCCAGGTATTATTTATCTCAGTATTCAGATCATTGTCTGCTTCGGGTGGTTCCTCCGTTCTCAGGACCTCCTCACCTTCATTTCCCGCCGGCTCGCTTGTCTGGCATACTACACCCGCCATCTCCAAGCCATTCTCTCTGCTCAGTTCCTCCAGTTCCAGCTCGCTTATCTACCCATTAGTTCTTATTACCCGAGCCTGCCCGGCCAATTTTTGTTCATCTAATTTAAATAAACCAATCTCGTTCCAGATGTTATGCATCCGTCTCCTGTAGCCCCTCTCCTTGGGGTTACTTTTCAGGTAGCATTGCATAACAGTTCTATTCAATTCTTTCGTCCAGTTGGTTCTGGCCCCTTTCCTTCTTCTTCTTCCTCCAACATGAGCAGTATTTGGTTGACAGTCAGGTTCCTGCTGCTGAGCCAGGGGGCACCTGTTGGGTGAGAGTCTGTCACATGACGTTCTAGTCTCCATTTCACCGTTATTCGAACTGTTTATGTTCGATGTTTAAACACTCTTATCGAGGATTGGCGAATGTATGTTTACATAGCCATCTGTGGATCCGCCATCCCACTTGGCCCTTGTGTGGCATTATCACCACGCTGTATACGAACACACATAAACAAACAAACACACGGGCAGAAAGGGCCCCAAAAATGAATAAGCATAAGTTTCATTGTAATGTAGTATTCGAATGTCTGACTTAGTTTTTGTTTTTTAAGTTTTACTTTTTCCCCCCTCTTCTCTGTCCGTCCGCTTGCTTCTCTCTTCATTCTTATTTTCTATTATTATTATTATTATTATTATTATTATTATTATTATTATTATTTATATTATTTGATTATAATACCTTCTTAATTATCTTGAAATATGTTTCTATGGTGATAATTCTATGATGATAATTATTCTGTAGCTATTGTGAAGAGGAACCACAAGTACATGCAACATGCAACATGCACCTACGTTGAATTTCAAAGCAAACTACATGAATTACACACTCAGTTCTCATGTTACATAGACATGTTTACAGTTAATCACATTCTCTAATCGTGGTAACTCCGTTTTACCCAATTGTTTGCCTGTGCCGTACTTTCAAATATTCGATGGTTTTACTATTTGATTTGCGTTTCCTTTAATTAAATGAGAGTTTATAAAGTTTTCCCTGTTATCATTGTGTGTGCAGCTGCCCTCTTCTTATACTCAGCTTTGATGCGCCGTATTGCACCATACAATTTGAGTTGATATCATATTGTGCTAATTATTCTCCTCAACATTAATTTATCCATCCTTATGCATCCGTTCTTTGTCAAAACCTTTGTCGTGGTATGGAGCTTCTAGTTGTCTTTATCAGGCATATATACATTGATGCAGCACGTGTAAAGGAAATATCTTGAAAAAGTGATTTTCTTAAAGCACAGTAATAACGTGGGGGGAACCCTGCACATCTGAATTTAACATTATGCCAGTGAAGCAGTAAGGAAGTCATGTAATGCAACATTTTGCGATGGCAATTAATGCCATTAAGCTCCTAATCTTCATTTCATTTAAATTGGATTGGCAAAAATCTTGAACATACATGCTTTAACCTTATTTAATCCGTCAAAATTCGGAATTCAAATCTCCAAGTCAATATGCTTCTCTGCAAAGTCTGTAATATACCACACGTGAACCGGAGAAACATTTATATTTCTGTATCACCATAAGTTATATTATTAGTGGAGCAGTATTGTGTTTCATCATGAGTGTAGGCATCTTATTTCTATATTCGAAAACTTGGCTATATTAATCTAGTTTTCTCAACGGTGTTATTCAGTATTTTCTTTTCTCTTGCCTTCTTTTGTACATGTCTGTTGTATCAACGATACTTTCATATAGCTTTGAATTTTCTTCTCACATGAAGTGTATTTTTTATGAATGTGGTAGTTCTGTAATATTCGACTTCGTGTCTTAAACGAACCGATTCTATAGGTTGTTTAATAATGTTTTATATTCTAGCTTTCAACATATTGATTTAAAATGGTGTCTCCTTTCAAACATATTTTGCGTATTTCATTAACGTTGAACATTTCTAAGTATCTGATTGCATTTAAGATAAATGTCAGTGACATTGGCGCTAAGAGAATGCGAATCAAATTTGATTTATCTCGTAAAGAAATTTATAGACAACATTTCACTGTTATGAGATATGATATATTTGACATATAGAACTGTAGAAGACAATATACTCCATATATTTTAATTTTACAATCGATACATACAACGAAAGAGATATACATATATACACATGTCCTGAACTATTTTTTAGAGAAGGAGTTTGCCAGCATGTTCATTGTGATGTCTCATGTTTGAACCGTAGTGTGATGTAGTTGCTGCATGTATTTTCCCTCAGATACCCGGAGGATTCTCAGCATGCATGTGAATGTGCAATTATTTTTTTGTTCTGTTTGTGTTTTAATGTGCATGGCCCACACTCGTATATGTATGTATATATATATATATATATAACGAAGGAAATGTGGTAAGGAACCAGGTGGACCATAACGCACCAAAGTACTCAATACTTAGTCCAGAATTAGCCGTCGAAACGGCTTGAGCTCAGCTATCGGGGTCCTACTCGTTCCTATATATATATATAAATATATTTATTAAAATAGCCGATTAAAGTTTAATCTGTTATTTTAATAAATATTTTCTCTAGGGTTCTTATATATTTGATATATATTTATCCTTATCGAGGCCTCTTTGGATTTTAGTCATCAAATTTATTATTATTACTATATACACACACACACATATATATATATATAGGCACCCGTTTATGTGTGTTGTCATGAGGCAAATAATTATGTGTATACTCTGGTAATGTATCTTACATTGCTCATTGAGTGCGCTGAGATACAACCGGTGCTGGCATTGATAAATATGGTGGGTCCGTTAACCTTATTATATATATATATATATGTGTGTGTGTGTGTGAATGAAGTAAGTCCATCGGAAAAGTCCAGGAAAAAAGAGTGCTCTATGTAGGCAACAGAGATTAATTATTATTATTATGTAATAAACAACATAAGGCAATTATTCCATTTACCAGTGGTTTCTTAAAAGCAAAAGGTTTTGCTTTCAATCCTCAGAATGAAAAAATCCTGGTTTGTTTATTGAATTTGGATTTTAAAAAACAAAAATGCAATCTATATGAAAGTGAGGCTGGAGAAGGGAGAAGGAAAGGAAAAATAAAATAAAACTACACATGCAAACACACACACAAAAAAACACAAAAGCATACTTACACACACATACATATATACATATATATATGTACGAATACATATATACATATACACATATATATAAAACGTACACTTACATACACATACACATATATACACATATACACATACATACATTCATACATACACACACACACACACACACACACATACACACACAAATATATATATGTATATATATATATATATATATATATATATATATATATATATATATATATATATATATACATATATATATATATATATATACACACATACACATGTGTGTGTACAAGCATACACATACACAAACATAGCCATTCACACACACATATACATACATACATTCACACAAACATACAAAACGTACATACATACACATACATGAATGCACTCCTCTACATATTCACACACGCAAATAAATATAAGAAAAAAATATATATATATATATATTAAAAAATGTTTGACACCGTTACATGAACCAGCTAACAGGACAGACACGCGTGGTAAGTAATACACACAAAAGCACGTATACATACGTACGAAATAGTAAACACATGCACTCACTCTCACACATAAATATACATATACAAATACATAAACACATACATACATACACAAACACGCACACGTATACAATATATACACACACACATGTATATGTAATTATATACACACACACACATATATATTTATATATATATATATATATACAAAAATATAAACGCACACACACACACACACACATATAAGTATACATACACACACATATACATACATAGCTAAACAATTATACACATGCAAATACGTATATATCATAAACACGAACAACTAAATGTTTCCTTCAATCTTCAGAATGAAAAAAACCTGGTTTATCCACATATACATACATATACACACCCAAATATACATATATATACACATACACACACACACATATATATATATATATATACATACATATATACATATATATATATATATATATATATATATATATATATATATATATATATATATATACGCACAAAAATCATTACACATACACATAGGTATGTGAAGGGCAAAACAAAAAGAATATATGGGGGGGTGCATAATAGGAGGTAAAATATAAGGGGAGGTAAGGGAGAACATTTTTTTTTTAAATATACAAGAGTAGAGAACGTAGAATCAGCAAAATAAAAACCGTAGCAGAAGTAAAGAGCAGAGAAGTAGTTCAAGGCGGTTGATTTATCATAGGAGTGGCAATCCAGTTACAGATCAGATGCGATTTCAGATGAGGACAGCATCTGAAGATCTCAGTCTTTGAGTTAAGGCAAGCGGAAGTGGCTCTCAAGTTTAGCAAAATTCTATACTTTTCTGTGGTACACAAAGAACAATTCTTTGTGCCCCTTTGGTACTCCCTCGAATGGTCTAATATAGACCAATCAATAGAGTACGGGATGTTACTATCCTTGAGGTCCCATACCTTACTTACGAGGGCCGTTGATGTTCGTTTATCGGAGTGCTTAAAAGAAGCGACATGTGAGTAAAATCTGGTTTTAAACCTGTCCTGGGTCATACCGACATATCGCTCACACCTGGCTGGCTGGTTGTTGATTACTGGCGTTATCTTTGCCTCATAAACGACAGATTTTGTGTTACATTTACCCTGCAATGGGCATTCATCCGGCTTCCTGCAACTGCATCCTGGATTTATTCTCGTACGGTTTGAACTGGTGATTTTGGACTTCATAGATGGGCAACAAGAGTAGCTGATCTTAACTATATTCCTATTAAAAATCTTATAATATCTATGATTAGGAGGAAAATGTTTGTCTAATAGTTCAAGGAATTTCCTTCCTCCATTAGTTTTGACAGTTAGAGAGAAGGGGGGTGTGAACCAAATAATCTTCCTTTTCCTGTTATTATGGTTAGTTTTAGGGGGGAGGAGTAGGTAAATAAGAAATTTTTTCTGTAAAACAACCGCTGTTCTTAAGGGCTTTATTATAATAAGGGGCGGCTTTATTAAAAAAGTCTATAGACGAAGATAAGGTAGAAATCCTACGGCTAATGTTAGGAATAAGATTATTAAAAACTATAGGGGGATGGCAAGACTCTTTGTGTATATACCTAAGATTTTCATTAGGTTTATGATAGGGTTTAAAAGAGGCAGTAAGTAGATCAAGATTAATATCAAGAAAGATAGCATTAGTAAGGTTCGTATCTATCGTAATTTTAAGGTTAAGATTAGCAAAAGTATTGATTAAATCTTTACGGAATTTATCAAGATTATGGCCGTTGGTGGTATGAGAAACTGCTAATCCGTCATCACGGTATAAACCGATATTATGGGACGGAAATTTCTCTTTGAGTGTGTGGAGAAGGAATAATCCTACTAAGTCACACACATCCGCACTGTCATATGAACCCATTGCAACGTCAAAAGAGTTTTCAGGGTTTGACTTTTTAACCCAAATATTATCATTAGTAAAAAGTAAATTTTTTCTAGCATGAAAGATAATGTCCTCTTCTAATTTAGAGGTATTAATGATGGGTCTTGCAAAATCTAAGGCATTAGTTAATAAGGAAACAGTAATAGAAGGGTAAAAATCGACAATATCAAATTGGGTAAATCTACACTTATTTTTACCGTGTATATTATTGAACCAAGAAATAACAGAGGAAGTATTTAGCCACTGTGATAGGACAGTGTTAGTTCTAATTTGGAGAATTATTTTCTTAAGATTTTCTTACTTGCAAGGCCAACCTCGGATTTAGCCGGGTTAATCAGTCTACAACTAGGTCGATTAGTAAAGTTCAATTTATGGTCTTTAAGGTAATATATGCTTTACGCTTAGCTAAGCTTTCAATCCGGTTATCTATTTGTAAAGAACTAGCTAGTTCTTTAGCTTCTTTATTGATAGTATTGTAGGTTTATTAGTAGTTAATTGATATTTATTGGTAATACTATTAGATAAAAGTTGGTTATACAAAATACTATTAACTTCAAAGAGGTTTTTAGTTTTATCAGAAAGAACGAAAGTGTTTGTAGAATTTCTAAAATTAGAAATATCGTTAGAAAGTTTAGTTTGAAAGTTATTATTGTACTTACAAAATTTGATATCACTAATTATATTAACGAGGTCTAATTCGAAGTTGGCCATGTCTTTAATTCTAGGTGGATATTTGCGGGATTTAATGTCAAAACAATCTTTAGTATCAGCACTGAATAGTCCATCGTGAACCATTGCCTTCCATCTCATTCTTTTAACGACTTGTTCGATTTTATCTATGAGGATTTTGGTGTAAGTTGTGTTGGAAGGAGTGGGTATATTTTTCATTGAATAATCCAAATCATTGAATAATCCAAATCATATATATATATATATATATATATATATATAAATATATATTGTTATACTTTGGGAGGGTCATGTTGCCAATAAGAAACACACGCACCAGTTGCTTTCACTTCAATTTATTATAATAAATTTATAAATTTATAAATTTCTGGTTGGTTGGTTGGTTCCACAACCAGATAGTTGTTTATATATTGTCATAGTTCTTTCGTCACACACTATGTGACCTCTTCAGTGACTGGGGATTCCTTTATTTATTTCTGTGCCTCTCCTTTGTCCTGTCCTACGCCATTTTGTTTCTGTGTGTGTGTTGTTTGCTCAGTCTGCGCATGCGCCACATCCGGGTGTATGTGTGTGTTTATGTTCCTTTATTTGTTTGTTTATTTACATGTTACTGGTTGGTTGTTTGTTCTATGTGTGTGTGCGTTTTCATTTTGTCCTTAATTGTAAGTTGTGATGTTGCTGTTCCACTCATATTTTCTATTTAATTTTGGTTGTAATTTTTTATGTTTATTGTCTCTGTGATTTGTCTAATCGTTGCGTCTTTTCTGTGTGTAGATTCTATTTTTATTTCTATGTTCTCTAATTTACCCTTGTGTTCTATTTTAGCATGTTGGTAGAGTACAGATGATTCTTTACTATCTTGAAGATCTCGCCAGTGTTCATTTATCCGTTCCCCTACACTACGAGCTGTCTCACCTATGTACACTATATTTTTGTCTCTACATTGTCCTTCAGTACATCTTATGCTATACACTACATTTCTAGTTTACAGTTAATATAGGGGCTTATTTTACAGGTTATACATTTCTCATCTATACATGAGGGTCTTTGAAAAGGGTATGTCTTGCTAATAAGTGTTTTTACGGAGGTACCTGGTCTTTCTACTATCTTATTATTGAGTTTATGTTTATCTAGGGCCCTTCTAATTTTGTAAGCTAATTCACCTCTAGGGGTTGTATCGTTGAGCATTACACTATGGTATATATTGCTATCATACCATGAGTTTATTCTATTAGCCTTGTTCCTAGTTCTTTCTATTCTATTCCAAAATGTGCTCCTATACAAGGGGCAGGTATCATTTATGTCATTATTTACCATTTTTCCCCATTTGGTTCTGGCTCTTCTATATACTCTGATTTTATCTCTCTGATTGTAGCCAGAGAAATGCATACGGTGGATGAAGTGTTGTATGTGTCTCTCTAGTTCTTCGGGGTTGCACATGCGGGATACGTTTAGACAAGAGTAATTATGAGAGACATAGAAACAACCATGAGGCTGTTGGTTGAAATAGAAATAGAAACAACACAACTAACAATAACAATAGCACTAGTACACATAAAGCAGCAGCCTGGAACTCTACTTTTTATAATCCCTCCGATAAATCGTTCGACCTGTGACGAGTCCACGCCACGACTTTACCATTTAACAAACGCACGCAATTGCCGTCGCACGTCGATGAACAAACAGAAGCACAATTTAGTATAGCTAGATCCGAACTTAGAAATATTATAGAACAGCATAGCAAGAAGCATAATAGATTGGAGGCCTAACAACTGGGAGAAATATCTGCAAATGGCTTGCGTAAGCTCATACAGCGCTCGCGAAATGGAGAGAGAGCATGCTTTCCAACAGACAAGTCTGGCAGAATGTCGGTTGACAGCCTGCCAAACTACATCCAGGCAATGCAACCCCACATCACTAACACAAGAGAGGTAACACCACAGGAGCATGAGGATAGTGAAAAAGCCCTCAATGCCCATATGGTGATGTCGACGAATATAATGCAGCCCAACAAAAGGACGGCCAACAACTTCCATAAAGACCATAACACGGGCAGTGACAGCACGGAGGACCTCCTCAGCAGAATCGGCGAGAGTAACCGATCTAGGGACCTAACAAACTGCATAATAGGTAGTATGGATGTTGTGTCCCTGTATCGATCTATTGACGTGGATTTTGCTGTGGAGAAATGCGTAGAAAGGATCACTGAGAGCAATGTTGAGTTCCGTGGGATTGATACCAGTGAGTTGGGACTCCTACTTAAACTTACCTATAGTAATAATTACCTAGACATATATGACCTTAGCAACCTGTGCCCTACAAGACCAGCAAGAGGCAGACCTACCATTACCTCAATGGCCAAGAAAACCCACACAGATAGATGGAACGGGTGGACCAGAGCCATACGGACACCCGAAAACCACGATGAACTGAAGAAAATGATTGCACATGCGGTAGGGGCCAGCATAAAATTAACCCTTAAGGAACATATGTTCAAATTTAATGGAAAAACATATGCCCAAGAGGAAGGAGCACCCATTGGTGTTAGCATTGCAGGCGACATAGCTAACTTATTCATGGTATGGTGGGACAGTAGATTAAACTTAAACTTAAAGAACAATTAGAAGACCCCTTAACCCTGAAAATGTACTCCCGCTATGTTGATGATATAAAGATCGTAGTTAAGACACCCCCACTAGAGAACAGTCAGGAACTAGAGAAAACACAATGGAAAGCATCCAGCAAATAGCTAACTCCATCCACCAGAGCATTAGAGTTACTATAGACTACCCAATTAAACACCCCAACCATCGATTACCTGTACTAGACACAGAGCTCTGGTTAGATACCATTAATAACAAAAAACACATCCTCCATTCCCATTATGCCTAACCCATGACTTCCAAACATCTGATCCACCGAAACTCGGCCATTTCGGACCATACCAAAATCAACATACTGATTGCGGATTTGGTACGGGTGATGAGAAACGTGTCCCGCATGTGCAACCCCGAAGAACTAGAGAGACACATACAACACTTCATCCACCGTATGCAGTTCTCTGGCTACAATCAGAGAGATAAAATCAGAGTGTATAGAGGAGCCAGAACCAAATGGGAAAAAATGGTAAATAATGACATAAATGATACCTGCCCCTTGTATAGGAGCACATTTTGGAATAGAATAGAAAGAACTAGGAACAAGGCTAATAGAATAAACTCATGGTATGATAGCAATAAATACCAGAGTTTAATGTTCATCGATACAACCCCTAGTGGTGAATTAGCTTACACATTTAGAAGGGCCATAGATAAACATAAACTCAATATTAAGATAGTAGAAAGACCAGGTACCTCCGTAAAAACACTTATTAGCAAGACATACCCTTTTCAAAGACCCTCATGTAAAGATAAGAAATGTATAACCTGTAAAATAAGCCCCCATATTAACTGTAAAACTAGAAATGTAGTGTATAGCATAAGATGTACTGAAGGACAATGTAGAGACAAAAATATAGTGTACATAGGTGAGACAGCTCGTAGTGTAGGGGAACGGATAAATGAACACTGGCGAGACCTTCAAGATAGTAAAGAATCATCTGTACTCTACCAACATGCTAAAATAGAACACAAGGGTAAATTAGAGAACATAGAAATAAAAATAGAATCTACACACAGAAAAGACGCAATGATTAGACAAATCACAGAGGCAATAAACATAAAAGAATTACAACCAAAATTAAATAGAAAATATGAGTGGAACAGCAACATCACAACTTACAATTAAGGACAAAATGAAAACACACACACACATAGAACAAACAACCAACCAGTAATATGTAAATAAACAAATAAATAAATGAACATAAACACACACAGACACCCGGATGTGGCGCATGCGCAGACTGAGCACACAACACACACACAGAAACAACACACGCAGAGAAATGACGTAGGACAGAACAAAGGAGAGGCACAAAAACAAAGAAAGGAATCCCCAGTCATTGAAGAGGTCACAGAGTGTGTGACAAAAGAACTATGATAATATATAAACAACTATCTGGTTGTGGGACCAACCAATCAACCAGAAATTTATAAATTTATAAATTTATTATAAATTTATTATAATTAATTGAAGTGAAAGCGACTGGTGCGTGTGTTTCTTATTGGCAACATGACCCTCCCAAAGTATAACAATATCGGTTTCAACACACGATTTCAGATAAATAATCTTGCTAAACAAATTCAGAAACGAAATATATATATATACATATATTTAATACAATAACAGAGATAGTTTAAAGCTAAATTCTGACTGGTAACCATCTCACTCAACAAACATTAGGTTATATTAAAATATAAACCCAATTTAAGTGTTTGGTGTGCTAACAATATGTATAATGTGGAAAAACCAGTTGTAACTAGAATCCTAGTCATTTAGAACATTTAGGGTACATAATTGTTATTAGTGTCAAAGGCATCATGTGGAGAGTCAGGACTTAGGAAGATATTCCTCTTGAGATAAAATTAAATTAAGTTTAAACCTAAATCGTCAACCACCCATAGACAACCTAATATAATTTTACACAACATGGCCATGAATAAAAGTAAATATGATCATAGTATTGAAAGTCCAAACCCTGTACAAAGGGCGCCATGAAAAATTTAAATCACGCCACAGCAATAACCCTAAGAAACACCACAGAAACCAAAATATAGATAAGAAGGAACCTAATACCACACTAAACAGTAGTATGAATAACAACCATAAGAATAATAGAAGAAGAAGTAACATATTTTTAACCCTTCGTTCAACTAAAATATATCAACAAACATACCTAAAGCTTTCTTCTCTACTCTAGACAAAAACTTCCCAAGTAACCATAAATACCACAACCTATTTAACAAAAACACAATTAAAATATCCTACTCCACCACACCTAACATAGCAGACCCTATAGCAAGCACTAACAAGAGAAAGATTTAAAAGTACTTCAAATTCCACCAAAGTAATAATGTCCAGCATAGAAATAACGTGAACAACAACACAGTACAAGACTACAGCAAGTCATACTAATAATACAAATAGTAATAACACTCACCATAATCATAACACTAGAAGTAGAAACAGAAACAATCACTCAAATGCACACACCCTTAACCAGTATACTAGTAAACAAAACAATTGTAATTGTAGGGCTAACAGGACATGTCCATTAAATAAGAACTGCCTAATTAAAGACATTGTCTACTCCGGTACTGTAACCGCCAATCACATCTCGAAAGTATATAAATGCTCTACATCGAATAGCTTTAAGACCAGATATAATTGACACCTTCAATCTTCAGGAACCCTAAACTTAGCAACGTAACCGCAATACACACATACATACACTCATTAAAATTAAGTAATATACCATACACCTTAAAATGAGAAGTGATAGCTACGGCCCCTTCATATAGACCACCTAACAAATTGTGTAACCTTTGCATCCTCGAGTCTAAAAATATTCACACTAACCTTAGCCTACTAAATAGGCAATCAGAGATCTTCTAAACCTGTCCGCATTACCATAGATTCTCGTCTCACTACTTCAAACATATCAACTAATTTACGATTATAGGTAAATATTGCTGATGAGTTGTAACAACAACGAAACTAGTTCAATATTCCTTGTCTGGCTTTCTGGTGAATAGAGGAAAGGTGTTTCCTCAAAAACCAGTATGACTCTAAAAACCGGTTTGTCTGTGTGTTTACATACAGAATAGCTGGATACTCACAGTAAATAACCAGTGAAAGACTTGGTACATCTACATATGTATACGTGTGTGTATTCATATGCATACTAGTATTTCAGTATACATATATGGATGTACGTTTTTAACTTAATTGTTTAAGCGTCAGTCATACAAAAGTGAGTTACAAACGAAACGAAATTTAATTTCGTTTCGTTATTTGTTTTTATCGTCTCCGTTGAACCGGTACGTACTCACACTCTATGCAAATTAGTCTGCCCACTACTAATTTTCATAGAAAAAGCATATAACGATATGTGCTTTTACGATTCTCCAGAAAGGCCGGTAGATAGGTAAATATTGCTGATGAGTTGTAACAACAACGAAACTAGTTCAATATTCCTTGTCTGGCTTTCTGGTGAATAGAGGAAAGGTGTTTCCTCAAAAACCAGTATGACTCTAAAAACCGGTTTGTCTGTGTGTTTACATACAGAATAGCTGGATACTCACAGTAAAGTAACCAGTTAAAGACTTGGTACATCTACATATGTATACGTGTGTGTATTCATATGCATACTAGTATTTCAGTATACATATATGAATGTACGTTTTTAACTTAATTGTTTAAGCGTCAGTCATACAAAAGTGAGTTACAAACGAAACGAAATTTAATTTCGTTTCGTTATTTGTTTTTATCGTCTCCGTTGAACCGGTACGTACTCACACTCTATGCAAATTAGTCTGCCCACTACTAATTTTCATAGAAAAAGCATATAACGATATGTGCTTTTACGATTCTCCAGAAAGGCCGGTAGATATGTAAATATTGCTGATGAGTTGTAACAACAACGAAACTAGTTCAATATTCCTTGTCTGGCTTTCTGGTGAATAGAGGAAAGGTGTTTCCTCAAAAACCAGTATGACTCTAAAAACCGGTTTGTCTGTGTGTTTACATACAGAATAGCTGGATACTCACAGTAAAGTAACCAGTGAAAGACTTGGTACATCTACATATGTATACGTGTGTGTATTCATATGCATACTAGTATTTCAGTATACATATATGGATGTACGTTTTTAACTTAATTGTTTAAGCGTCAGTCATACAAAAGTGAGTTACAAACGAAACGAATTTTAATTTCGTTTCGTTATTTGTTTTTATATATATATATATATATATATATATATATATTTATTAAAATAACAGATTAAAGTTTAAGCAAAGAATCACTGCTTTCACCCTTAACGGGATCTTCTGAAACTAACAAAGTCAATCTGTAAACGCAGAACTGGATATTTCAAAAAACATTGCAAACGGAGGAAGACAGGAAGACGATACTTTGGTTCGTGGTTACGTTCGCTGGCAAAGAACGGGGAAAAACGAATAATACGTCATTAATAGGAGCGGTGAAAAACAATTACGCGCAAAGACAAAACCACGTTTATGGTATAAAAGAGGTCGTAGACTAATGTTCTCTTATGTGGTGCATAGAGACGTTCTCTGGCAATGAACGAAAAAACGAAGATAATAAGTCATATGTGGAGCGTGGAGAACAATAGCACGCAAAGACAAAACCACGTAAATGGTATAGGAGAAATCGTAGACTAAAATTCTAACTAGGAGACCAAATGAATCTCCGCTACAAAGTTAAGAACAAAGTAAATAAATACTATACAGACATAATAGAAACAAATAATACATACACGCAAACAGATACGTACATACACAAGCATACGCAAAACCTTACCATGGGTATACAAAACCACGCACACATAAATATGTGTGTGTGTGAATGCTTGTGTACAAATAAACAAATAATTATATAAACGTATAAAAGTAAATAAATACGTACCCGTTATGGGTGAAAGCAGCGATTCTTTGCTTAAACTTTAATCTGTTATTTTAATAAATATTTGCTCTACGGTTCTTATATATTTGATATATATTTTCCTTATCGAGCCCTCTTTGGATTTTAGTCTTCAATTTAATTATTATTACTATATATATATATATATATATATATATATATATATATATATATATATATATATGCAAAAGTTTTTTTTAAGATTGTTGGGTTACAACGAGTAAATATTTTATAACTGATATAAAAGCACTCAACAGTTTCTGGAGTAGGTTTACTACCAAATCAACTTTTTAAATGGAAGTTGCATTATTACAAGGTATGTCACTAATTATTTATAAAACAGCTTATGTATTGTATTTTGTCTGAGGAAGGCATACCATATTTTTAATATGATATCCCAGAAATATATATAACGAAATAAATATGGTTTTATAAATATAGTTTACATTTGTTTAATATCGTATATATATATATATGTGTGTGTATATATATATATATATATATATATATATACATATACATATATATATATATGTGTGTGTGGTGTATGTGTGTGTATGTGTATGAGTGTGTGCAAATATATGTGTGTGTACATATATGTCTATACATTATCACACATATGTATATACCTTATATTATACATGCATATACAAACTATGTAAAAACTATCTAGTTTTAATAAACTAAATTAAAAAATGTTTTAACCACCTCCACACAAGTTTAAAAGATAGCAATTGTATAACCAAGAATATTTTATATTTGATATACTCTATATAGATTAATTTATAACACTATCACAATATTATAACAACCCTTAATTTATCAACAA
This sequence comes from Eledone cirrhosa, assembly GCA_964016885.1. Taxonomy (NCBI): domain Eukaryota; kingdom Metazoa; phylum Mollusca; class Cephalopoda; order Octopoda; family Eledonidae; genus Eledone; species Eledone cirrhosa. The sequence continues at coordinate 38,679,968 of OZ024747.1, read as the reverse complement.
CATTAATTACCTCCCTTTGTTATTAACCCTCTTTACAACTTCCTGTGTAAACTTATAAAATTAGGAACCTAACGGTTTACCAATATCTTAATAACCCCAGCAAAGATAATTTACAGATAAAAAATGCATAAGATAATATACCTAAAATAACAACATGGCCAGTAATTCGGGGGAATTTACATTTAACAAAAAAACACCTATTGACTATAAAAGACTCAAAATAATCCCATGGTTAATAGCTGTGAGTAACAAACAATACAGGCACATAAATACGAACTACAACACAAAAACACTTAAATGAAAATCACATACCCAACTCTATCTAGTTCTTTACATTACACCTTACATAAAACATACCTACATTAGCACCACATGCCTCTCTAACAAATTGCACACTATCTTAACCATTTATAACACATATAACAGGCTTTAACAACCCCACACAAAATAGGTTTATTTCAACTGTATTATAACTCTTTCCTCATACATGTATTATTGACTGTATTGACTCCTGCATTGTACACCAATCGTCCTTGCTCATAACTTCTGTGCCTGTGTTTTTTTGCCTGTGATTTTTTTGCTTGTGCTTTTTACTTTTACTTATAGCTATTATACTTCAAACCTGTGCTGCCTGTATTTGTGTTATTTCAAGCGGAACATCTTTTTAACACCCGACTCTCCACATGATGCCTTTGGCACTAATAACAATTATGTACTCTAAATGTTCTAATTGACTAGGACTCTAGTTACACGTTTTCGACATTCCTTATGCTCCGATGATTCCAGACTTCCCTCTGGAAGAAATAATTCCCAGCTAATAAATGTTCTAAACTAATGTTTGATCGTTTTAACACTTTGTATCTCGGCTCTGTAAAACACTTGAACATTTGCATTGGGGCTCTTGTCATACCCGTAACCGGATAGTACTTAGTACTACCCTACATATATATAGTTATATCAAACATATATAAATATAAATAAAAATATTACTATATATATATATATATATATTAGAAAGTGAGTATTCTTTTACAAAATGAAAAATAACCGAGGTGTCCTACACGAGTGAAAGTATGAAGAAAAAGAGATGAAATCGAAAATGCAACTGGAGTCTTATTTTTTTTTTAAAATATATATATTTATTTGGTTCCTTTACCGGTTTCGCAGTTCTTCTGCTTTTCAAAAGGTGAGTTGAGATGGGGGGTCTGTGGTTTTTCTCACATCTGGTTGGTCTCTGAATGTTACTTGTTTTATATGGAAAAAGTGGCTCGAAATGCCAGGTTTTTCGAGAAGTAATTTGATTGGTTTGTCAATAATTATAATAAATTTCGCGCCAGTTTGCTTTACAATAGTTCTTCAAATAAGAGGGGGGGGGGTTGTCACAGGTTGTTTTTTTCATATATGAGTGTTTGAATTTCTTTTTACTTGAAAAAAGGAGGCTCACGAAGGCTTTATTTTGGTTGGTTATAAATGAAATTATGGCTGTCACGTGAACAAGTTTTCATTTAATTTTTGTGCCCTTATTTGGAAATCCATTCTGTAGCCTTTTTAGAGAATTTTTTGATAAGTGAAAGATAATGGTCAAGAGAAAGGGATGGGATAATTGTTCTGGTTCAGTGAATATGGTTAGTTCGCTGGGGTGTCAGAATTCAGATTTTCTATTGAATAAAGAAAGTAAAGATATGTGTGTTTATTTGTGTGCTTGTGTGTGTGTGTGCGTGTGTGTGTGTGTGTGTGTGTGTGTGTGTGTGTGTGTGTGTGTTTGAATTTCTTTACTTTAAAAAAAGGTGGCTCACGAAGGCTTTTTTTTAATAAACGTAATTTGATTGGTTATAAATGAAATTTGGCTGTCACGTGAACAAATTTCATTATATTTTTGCACCCTTATTTGGAAAACTATTCTGTAGTCTTTATAGCGAATGTTATGACAATGGAAAGATAGTGGTCAAGAGAAATGGGATTGGGAGAATTGTTCTGGTTCAGTGAATATGGTTAGTTCGCTGGGGTGTCAGAGTTCAGATTTTCTATTGAAGTGAAGATATGTATGTTTATTTGTGTGCTTGTGTGTGTGTATGTGTGTGTGTGTGTGTGTGTGTGTGTGTGTGTGTGTGTGTGTGTGTGTGTGTGGGTGTGGGTGGGTGTGTGTGTGTGTGTGTGTATGTGTGTATTGGAAGATGATTCTATTTGTAGAAATGGGGGAGGGAGTTGTGTGTGTGTGTATATGGATGTTATGTGTGTGAATGCGAGTATGTTAAGATGGAGAGAATATATATTTTGTGTGTGTGTATATATATGTGTGTAGGAAAGTGGTTCTATTAGTAGAAATGGGGAGGGAATTGTGGGTGTGGGGGTTGTTATGTGTGTGTATGGGTGTTATGTGTGTGGGAGTATGGTTAGCATGTTAAGATGAAGAGAATATATATATATATATATTGTGTGTGTGTGTATGTGTGTGTGTAGGAAAGTGATTCCTTTAGTAGGAATATTTTTGAATGAACATATTTTCCTTACTTATTCGTGTTTGCTGTTGTATTGTCAGTGCAAACGTATGTTAAGGTTTATTTAGTTCGGGTTTTTATTTTCTAAAGTAGAAGGTGTTATGTGTGTGTGTGTATGTCATATTATGGTGTTGACATAATGTATATTAAACCATATTTAATGTTGGTCTATATTTTTGAATAAACATATTTTCCTTATTTATTCGCATTTGTTCTGTTGTATTGTTAGCGCAAAGGTAAAATGGGAAGACTTGGAATTTGGGTGTCTTATTACTTGCGCAAATGTCTAGATGTGCACTTAGTGGTATCTGTCTCGTGGTTGGATCTCGTAATTGTTGGCGATGAACTGTCATTCTGTTTCTGAGTGTGAGTTTAGTTTGTCCTATATAATCTTCATTGCATCCTTTACATTTAATGGCATCAATCAGATTTTTTGATGAGCAAGTGAAGTGATTTTTTACAGTAAAATTTTGTCCTTATTTAAATGTATACGTGTTGCCTTCAATGAGGTGAGTGCAGATTCCACAATTAGAGCGACCACATTTTTTGATACTTGGTTGTGGGTTTGTGGTAGGTAATTTGGCATTGGGGAGTAATGTTTTCAGTGATTTTGGTTGTCTTTTGCTTTTGATTATTTTGTGTTTCAAGGGCTTTTTTCATTCTTGGGTTTTGTTTTAGTAGTGGGATGTTATTGTGAATAGTGTTGTAAGCTTCCGCATTTCTTGGGTTGTGTGTTGAGATATATGATAGAATATTGGACGTACCTTGAATTTGTTTCTGTTTCCGTAATTCATCAATACCTGTTGCTTTAGCTCTTTCTATTCCATTATTTATTAGTAATAGTGGGTACTCTCTCTCGAGTAGAATTTCCTTTAATTCTTGAAGTCTTTTATTTCGCGTTTCATAATTGGAGACAATTGTGCAAATTCTTCTTGCTAGGTTAAAAGGAATGTTCGTCTTCGTGTGCTTTGAATGGTTGGAGGTGAATAGCAGATATTGTTTGGAATCTGTTGGTTTGTAGTGTATGTCAGTTTCGATATTTGTGTCTTTTTTTAAGATTAAGATGTCCAGAAATGGGAGTTGATCTTGGCTGTATTCCATTGTGAAATGGATGTGGTTATTGACGCCGTTTATTAAGTTTTTGAAATCCTTCAGTTGGTCGAGTGTGTGGGACCAAAGAATGAGGCAATCATCCAAGTAGCGTTTCCAATTCTCTGATAAATATTTGTGGAAGTTCAATCCGTATTTTGATTTGGACTGTTCATATATCTGGATTTCTAAGTATGCCATATATATATATACAAGATTAAAAGATGGTTAAATGAGTTCCATGATCTTTTGATCTTATATATTATGTATACCCCAGTCCTATAAACTGTAGAGTGCTTCTTATCCGATATCTGCATTGCTTTATTGTACTACAATAAAACTCACCTCCTACATATATATATATGTATATATATATATATATATATATATATATATATATATATAGGAACGAGTAGGACCCCGACGGCTGAGCTCAAGCCGTTTTGACTGCTAATTCTGGACTAAATCAAAATTTTTATCCTGGTATTTGAATAGCCGAGCTTCTCAAGGGGTAATTCCATATATGGTAAAAGTGATTGTCACAAGGATTGGTCAAAAGTTTGTTGTTGAGACATAATAATTCTATGATGGCAATTTGTGGAGGGAAGGGGTAGCTGAACCTGCCAGTATGAGAAAGAGGGAGGGGGTGGAGGAGACCCAGTCATGCGTTGATAGTGCCGACTACAGCTGGGCATGAGGTCAAAGAAGATATTAGGGAGGGGGAGAGGGAGGAAGTCGAAACAATTAAAACAATATGGGGTAAATATATAGAAAAATACCGAGAGTGTTAAAAAGCAATTAAATGTAAAAAAACAAAAAATAAATAAATAAACAATTTCTGGTTACTACGACCTAAGTCTCTCACTGGTACTGCTAGGCTAAAGAAAGGTTTACTAGGTGGGACGGAATTATAATGAGACCCTTTTAAGAGGTATAAATAACAAACCGAGTATATATTACGGTGACGTAATCCCTAGTATCTTCTTTGACCTCATGCCCAGCTGTAGTCGGCACTATCAACGCATGACTGGGTCTCCTCCACCTCCTCCCTCTTTCTCATACTGGCAGGTTCAGCTACCCCTTCCCTCCACAAATTGCCATCATAGAATTATTATGTCTCAACAACAAACTTTTGACCAATCCTTGTGACAATCACTTTTACCATATATGGAATTACCCCTTGAGAAGCTCGGCTATTCAAATACCAGGATAAAAATGTTCATTTAGTCCAGAATTAGCTATCGAAACGGCTTGAGCTCAGCCGTCGGGTCCTACTCGTACCTATTACCCACTCTACTACCCTAAATATTGAGTACTTTGGTGCGTTATGATCCACCTGGTTCCTTACCACATTTCCTCCGTTATATATATATATAAGAAAAATGGAGTGCTGCGTGGTTGCACATGGGTTACATATGAATAAAATTAGTCCTTCATTAGTGATCATCTAACCTTCATTGGTATTTCATCGCTTTAAAAATCATATACCTATAAATAAAGTTATTGGGACAAGTAAAAGAGCGTGAGGCGAGCGAGACATGTAAACAAACAAAGACTAGTTTGTGCTTGTCTCTTCCTATCTTTCCGTTGCAATACCATCTTTGTTTGTTTACATGTCTCACTCGCTTCACGCTATTTTACTTGTCCCAATAACTTTATTTTGTTATTACTCGCACCAACCAGAGGTATATGATTTTTAAAGCGATGAAAATACCAATGAAGTTTGGAAGATCACTGATGAAGGACTAACTTTATATATATATATATATATATATATATATATATATATATATATATATATATATATATATATATATATATATATATATATATATATATATATATATAATATATATATATATATATAATATATTAACAAATGGAAACTATATTTATAAAAACATATTTATTTCATTATACATATTTCAAGGAGACTAAAGCAAATTATGGTGCGCTTTCATCAGATAAAATATAATATATATCAGTTTTATAAACAAATATTGACATACCCTTAAAAGAATGCGACCATGTCTGTTGGAAACTCGCGTTTGGTGCCTTTGTTTCATCAGCTGTCAGCCATAATCAAGCAGTACTCATCTGTCGAGGCTGCATTGTGTGAGATCGGCCTATGGGTAACAAGATGGCTGCCAAAGGGCATATTTACCTTACTAATTAGAGGGTCGTTTCAGGGGAGGTAACTTCTCGAGAGATTACAGATTGTGTGTATTTTATAGTTATGTGCTAATATTTAAATTATTTAATTGAGAGACAATGTAGGAGAGGTAACTTATAATTATCGAGTTGTTCATAGCAATTTAACTTAGTAGCTACAATTAGAGATGGGCTACAGTTAGAGTTGGGTCAAAAACTCTATTGGCGAAGGAATTAACCCTTCGATGTTGACAGCTAATGGTTACCTCCGTTCTATCGTTAATTGGTAGAGGTATTGATAGAGTTATGTAATGTGCTTCCGTAACACAGAGATCACAAGATTTCCTTCGTCCATTGAACGGTTGGCCCCTAGCTACGATATCCCATTTTAGTGAGTGTTGAACTTTGTTTAATTTAAGGTCTTTAATGAGCATAGCTAGCGATGTCGAACATCTGTTGCTAGGGTCTCGGAAGGAAAATGAGTGCACATAACTATAACATACACACAATCTCTAATCTCTCGAGAAGTTACTTACCCTGAAACTACCCTCTAAATAGTAAGGTAAATATGCCCTTTGGAAGCCATCTTGTTACCCATAGGCAGATCTCACACAATGCAGCCTCGACAGATGATTACTGCTTGATTATGGCTGACAGCTGATGAAACAAAAGCACCATAGTAAAAACTAATATATGGAACATTATATTATGTAACATTATTTTAATTTATATTCCTTTGAGTTCCGATGAGCCACTCTGTTTTTTTAAATATGTTAATTATTTTCAACTGAACCAGATCAATTATGATACATAGTCATCTGATCCAGAAATATTATACAGAGTAGCGAAACAATTGTAAACGGGCATTATTATTATTAATATTATTTTTATTATTATTCTCTACATTCCTTACATCAAACTAAATATGTTGACAATATTTTCATAATGTCTTCCTTGTGAGATTTGTGGTCTTGTTTTGCTTAACTAATGAATATTTCCAGCACTGCGCACCTAACATTTGCATGAACCCAGCCACCTAGCTGCTTTCTACTGAATATTTTACATTGAGTACATGTCTTTCCGCTTTGGCTTCTAACTAACTCACCAATATTTCCTCTCATATCTCCTCTACTATCTCAATCTCTCTCTTTAAGATTGGTTACTCTTGAACTGTGTACACTTGAGCTCCCGTAGTTGAGCTATTTACTGTTAGAAGTCACCATGTTGTGTAAACAGGAACTCAGAATATCACTTAATTCCATGCCTATTCCGGACAGAAACACATACCTCAAACTATTAATACAGGGTGTCAACTCTTTCGTCCGAAGAATAAGATGGAAAGCGTACCACTTTGACCGTGTGGTTGCTCCTGGCGCCGGAAGTACAGCAAATAGATATGGATTTGCCACATGCAAAAACCCCACACACAACATCCGGCTGGACCCTTTTGAGAAACTTCTATTCAACTTCATCAGCAGCATTAAATTCAAAAAACATTATAGACACAGGAATAACTTACTCACTATATTAGCGACAACTATAAACAAATTTAAGGATAGCAACCTCTTACATGTTATGTCTGCCAAAACCAAACATCTATACACCATGACTCATGATATTTACAAATCTTTCGTTCTTAAAGAACTCAACAAAAACTATTTAAAAAACTACACCCTCCAGTGTAAACGTACTTAACCGAAAAGCCCAGGCTTTGGTTAAGGACTTGCATTTGGATAGATTTACCCACCCTTATGCACCAACAAGCCCAAGGTTCTCTCTCAAGGACCACAAGCCAAACTTTATAGAGAACTCATCCATTAGACTCATAAGCCCAACCACTTCTGACCTGGGCCGCATCAGCAAGAACATCTTTGATAGGATAATCCCTGGGCTACGGGATAATACCACCTACAAGTTGTGGTCCAACACCGGCCAAGTCATCAAATGGTTCTCCGATCTAAGGTCCAAGCAATCTATGAAGTTCATCCAATTTGATATAGACAGCTATTACGCCCCAATAACCCCGGAACTGCTCAACAAAGCACTAGCCCTAGCAACCACCAACTCGGACATAACCAATAATGAGATTAACATCATACTCATGGCTAGGCAGAATATCATTGAATTCAACGGAGCACTCTGGACTAGAAAAGGTAGAACAGATAACTTTGACATTACGATGGGCTCAAGTGACACTGCGCAAGTCACCGATTTAGTTGGGATTTACCTATTACGTAACATCAGAGCCGAAATCCAACCCATGCAAGGTGGAATATACAGGGACGACGCGCCTATTTGCAGTCCACAATTGCACTAATCGGGGAATCGATTTGCTTAAGAAACAATTTCATAGATTCTTCAAAAATAACGGTCTCTCTATCACCATCGAGCTGAACCATAAAGTAGTAAACTTCCTAGACGTCACCCTTGATCTCAACAATAACCTTTATAACCCTTACCATAAACCAGGCGAAATACTCACATATATTAGCCCACACTCTAACCACCCACCGGCAGTCATCAGAGCAGTAATCAAATCTATCTCCTATAGGATCTCAATGCTATCAGCAAATGAAGAGATATTTATAAACCACGCACAATATTATAATAAGGCTCTCTCTAAATCTGGTAATAAACAATCAATTTATTACATACCAAAATGCCATAACACAGCAACTCACCATAATAAACTTAACACTAGAACTAGAAATACCTTAGCATATAGCTAGATTCGCCGGAATTTTAGCAGTAACAGCACCTATACAGTGAACTTTAATGGTGGCAGCGGCCTGCTCCCCACTCCTAGTAGCAAACTAAGAATCAACCCTAGAATAGGAATGAGAAATTGGATGACAAATAACAAACCCCTAGGTAATAATAACCCTAGGAAGGCCCCTACCAACTCCACTAGAACCCCTAGAAGGAATAGGCCTAGAAATATCACCTGGCTTAACCCACCATTCTCATCTAATCTAGCCACTAATATCCCCAATCGCTTCTTCTCTATCCTATCCAAACACTTCCCCCCTAACCATAAATATTACAAACTATTTAATAAAAACAACATTAAAATCTCATTCTCCCCTACACCTAACCTAGCTAGCCACATCGCGTTCAGTAACCATCATAAGCTAAGACACTATAACTCCCACACCGCGGTACCACCACCACTATCAAATACACCACACCACTACACCAATAATTACTCTAGTAGTACACCTCCCCCATCTAATCCTTCTAGTACGGACCAACTGCTTAGGTTAAATAACCCTACTCTCACTAACCGCAGAAGCAACTGCAACTGCCGGTACCCCAATGCATGCCCATTAAATGGACACTGCCTGACACCCAACATAGTCTATAGGTGCACAGTTGAGACTGCTTCGAATACCAGCTCTTATATCGGGTCTACCTCTAACCCTTTTAAGGTACGCTATAACGGGCACTCTTTTTCCTTCCGAGACCCCAGCAACAGATGTTCGACATCGCTAGCTAGGCTCACTAAAAACCTTAAAATAAAAAAAGTTCAACACTCACTAAAATGGGATATCGTAGCTAGGGTACAACCGTTCAATGGACGAAGGAAATCTTGTGATCTCTGTGTTACGGAAGCATATTACATAACTCTATCAAGACCTCTACCAATTAACGTTAGAACGGAGGTAACCATTAGCTGTCAACATCGAAGGGCTAATTCCTTAGCCAATAGAGTTTTTGACCCAACTTAGTCATGTAGCCCCATCTCTAATTGTAGCTAATAAGTTAAATTGCTATGAACAACTCGATAATTATAAGTTACCTCCTCTACGATGTCTCTCAATTAAATAATTTAAATACTAGCAAATAACTATAAAATACACACAATCTCTAATCTCTCGAGAAGTTACTTACCCTGAAACCACCCTCTAATTAGTAAGGTAAATATGCCCTTTGGCAGCCATCTTGTTACCCATAGACAGATCTCACACAATGCAGCCTCGACAGATGAGTACTGCTTGATTATGGCTGACAGCTGATGAAACAAAGGCACCATAGTAAAAACTAATATAAGGAACATTATATTATGTAACATTATTTTAATTTATATTCCTTTGAGTTCCGATGAGCCACTCTGTTTTTTTAAATATGTTAATTATTTTCAACTGAACCAGATCAATTATGATACATAGTCATCTGATCCAGAAATATAATACGGAGTAGCGAAACAATTGTAAACGGGCATTATTATTATTAATATTATTTTTATTATTATTCTCTATATTCCTTACATCAAACTAAATGTGTTGACAATCTTTTAATAATGTCTCTCTTGTGAGATGTGTGGTCTTGTTTTGCTTAACTAATGAATATTTCCAGCTCTGCGCACTTAACCTCTGCATGAACCCAGCCACCTAGCTGCTTTCTACTGCATATTGCACATTGAGCACATGCCTTTACGCTTTGGCTTCTAACTAACTCACCAATCTTTCCTCTCATATCTCCTCTACTATCTCAATCTCTCTCTTTAAGATTGGTTACTCATGAACTGTGTATATATATATATATATATATATATATATATATACTATCAAAAAATATTATTAAAATATAAGTTATTATTACATAACCTTACATAAATTTATTATTAATCATCAATCAACAATTAATTATTAATTTTTCAATTAAAAATAAAACTTATATAAAATAACAAAAAATATGTTTAAAATATATGGATGTTCAGAGAGTTTTTACTGAAGAAAAACTCTTCTTAGTAATAGCAATACAGCGTGAGGGAAAATTAATTGATTTATTTGTAATTTAGATAGTTCTAATGATTAAGTGTTATAAAAGTTAAGATGATAACAAAATTTAAGACTATAAGAGAACCTTATATTATTTTATATTAAGTTATAATTTTATAAAATTTATATATTTTATAAATGCACCTGTTATACAGTTGTGACTGTTAAAATATAAGTTTGTTTACTATAACGTCTTAATGTTTAAAGTTTTTCTTAAGTATTTATCTAAAGCATAAACTGTAAAAAAAAACAACCCTTTTACATAAGTTCATTCATAGAATGTATTCAAATTATACATTTCGATATATATAGACCCACCTATACATAGACATACATACATGCATACATACGCATATATACAAACATATATATATATATATATATATATATACATATACATACATATACACACACATATATACACATATACATATATATATATATACAAATAGAAAATACATACTATAAAATAATATGAGTTATAATTTTGAAACGGATTATAATTTTAAAAGGAATTACAATTTAAAAAAAAATATAATTATATCATTTTAAAAGGAATTATATTTTTAAGCAATGTAATTTTTAAGCAATATAATTCTAAAAATATGTAATCTTTAAAATATATATAAGAATATATAGAAAAAACACGGTATAAAATATGAATTATAATTTTTTTTATATATACATCAGAGGAATTAACCAAAAAAAACTTTTTTTTAGAAACTTTCAGTATGTTTATCCTAATTTTTTATGTATCCATTTTTTTAAGAAAACATTAAGTATGTTTATCGGAAAGGTTTTTCTTCATTTAAGAGAGTTTTTGGCAGTTGTATGAAGGAATCTAATGATTTATCGATAGGTTTCATAAGATGAGTTATATATTACATTTTAAATTTATATTTCAACGTTGAATTTACTCTGTTTGCAGCAACTGAAAAGATTGTTCCTTAGATTCACATAATTTTTGCTCCTTAATATAACGAATATTTCCTCTATACAAAGAGCACCATTTTTCAGAAGAAGAATGGAATGGAGGAGATTTGGAAATAATATTCCAAAGCAAAGAATAGTTAATGTTCTTTAATTTTAGGTCCCATAGTAAGCTAGATAGAGACGTTGAAGATTTGTTATTTATATTCGTAAAAGTGCATTTATGGTTATTAAAACGAGATTAGAAGTATGTGAGAGTAGAACCTACATAATTAAATGAATTTAGATTAGATTTTACATTACAATTATATACTATATTTTTAGCTAAACAATTGTTATTTAACGGAGAGTTATATTTGTTTCTACAGTTACATTTATAAAAAATCAAGTTACTAGGAGCCGTGTTATTAAATTGGATATTGCTGGGGTGTTAATGGTATTCTGGTTAGGTTTTAAGTTTCTATTATTAATTCTATTAATATTCTGCGCTAAATTGTTGGTGGTTGAATAAGTTAATTTTATAATATGTCTATTAGATATTAAATAATATCTATGTGTTCTAGGGAAGCATTTGTCAAGAGCTTTAAAGAATAGTTTAGCAATAGGAGTTTTAATATTTAATGAGAAAGGAAGAGCAAACCATATTATATTCCTAGTTCTATTCCTTTTTTTGTTTTTCGAATTATTGTAAGGTTTTCTATTATAGTTGTTAAAATTATGGTTAGTTGTTATATTATTATTATCAATGTATTTAATTTTATTACTATATCCAGCTCTACCTAACGCTTCGTTGTAATAATGTGCTTTATCATCAAAAATATTCTTATTAGCTGAAATTCTAGAATGCGTTGCTGTACAGAATTTACTATAGTATTTTTAAGGGTATGTCAATACTTGTTTATAAAACTGATCTATATTATATTTTATCAGATGAAAGCACACCATAATTTGCTTTGGTGTCTTTGAAATATGTATAATGAAATAAATATGGTTTTATAAATATAGTTTCCATTTGTTAATATATTGTATATTTACTCCTAAAATGTGTTGAGTGCTTTATATCAGTTATAAAAATATTTGCTTGTTGTATCCTAACAAATTAAATATAACTTCTTCATATATATATATATATATATATATATATATATATATATATATATATATATATATATATATATATATATATATATAAATATATATATATATATATATATATATATATATATATATATATATAAGCAAGATGTATCGTAGGTCGTATGTGAATGGCGATGAACACGTCTTACCTACCAAATATGCGACGTTAGCTAGTTAAGCTCTATGCGTATAAGCACAGCAGAAATATTAATGAAAAAGAACAAAGAAACTATTATGACATTATAACAAGTTTATTGCCGACAGCCGTTTCGTCCGACCATATGGTTGGATTTTCAAGGCATATAACATGTAATCGTAAGTTCATTATTTACATCAACGTATCACTCAAGACTAGCAGTTTGAAATTGTGGTATACATCAGCAGTTCCGCTTGTATATTTGGGGTCTATATTCTAAGAGGGCTCTTTTATATTAGTTGTCGGAGTTGTAAAAGGCATGGGGTATGGGGAGTTAAGAGAATTTGAAAAGGGCCTAAGAGTCAGGGATTGAAGGTTAAACATTAGATAATTTATAATTTACGCATTAAAAGTAAAAGACTTGGGATCTCGTAGAAGCACCTTTAAAAATCCCTCAATAAGTGCATAAAGCTTACAAGCCCCAATAAACCTAACAAACTAGAAGAGGTTAAGAGACTAATAAAATAAAATAAAATAAAATAAAATAAAATAAAATAAAATGAAAAAATAAAAAAAAGTAAAAATATAAAGTTTCCTAAGAAATTCCTTCGAGAGAAAAAAGTTTTTTCGAAAGAAAAAAACTTTCAGAAAATTTACGAAGTTTTGATAATCCGTACTAAGTTGAAAGAAACTAATCAATTAAAGGTTAATTCAAAAAGCCTTCAATAAATCCCTCAGAAAAGGCCCCTTTAATATTTTTAATAGGAACCTCCTCCGAGAGACCCTTCGAAGAATTAAAATTTTAGATAGCCTTTAAGGATATATATAAACGAATTGAGGAAAATTATAAATTAAAAGTTAAAAATTACGGTATTTGGGATATCCGAGGAATTTTCAAAGGGCTGCTTCAACAGATACAACTTAGGTATAATAGATAAAATAATTTAAGTAGTTTAAGTAATTTAATTAGGGAGCAATTCAAAGAGCTTATCAAGTTGGGCAAGATTAAATAAAATGATAAGTAAGAAAATACATAAGCAAAAAGACAATAATTATAAAATGTATTTTTAAGAAGGTATAAGGTAGCTTCAGTAATCTAATAATGTACTATCAATAAATTATTATAAAATTATTGATACAGGATTAACAAAGACATAATAATATATTTCTGCCTAATTAACAAATAATCAATAAACAATTAACAGTCAAGCAAAATTAGCTCAGGGATATCCCGCGCTCGGATACTTTACACACATACAGCAACACATAGGATTAACAAAGACATAATGGTATATTCCTGCCTAATTAACAAACAATCAATTAACAATTGATAGTCAATAAAATGTACTCAGGGATATCCCACGCACGGATACTTTACACACATACAGCAGGATGAACAATACAGGTGACCTTGTGGGTGCGATATCCATTATGCGTAAGTAGTCATCTGCATAGCTCCAGGCACAGTTGGTCTTGTTTAAAAGTTCAGAGTTCACGAATCAACTGGGATTCACTATCAGCTGCGTGGACTCTCTGGGAAATGTACCTGTGGATCAAATAGCTAGTGGTTGCTGGGTGCGGTCCGTTCGATCTTTTAGTTTCGGGGATTGCACGCGTTTGCGATAGATCAGCCTGTGTCAGTCAGTCATATATATTTATGTGTGCGTGTGTGTGTGTATACATCGATACATACATACATATATACATACATATTATCAGAGCCATAGAGAAGTTGTCTTCCTCTTAGGCTACTATCCGACAGTTGAAAACAAAGAAGGACTCTATTTTCACTGATAAAATAGAATATCACAGGGGTATATTTCAAGGAGACAGTCTTTCTGTGATATTATTCATCCTGTCATTAAACCCCTTGTCCTTTCTGCTCAAGAAATGTGAAGAATACATCATTGGCTCACAGGAGGAGAGAAATATGAACTTAACCCATAATTTCTTTGTGGGTGATCTGAAACTCTTTGCCAATAACATGGATGGGATGAAGAAAAATCTTTACCTGCTTACAACATTCTCAAAGGATATAGGATGGGAGTTTGGCCAAGATAAATGCTCATATATGACTGTAAAGTGGGGATAGACAACAACCCAATCTAGCAACATTGTCATCAATGGCCTAACTGTTTCACCGATATCTGGTGAGGACTGCTACAGATAACTGGGGATAGATGAGAATATATCCTATAATGGTATCGGTAATCAGGAACGCGTAAGCAGGGAATATTACACCCGATTAAGAAAAATATGGACATCGGAACTCTCTGCGCACAATAAAACGTTGGCTCACGATGTGTTTGCTGTGCCTGTCCTCGCATCACCGTTTGGAATACTCAATTGGACGATAGACGAAATCAAAGTATTTGATGCTAGGAATCGAAAAATACTAAACAACACCGGAAACTTCCACAACAACAGTGACATAGACCACCTTTACTTGAAACATCAGTCCAGACAGCATTTGAATGTCGCATCATATCCTTCCGAGAACATCTACGAACCTCGAAGCGTAGGGGCTCGTCTCTAGAGCAAGTCTATATGCATTAGACAGATAAGATCATGAGAATTGGGAGGAAACTTCTTGAAAAATATTCCTTGCGTGATAATTAAAATCTCACACCCAGGGAAGTTGGTCAGCAGTTCGCATTGAATCCATAGATGAAAGAATCCATGGTTATCAGCAAAAGATCATGCATGGATATGTTGCCAGGAAGCCCCAGAGTGAGAGTAATATAGACAAACAAATATTGGACCAACAACCGCTATATTGGCTCCCACTCTGAAGGATACGCTTTTGCAATCCAAGGACAGGAAATTAAATCGAAATACCTGATTCACAAAAGAGATAGGGACGTACGCAAAACACCTACATGTGCTAACAAGCGCGGACTCTGCATAATTAATATCGAAGATGTTACCCATGTCATAAGCAGCTGTCCAAAGATGTCATCGCGGTACTATCTACCTATAAAGAATGATGTTGTGGCCAATACACTGTACAATGCAATCCGTAGAAAAGATAGCCCCGATAATAAACACATTAAAAGCTACAGCAATGTGGAAGACATACATATACATAATATGAAAGAGTTCTGGAGGAATGTTCCAATAAAAAATCCAATAAAATGCAGGCATAACAGACCAGATATTATGACATGGGACAGGAAGAAGAAAGCATGCACAGTAGTGGAAATTAGCTGCCCAGCAGATGCCAATATAATATCAAATAATAGCGAAAAGGAGATTATTTATGCAGAACTGATGAGACATCTGCAGATACTCCACCCTGATTACACCTTCAGATTTATGCCTGTGATTATTGGGGCACTGGGGTATGTTAGTAACTGCCTCAATACAAATCTTGTGAACTAGGCTCCACAGGAACAGAAAGAACACAACTAGTTAAGAAATTACAAGTACAATCCATTAATGGAACAGTAAAAATATGTAAAATATTCCAAAAATTCTGCATCTAATAACTGCATAAACACATGTACAGATACAAAACATATACACATGCACACATTCAACTCGAAACATCCACATCCACACATACAATAATATCCATACCTGCACACACATGCATGCATTCAGACATACATACATAGTTACCTAGTTGATGATGTGTAAATTCCAATGAAAGTCTTGTAACTATGTTATAAACCGACTCTTTCTCTATTGCCAAAACTCTGTGAAATTATAAAACCCGAAGAATATACATACATATATAGAATGTTGGTATAAATTCTATTATGCTTATATATATATTTAGAGAGATAGAGGGAAACAGAAAGATATCCTACAGATGTGATATGTAGTGCATCGGTCGTTCTATGTATTTATATCTGATCAATATTATTTTTGATTCATAATTATTGTTTATGTCCTGTTTTATTACTAATATATTTTGTTACCTATGGATAGGTTCTATGTTCTCGTATTTGATATATTTAATACAATGCTGGTTATCTTTATATATGTTGAATTTCCTAATGTATGCAGTCGTAAATATCTAATAGCTCGGCATACTAATTCAATGTTGTATATTTGACTTTCATTTCCAGTATAGTATGGAAGTACACCAAAATGTCCCCCTCCATAAAAGAATCTTATCTGTATAATACACTTTTATCTCTGAAACATACTTTCTTACACATTTCTTAGTATTGTAATAAAAACAAGATCGACACAGTCTACATAAAGACTGAAAATAAACATCTCTCGTATCTCATTGAATCATCGAACCAACATTGACGACTTCATATTCAAGTCAAATAATTTATACAGATTAATTCTGAATAATTTATTGTCCACTGTCGATTTCTTTGGTGGAGCGTCACGGTAACAATAAGGGAACAACAACGAAACCTTGGTCGATACATCACGCAAAGACATTGCATTTATTTATGGCGCTACAGATATGTAAATTGTTATCTTGCATAATAAATATGAAACACAACTGTATTTTCAAATTATAGAAATGAAATCAGAAGAGATAGAAGAGGAAATTTATATTATTGTTATAGCAAAATGTTGCTAAGATGGGAATCTTTATATTTTGTGTTCGATACATTAAAAATCAATCGTTTTGAATATTAGATGTTTATATTCCTATTCAACTTTGAATTTTCATTCATCTTCTACTTGAAATTGGGGCTTGATAACATGGCCTCATTTTAAGTTGCTGCTTTTTCTTAGAAGTAGATTTTGTGTTATTGAGTGTCAACTTTGACCCATCCATTGTTATTGTGATCATATCGAAAGTTTTCCTTTCGGCTACACCCGTCTATCTATCTATAAATAAGCACCATATGGGAGTCATAATGCACAAATGAAGGATTGCTAACGTCTATAATTAAAGAGAGCGTAGATGTCGATTGTCCTCCACTGTCACACTTCATTTGAAGAAGCTGACTGTAATGCACATTTGGTTGGTTGTATAACGGTATCCTAGTTCTGTCTTACTTCAGACTTCTGCTTGCTATTAGTACCATTTAAACAAGTACAACCTGCTTCATGGTCGAGCGGTCGGTGACTAAACAAGCTTTCCCACCAGATCCTACTGTGGTGAGAAAGGTAGGTGAAACGTCAGCAGCAGAAAAATCAAGAGTTGGTAAACTAAAAGGCGGATGAACACCGCAGAATCAATGGCCATCCACTACAACTGCGTGTTAAAAAGCTTCCCCTAACCGCAAATGGCCAAGCATGGTCAGTACAGCTAAACTTCTGACATGACCAAAACCAAACAGAAATCAGAGTGAGAAGACCCTGGATTGGAACGTAATATTTAGACAGTATACAATTCAGTAAAATTATTTCATATTTCAAAAAACGGTAGCCAATCATGTATACGTTTGTAATGTTTCTTGTTCATCTATTCATGAATTTATAACTTTCTTTCATTATATTCTAACAATTTCTAGCAATATGTCGCGGTAATCGAATTTGGGCAGTGGTAAAAGACAAAGCGAAATGCAATTTTTGAGATATGCGGCAGCGCTCATTGGATAAAAGAAGACCAGAGCAATAAACTGAAAACAGCGGCCAAGAAGCCATCAGCCACCGAAGCCAAAAAACCGAAGCAAGCTAAACATGTCAAACGAAAGAGTTTACCTGGACCCTGGAATTGATGGTAAAATCCAGTGAAAGGTTTCTGTGATATCGAAATCAATTATACTGACTGCTTCCATATTAACATTTTGGTATAATGATCGAACAAGGCTGACACTTCGTCAACAGGTATTTTGTTCTCAGTCAGCGAGCGGGATCCCAGCAGTAGTAATATGTTGTAATGATTACCCCACGTGTATTACCCTGCAAGGGAGGTAACCCCAGTTTTTGGCGGATGAATTCAGTATGTGTAATATATATATATATATATATATATATATATATATATATATATATATATATATATATATATATATATACATATATACATATACATATACGAGATGTGTCAGAAAAGTTCCAGGACTGATGTCACAAAAGATATCTTTCAAACACAAACTTCACACTAACTAATCCCCCTGGAGTATGTAACTGTAATCTTAGCTCTCTGCAGCGATCAAACTTTTTTCTTCTTAATTTTGTATACATGTCCTCTGTTTCAGGACTTAAGCAATGAGCACAGAGCAACAAGCAAACTTGAAGTTTCTTGTACGGTTGGGGAAAACTCCGTCAGCAGCACTGGGATTGCTGCAGCAAGTGTATGGAGATCAGACGATTACAGGCGAGAACGTGTAAGATGACCCCAGGAACGGAAGACCCTCAACAACCAGGACTGAGATCAACGTTGAGCGCGTCAGGCAGATGATACGTAGCGATCGTCGGCTAGCTGTTCGACTGATGGCAAATGAGCTGGGCATGACTCGGGACAGCGTCTGGAAGATTCTCGCTGAAGATTTTGACATGTGGAAAGTCTGCGCTAAGATGGTGCCAAAACTGCTGAAGATGACCAGAAGGGTCGAAGCATGCAAGTGTGCCAGGACATCCTCGAGCGTCTTGAAACCGAACCAGACTTTCTAGGGACAGTCATCACCGGTGTTGAGTCATGGAACCTCGAATACGACCCGGAGGGGGACCCGTTTTGAAGACGTGGACGACATAAAAAAGGCCGTGACAGCGGAAATGCGGAGGATCCCGGAAGAATCCTTCCAGGAGTGCATGCAATTGTGGCAGAAAAGAATGGAAAAGTGCATTAGACTCCAGGGAGATTAGTTTGAAGGAGAAAACTCTTAGTCTGAAGTTTTGGTTTGAAATAAATCTTTTGTGACATCAGTCCTGGAACTTTTCTGACACACCTCGTATATATAAATATATATATATATAACCAAATGTTAATAGGGTTCATTGAATATTCAACGAATATAGATTAAAATCACTCAACCGTAAGGTTTTAGTATGTCATACATCAAAACGTTGAGGTATGCCATACATCATTTCATATATTTTATCTGATGAGGACGTACTGAAAAAACAGCACACTACCTCCGAAATATATATAATAAAACAGATATTTTGATTATGTAAATGTCTCCATTTATTGATATTTTGAATAATATTATAAATATATATATATATATATATATATATATATATATATATAGAGAGAGAGAGAGAGAGAGAGAGAGAGAGAGAGAGAGAAAATGGAAAACGGAAAATCAGCGATGCATCTGAACTCAATTTATTGCGTGTTACAATTGTTTCGCCGGCGGACAACTCGAGACGCGATCATAGTGTGGATCGGTCTAATTCTGGAGCCGGCTCTACCTACACAGAGATACTTTCCGAAACCCGGCCCAGCGTCACACCACTACAAACTCGGGCCACATATGGGACATCAAAGATAATAATATAACATACAATCTCACTTGGAGCTTACTGTCCAGAGCTAACTCTTACACGGGAGGACGCCGTCCGTGTAACTTATGCTCGGAGGAAAGATTACAAATGTTGTTTTCGAAGGACTAACTCCTAAACAAGAAAGACAAACTGGTAACTGCATGCAAACACAGATTGCGTAGGACTTACCTCGCCCTCAAACCCCATAATGACCCGGGGAGGGGGGCGTAGACAAGGGATTAAACACCCCACTTGCCGACTTTGTAAGGGGTAACCCCTGCTTACAAAGGTAGACGTACATTTTTTATATTTCTTTTATCTGTTCCTCTATAGTTCCTTCTTCCCCTCATCTCTTCCTAGTCCTTCCACCCTAGATCTCCTTCCTTGTCGTCTTTTTTTTTCAACTTTTCGCCCACCCCGATGCAGCCCATCGGTCCTCTGTAGCCTCACCCCCCCCCCCCCTTAATTTTAAGATAGAATTTGCCGATTACGCTTTTTATAGCAGATGTGTTAGACCCCAGATAATTGCCTTCTTTCTGGTTGCTGCTCCATTTCCGTGATTTCTAAATTTCTTAGTGGTATTTCTGCATTGGTAATCTTGTATTAGTATTTATTGTATTAGTATTCTGAATTAATATTTCGTATTAGCTTTTTAGTACGTTTGCCTTCAACTCCTTAACCTGTCATTGTAAGATAGCATTGGCTGATTACTACTAACTATTGCAATGGTGTTTGACACCCTGTAAAGATGGCTTTATAAAATTCTTAGTGGTATATTTGCTTTAGTATTCTTGGGATTAGTATGTATTAGCATCCTGAATTAATAGTTCGTATTAGGTTTTTAGTATGTTTGTCCTCAACTTATTAACCTGTCATTGTAAGATAGCATTGGCTGATTACTACTAACTTTTGCAGTGGTGTCAGACGCCCTGTAAAGATGGCTTTATGAAGTGCTTTCACTACAATCCTGTATTTAGCATTTTCTCCACCTATTAAACTTTTCTATAGCTTTACAATACCAATGAGAGATTTGGGGATTGTGGGGATGGAATAGTAACCAGAAATTGCTGTTTGTGTATATATTTGTTTTTTTACATAATTATCTCCTCATCTTTATAATGGCTCGTCTGTTTACTCCCTTTCGATTTACCTACTTTTTCAACTACCCCCTCCCCTTCTTCGGTACACTTTTTTCGACCTTATATACACTATGCTTAGAATCTGCTGTATAGATTTCACTTTCAACGCTTGACTGGGCTCCCCCCACTCACTTTTTGTTCTACTGGCAAGTTCAGCTACCCCTACCCTAACGTCCACTAAATGCCATGATAGAATCAACTGTCTTTACAACAAATTTTTGAACAATCCTCTTGACAATTACTATCTTCCCATGTTGTACTGGGATACATGTTACCAGTAGCACCAACTGGTGACCTGACATAAATGTATGTATATATATATACATACATACACATGCACACGCACATAAACATCCATAAATACTCATACACACGTATAAGAAGAGATACACATATGTATGTGTGTGTATATATATATATATATATAGTATAAAAGAGAAAACACAGGTAAGCATTAAGAGAAGGATTTTATCCAGGTATTTACGACCGTTTCATTGGTAAGTGCAACATTATATTGCTATACTGAAAATAGCAGCCACTCAAATATAATGGTTGTTTGCAGTCCAAATTTTCAAAATAGTGAGTAAGTTACTCTTTATATAATTCTTAATATATAGAGAAAAACATTTATTTGGAATTGTATTTACTAGTATAGAGAGAGAGGAATCAGAAGGTGAGGGGACAAACGGAATAGTATAGAGAGATAGGAAGGGGGAGGAGGTAGGAAGTAGAGTGACAAACTGAGATAGAGGGAGGGGTAGAGGTGGAAGGATTCCTTGGTCAGTTTTGATAGCAGACTTCATGTCGTGGAATGTAGTGAGTTAAAGAGAATTAAATTGATCAGAGTGGGAGGGATGGATAGAGAGGGAGAGGGGGGGATATAAACAGATAAATAAATATATATATATATATATATATATATATATATAAAATAAAGATAAAGATAATAATGACAATATTAAAATCAAAGAAGGGGGTGAGAAAGAAAAAAAGAAAAGATAGCAAAGAAGGATCAATTTATTGTAACCATAGACTCAAAGAGAAGTTTTCGCACTACAAATCGAACCTATAATCTCTTACTAACAACTGACAAACTGAATATACTTAGACTTTATACCCTCTTGTTGTATCTAAACCCTTTTAATTACCCACAAAACCAATACCTATATCCCCCTCTTCTCCCTCATTCCTCATTTATTTCTTCGTTTTCTTCCTTCCTTCCCTTCCCTTCTCGGCTATCTTTTCTTTTCTTCTTTCTCACCCCCTTCTTTGTTTTTAATTTTGTCATTATCATCTTTATCATTATTTTATATATATATATATATATATTATATATATATATATATATATATATATATATATATATATATATATATATATATATATATATATATATATATATATATATATATATATATATATGTATCTCTTTATATCTCCCTCCGCTCTCTCTCTCCCTCTCTATCCATCCCTCCCACTGTGATCAATTTAATTCTCTTTAACTCACTACATTCCACGACATGAAGTCTGCTATCAAAACTGACCAAGGAATCCTTCCACCTTTACCGCTCCCTCCATCTCAGTTTGTCACTCTACTTCCTACCTCTTCCCCCGTCCTCTCTCTCTATACTATTCCCGTTGTCCCCTCACCTTCTGATTCCTCTCTCTCTATAGAAGTAAATACAATTCCAAATAAATGTTTTTCTCTATATATTAAGAATTATTTCAAGAGTAACTTACTGACTATTTTGTAAATTTGGATTGTGAACAACAATTATAATTGAGTGGCTGCTATTTGCAGTATAGCAATATAAGGTTGCACTTACCAATGAAACGGTCGTAAATACCTGGATAAAACCCTTCTCTTAATGCTTACCCGTGTTTCCTCTTTTATACTTTATACTCCAAGATTGAACGGAATTCTTACAGACTTATGGAGTTACCCCTAACCGAACGATGAAACCATCCATGAAACTGTCTTTCTTAACCAAGAACTGAATCACAATAAGCAATCTTTTGCTTCTCTAACTATATATATATATATATATATATATATATATATATATATATATGTATATATATATATATATATATGTACAAGAATTTATCCGTACATACATATATGTATACAGACGCACAGTAGTATGTATATATATACATACATGCACACATATATATATCTACGTATGGATTTACCGACCATCTATTATCATGCTCGGTTTGTTTGTAAACAAACATCCCGAATCAAGCCGTACAGTGTTTAGCCTGTATGTATATATATATGTCTGTATACATATATGTATGTACGTGTACATACTTATATTTAAGTAACAGCCGTACTGAGAGTGAGAAATGAAATTTAGTTTCATTTTTTCCATTTATATATATATATACACACAAAAATATAAAATAAACATACGTACACATCAACATACACATGCATGCACAAATACATCTACACATACACATACACGCGCATACACATGTATATATAAAAATGCATACAGCCAAAAATACACACACATCCACATACATACACATAAAACCCTACAATAAAGAACAATGGTTCATATCCTACGTACATACGTATACAAATGCGTGTGCGCAGACGCACGTAATAAGAAATCAACAGATGCATACAAAAAAACATACTTAAATCCATACACACACAACAACCCATATATACAAAAGCATATATACAACCGCATTCACACAAATATATACGTAAACACATACATATAAATATATATAAATATAATATAACCCAAAAATAAACACACACACAAATGTACACACACACACACATACATACATATATATATATATATATATATATATATTAGAAAGTGATGTTTCTTTTACAAATTGAAAAATAACCGCGGTGTCCTACACTAGTGAAAGTATAAAGAAGAAGAGATGAAATCGAAAATGCAGCTGGAGTCTTATTTTTTTTTTAAATATATATATTTATTTGGTTCCTTTACCAGTTTCGCAGTTCTCCTGCTTTTCAAAAGGTGAGTTGAGATGGAGGGTCCGTGGTTTTCCTCACATCTGGTTGGTCTCTGAATGTTACTTGTTTTATATGGAAAATTTGCTCGAAATGCCAGGTTTTTCGAGAAGTAATTTGATTGGTTTGTCAATAATTATAATAAATTTCGCGCCAGTTCGCGTTACAATAGTTCTTCAAATAACAGCGGGGGGGGGGGGGGTCACAGGTTGTTTTTTTTCATATATGAGTGTTTGAATTTCTTTTTATTTGAAAAAAGGGGCTCACGAGGGCTTTTTTTTGGTTGGTTATAAATTAAATTATGGCTGTCACGTGAACAAGTTTTCATTAAATTTTCGTGCCCTTATTTGGAAATCCGTTCTGTAGCCTTTTTAGAGAATTTTATGATAAGTGAAAGATAATGGTCAAGAGAAAAGAAGGAGCAGCCATTGGCCTCAGCATAGCTGGTGATGTTGCCAACTTTTTCATGGTATGGTGGGAAAGGAGACTTAAAGATCTCCTTAATGAGAGCTCCATAGACCTCATCATGTACTCTCGTTATGTAGACGATATCAATATAGTTATAAGAACATCCCCACTAGAGAGCACTAACAAGTTTGATTTAGAACGTAGCACAATGGAAAGCATCCAGCAGATAGCTAATTCCATACGCCAGAGTATAACTGTAACTATCGACTTCCCTTCCAAACACCCTAACAATAGACTACCTGTATTAGACACAGAACTCTGGATTAACACTATAGACGAGAGAGCCCAAATTCTCCACTCACACTATACTAAAACCATGGCCTCCAAATACCTGATACTCAAAAACTCAGTAATGTCCAGTAGTGCTAAGTTTAATATTCTGATCGCAGATTTGGTACGAGTGATGAAGAATGTGTCCCGCATGTGCGACCCAACAGCAACAGAAATGGAAAGACACTTTCAACACTTCATCAACCGCATGCAGTTCTCTGGCTACAACCCAAGAGACAGAGTCAGAGTATACGAAGGAGCCATGGAGAAGTATGAGACCCTCATAGAACTGGACATGAAAGGCATTTCCCCATTATACAGGAGCAAATCATGGAATAGCTTAGATAGGGCTAGACATAAGATAGGGAAAGCCACCTCATGGTACGACAACCAGAGATACCAGAGTGTCATGTCTGTGGACGCTACCCCTGGAAGGATATTAGCTAACCAGTGTAGAAAGGCCCTTAGAAAGACCCACTTAAAAATTAAGGTGGTAGAAAAGCCAGGAACCACCATAAAATCCCTGATCAGCAAAACCTACCCTTTTAAGAAAACCCACTGTACCAATAGAAAATGTATCATATGTAAGGTAAGCCCCCGGATAAACTGTAAAACTAGAACGTAGTCTATAGCATGAGATGTACAGAGGTTACCTGCAGAAACATGACAACAACATACATAGGTGAGACAGCTCGTAGCATAGGTGAAAGGATAGACCAACACTGGGGGGAACTAAAAGGACGAAAAAACGGGGCAGTACTATACGAAGATGTCAGACAACAACATGACGGTAACATAGACAACATAGAAATTAGAATAATATCTAAACATAGAAATGACCCAGCAGATAGGAAAATCAGAGAGGCCAGTGAAATAGAAATTAGAAGACCAAGACTAAACAGAAAGAATGAATGGAATAACAACAACACCCAAACAAACAACACTGACCTAAGAGAAGTATAAATAAGTAAATAAAATAAAATAAAATAATTAAGTAAATAAATAAATAAATACATACACAAGCACAGTAACAACAAACACATAAACACACATTAGTCACCCAATCACGAACACACATCACACATCAAACAAAACAATATACACACACGCAAAAGCAATATATATATATATATAAATATATATATATATATATATAAAAACAAATAACGAAACGAAATTCAATTTCGTTTCGTTTGTAACTCACTTTTGTATGACTGACGCTTAAACAATTAAGTTAAAAGTGTACATCCACATACGTATACTGAAATACTAGTATGCATATGAATACACACACGTGTACATATGTAGATGTACCGAGTTTTTCACTGGACACTTTACTGTGAGTGTTCAGCTCGTCTGTATGTAAACACACAGACAAACCGGTTTTTAGAGTCATACTGGTTTTCGAGGAAACACCTTTCCTCTATTCTCCAGAAAGACAGACAGGAATATTGGACTAGTTTCGATGTTGTTACATCTCATCAGCAATATTTACCTATCCTCCGGCCTTTCTAGAGAATCGTAAAAGCACATATCGTTATATGCTTTTTCTATGAAAATTAGTAGTGGGCAGACTAATTTGCATAGAGCATGAGTACGTACCGGTTCAGCGGAGACGATAAAAACAAATAACGAAACGAAATTAAATTTCGTTTCGTTTGTAACTCACTTTTGTATGACTGACGCTTAAACAATTAAGTTAAAAGTGTACATCCACATATATATACTGAAATACTAGTATGCATATGAATACACACACGTGTACATATGTAGATGTACCGAGTTTTTCACTGGACACTTTACTGTGAGTGTTCAGCTCGTCTGTATGTAAACACACATACAAACCGGTTTTTAGAGTCATACTGGTTTTCGAGGAAACACCTTTCCTCTGTTCTCCAGAAAGCCAGACAGGAATATTGGACTAGTTTCGATGTTGTTACATCTCATCAGCAATATTTACCTATCCTCCGGCCTTTCAGTAAAGTGTCCAGTGAAAAACTCGGTACATCTACATATGTACACGTGTGTGTATTCATATGCATACTAGTATTTCAGTATACATATGTGGATGTACACTTTTAACTTAATTGTTTAAGCGTCAGTCATACAAAAGTGAGTTACAAACGAAACGAAATTTAATTTCGTTTCGTTATTTGTTTTTATCGTCTCCGCTGAACCGGTACGTACTCACGCTCTATGCAAATTAGTCTGCCCACTACTAATTTTCATAGAAAAAGCATATAACGATATGTGCTTTTACGATTCTCTAGAAAGGCCGGTAGATAGGTAAATATTGCTGATGAGATGTAACAACATCGAAACTAGTCCAATATTCCTGTCTGGCTTTCTGGAGAATAGAGGAAAGGTGTTTCCTCGAAAACCAGTATGACTCTAAAAACCGGTTTGTCTGTGTGTTTACATACAGACTAGCTGAACACTCACAGTAAAGTGTCCAGTGAAAAACTCGGTACATCTACATGTGTACACGTGTGTGTATTCATATGCATACTAGTATTTCAGTATACATATGTGGATGTACACTTTTAACTTAATTGTTTAAGCGTCAGTCATACAAAAGTGAGTTACAAACGAAACGAAATTTAATTTCGTTTCGTTATTTGTTTTTATCGTCTCCGCTGAACCGGTACGTACTCACGCTCTATGCAAATTAGTCTGCTCACTACTAATTTTCATAGAAAAAGCATATAACGATATGTGCTTTTACGATTCTCTAGAAAGGCCGGAGGATAGGTAAATATTACTGATGAGATGTAACAACATCGAAACTAGTCCAATATTCCTGTCTGGCTCTCTGGAGAATAGAGGAAAGGTGTTTCCTCGAAAACCAGTATGACTCTAAAAACCGGTTTGTCTGTGTGTTTACATACAGACTAGCTGAACACTCACAGTAAAGTGTCCAGTGAATGAAAAACTCGGTACATCTACATATGTACACGTGTGTGTATTCATATGCATACTAGTATTTCAGTATACATATGTGGATGTACACTTTTAACTTAATTGTTTAAGCGTCAGTCATACAAAAGTGAGTTACAAACGAAACGAAATTTAATTTCGTTTCGTTATTTGTTTTTATCGTCTCCGCTGAACCGCTACGTACTCACGCTCTATGCAAATTAGTCTGCCCACTACTAATTTTCATAGAAAAGGCATATAACGATATGTGCTTTTACGATTCTCTAGAAAGGCCGGAGGATAGGTAAATATTGCTGATGAGATGTAACAACATCGAAAGTAGTCCAATATTCCTGTCTGGCTTACTGGAGAATAGAGGAAAGGTGTTTCCTCGAAAACCAGTATGACTCTAAAAACCGTTTTGTCTGTGTGTTTACATACAGACTAGCTGAACACTCACAGTAAAATGTCCAGTGAAAAACTCGGTACATGTACATATGTACACGTGTGTGTATTCATATGCATACTAGTATTTCAGTATACATATGTGGATGTACACTTTTAACTTAATTGTTTATATATATATATATATATATATATATATATATATATATATATATATATATATATATATATATATATATATATATATATATATATATGTATGTATATATAAATATATATATATATATATATATAAATATATATATATATATATATATATATATATTGGAACGAGTAGGAACCCGACAGCTGAGCTCAAGCCGTTTCGATGGCTAATTCTTGACTTGAGCTCAGCCGTTGGGGTCCTACTCGTTCCTATTACCCACTCGACTACCCTAAGTATTGAGTACTTTGGTGCATTATGGTCCACCTGGTTCCTTACCACATTTCCTCCGTTATATATATATATATAATTATATATATATATATATATATATATATATATACATATATATATATATGTATACATATATATATCCATATATATATATATATACATATATATATATATATATATATATATATATATATATATATATATATATATATATGTATATATATACATATATATATATATATATATATATATACATATATATACATACATATATATATATATATATATATATATATATATATATATATATATATACATATATATATATATATATATATATATATATATATATATATATATAGATATATATATATATAGTATTAATTATACTATCTATGGTTATGCAAATACAAAAACCTTTTGTAGTTATATATATTTTTATAAACCCTAAATAGTGGTAGGCAGTAATATATTACTACCTTATTACCAGTAAGTTAAACAACTCAATGTAATAACATCAGATGATTTACAGAGCTACGATTCTCTAACTGGATTGTCAAACGCCCAATATCGAATCGTCGTGGATTATGTGAGGGGCATATCATCTGAAAAATACGCTCCCCAGACTATGAAAATGTCGCAGTGCATGAAATCCATATCATCGCTTCGCTACTCATTTACAATATTTTTAATGCTTACATTATTTTTAAATACATATATTATTTCTCCACACACAGGCTATAACAATCATATAAAGAATTCATTACCAGATCAACCCTCTTAACACTCTTGATCACCTGCTTAAGTGCTTCTATTACACGTAACTCTCTGCCACACTATATAAACAAGACGCACGTGCTTGCCACACATATAACAATTGCACTCTATAACCGCTTAATTTCATGTTGTATTTTAACCTGTATTTTTGATTCTATCTTTTAATATGAATGTAATCTCTAAATGTGTACTGCCACACTAAATGCTGTAATGAATGTTCACCCACAATATTTGCATATGTATCTGTATGTCTATTGGGTGAAAAGGAGGTCATATAAGTGTTCATTCAATAATAAATTGCTCCGAAGAATCCAAACCTCGGTTTGGAGGAAACAGTTGTAAGCATAAAAATGGTTTGAACAGTTCTTTGATTCTTATTATTCATATATATATATATATATATATATATATATATATATATATATATATATATATATATATATATATATTATATAAGTTAAATACTTTCCTCTGTGAATAACAGTCAGATAAAATTGACCTTGTCTTTTCTCTTAGTCCGTAGAAATTAACTAGACAAATAATCAATTAAACGGAACTAAGTCTAAAATGTAAGTTTGAAGAAATAAATATAGATAAACTTCATCAAAATTCTTCTAGACCCGTCTATCGATAGGTTCGCTTGCGCTTTGTGGTTATGTCTAATCTTAGTGTTATCCATGAGCCTCCGACTGTTTCAATATATATATATATATACATATATATATATATATTTCGTTTCTGAATTTGTTTAGCAAGATTCTTAATCTGAAATCGTGTGTTGAAACCGATATTGTTATACTTTGGGAGGGTCATGTTGCCAATAAGAAACACACGCACCAGTTGCTTTCACTTCAATTTATTATATATTTATAAATTTATAAATTTACAAATCTACAAACTTATAAATTTCTGGTTGGTTGGTTCCACAACCAGATAGTTGTTTATATATAGTCATAGTCCTTTCGTCACACACTCTGTGACCTCTTCAGTGACTGGGGATTCCTTTCTTTGTTTCTGTGCCTTTCCTTTCTTCTGTCCTACGCCATTTTGTTTCTGTGTGTTGTGTGCTCAGTTTGCGCATGCGCCACATCCGGGTGTCTGTATGTGTTTGTGTTCATTTATCTATTTGTTTATTTATTTACATGTTGTTGGTTGGTTGTTTGTTCTATGTGTGTGTGTGTTTTCATTTTGTCCTTAATTTTAAGTTGTGATGTTGCTGTTCCACTCATATTTTCTATTTAATTTTGGTTGTAATTCTTTTATGCTTACTGCCTCTGTAATTTGCCTAAACATTGCATCTTTTCTGTGTGTGGATTCTATTTTTATTTCTATGTTCTCTAATTTACCCTTGTGTTCTAACTTAGCATGTTGGTAGAGTACATATGATTCTTTATTATCTTGAAGGTCTCGCCAGTGTTCATTTATTCGTTCCCCCCTATAATACGAGCTGTCTCACCTATGTACACTATATTTTTGTTTCTACATTGTCCTTCAGTACATCTTATGCTATACACTACATTTCTAGTTTTACAGTTAATATGGGGGCTTATTTTACAGG
This sequence comes from Eledone cirrhosa, assembly GCA_964016885.1. Lineage (NCBI taxonomy): Eukaryota > Metazoa > Mollusca > Cephalopoda > Octopoda > Eledonidae > Eledone > Eledone cirrhosa. Next base: position 38,648,917 of record OZ024747.1, on the reverse strand, counting down.
TTATACATTTCTTATCTATACATGAGGGTCTTTGGAACGGGTATGTCTTGCTAATAAGTGTTTTTACGGAGGTACGTGGTTTTTCTACTATCTTAATATTGAGTTTATGTTTATTTAGGGCCCTTCTAAATTTGTAGGCTAGTTCGCCTCTAGGGGTTGTATTGATGAACATTACACTCTGGTATTTATTGCTATCATACCATGAGTTTATTCTATTGGCCTTGTTCCTAGTTCTTTCTATTCTATTCCAAAATTTGCTCCTATACAAGGGGCAGGTCCCATTTATGTCATTATTTACCATTTTTTCCCGTTTGGTTCTGGCTCCTCTATACACTCTGATTCTATCTCTCTGATAGTAGCCAGAGAACTGCATACGGTGGATGAAGTGTTGTATGTGTCTCTCTAGTTCTTCGGGGTTGCACATGCGGGACACCTTTATCATCACCCGTACCAAATCCGCAATCAGTATGTTGATTTTGGTATGGTCCGAAATGGCCGAGTTTCGGTGGATCAGATGTTTGGAAGTCATGGGTTTGGCATAATGAGAATGGAGGATTTGTTTTTGGTTGTTAATGGTATCTAATGTATAGATAAGAAATGTATAACCTGTAAAATAAGCCCCCATATTAACTGTAAAACTTGAAATGTAGTGTATAGCATAAGATGTCCTGAAGGACAATGTAGAAACAAAAATATAGTGTACATAGGTGAGATAGCTCGTAGTATAGGGGAACGAATAAATGAACACTGGCGAGACCTTCAAGATAATAAAGAATCATCTGTACTCTACCAACATGCTAAGATAGAACACAAGGGTAAATTAGAGAACATAGAAATAAAAATAGAATCCACACACAGAAAAGATGCAATGTTTAGGCAAATTACAGAGGCAGTAAGCATAAAAGAATTACAACCAAAATTAAATAGAAAATATGAGTGGAACAGCAACATCACAACTTACAATTAAGGACAAAATGAAAACACACACACACATAGAACAAACAACCAACCAACAACATGTAAATAAATAAACAAATAGATAAATGAACACAAACACACACAGACACCCGAATGTGGCGCATGCGCAAACTGAGCACACAACACACACACAGAAACAAAATGGCGTAGGACAGAAGAAAGGAAAGGCACAGAAACAAAGAAGGAATCCCCAGTCACTGAAGAGGTCACAGAGTGTGTGACGAAAGGACTATGACTATATATAAACAACTATCTGGTTGTGGAACCAACCAACCAGCCAGAAATTTATAAGTTTGTAGATTTGTAAATTTATAAATTTATAAATATATAATAAATTGAAGTGAAAGCAACTGGTGCGTGTGTTTCTTATTGGCAACATGACCCTACCAAAGTATAACAATATATATATATATATATATATATATATACATATATATATATATATATATATATATATATATATATATATATATATATATATATATATATATATATATATATATATATATATATATATATATATATATGTATGTGTGTGTGTGTGTGTGGTGTGTGTGTTATATGTATGTACGTATGTATGTATCTTTGTATGTATACATGCATATTCTATATGTGTGGGAATGTATTTGTGTGTCTATGTATAAACGGTTTGTTGATTTTTATAAGAAATGGAAGACCTGTTGTTAGAGACACAAAACCTTATATTCATATTTATACACTATCATCTATATCCGTTTTAATACATTACTGTTTCTACATATTACTGCTTCATCGATAGCCACTATCAGATGGATAATCTATCATGTAATTTATATTCATTATATTCATTTTTTTGAGTCGTTTCAATCTATTACCTTCATTTAAAACGGGTATAGTGTGTGAGCGTAAGGCATATATACAAGATCAACAGTTCTTCATATTATCGATGCAAAGTGAGAAACTGCTATAGCTACAAATATTATTGTATTTAATCGATTCATATTTCATCATCAGCTAAGTATATGCCAAATGCATTGAAGTGTAAATGCTGATGTCATGAAAATTATTTGGTTGTTTATCACATTTTCTCTTTGTATCATCCACTGCGTAATGTTTACTTGTCTTTGAAAGATAAATTGGCTACACACACACACCTGCTATTTTCATATGGAATCCCGAAAACTATCTTCATTTGTACCCTGCATCAACATAAAGGTTAGTGTTGCCCATCTGTTCTTTCCCGTAACGGTTGAATTCTGATACAAGTTAACTTCTCGCACAAAAGTTATGATTGCATTTACGCCCAATTTAATTAAAATGTTGAATATGGATTTTGGAATTTTGGGTTTTGTAGAGAATGAATGTGCTTGCAAAGGTAGCATCCTTAATTACTTTCAGAAACATCTAGATATTGGAGGATTTTTTACAATAATTGATTTAATTCATTGTAAGTAAATATATACAACAACCAGTATAAGTAAATACAGCTTAAGCATACATGAGAAAAAATTCTTACAATGTAAGAGGTTAAATAGGCATCGTACATCGTGAATGAATGTATTTGTATAATTGAATTTAAAAGTAAATTTGAAATATTGTCGATGGCTTTCATAGTTCATGTCCCTCAAATCTGTTTTGCAATGAGCATAGCTTATAATAACATTGAAATAGATTTTACCAGACAACTCAACATATTTGGTTGTTAAGATATATCAATTCTTATAATGTTCATTATGTACGAATCACTAAAGTGTTTCGAAAACAGCATATGATAATTAATAGTTGCAATGTCATGAACGATAAGATGTTATTGGATGAAGATTATGAATTTATGTATAAAGTCTGGATTGGAATTTTAACTGGATGAGAAAATGTTGATTATATCTATTCAATGAAAGAAAACAAGAATTAATCAAGAAGTATATTGTAAATTAAATTATTATATCTAGAAAAGTGCTTTAGTAAATAATGCCAAAATGTATTGAAAAGGTTACAGTGCATGAAAAACAGGATTGCAAATATAGATGTAACAATAAAATTGATAGAAATGTTTATTATAATAAACATTTCTATCTGTATAAAATATTCATTTAGAGAGTATTCCTAAAATACCTTCAAATAGTAATTAGTTATGATTCAACACGTTAATAATAAGATATGAATCATGTGTGGCATTAATGATTTAGATGCTAAAAAGTCAATTATATTTTACAAACAAAGGTATACAATGGGGGAAAATATTAAAAAAGGATACAAGCAAAATCAAGTAATGAAAAGAAGAGAGAATGGATAAATACGGACAGATCTGTCTATATAGGAATATAAAAGAAAGGATTAACAATTAATTAAAACTGCCCAATTGCATTCCGACACAGATCTGAATTTTGTCAGGGGATACAGGAAAAAGAGACAGAAATAATATAGGCAACAGAACTAATTGTTTCTACTTTAGGCACAAGGCCAGCAATTACCCAGTGCATTACTCGTACTTTATTTTATAGGCAACAGAAATAATATAGGCAAACTATATACAAAGGATTACGTTATAAGCAAGCTTACCAGAAGCGACAAAAACGAAGAGAACATCTTAATCTGCTGTTCATAAGAAAAATATCAACAATACTGAAGATTCGCGAACTGCCAAATCCTATTTCATCGTTGATGATATGCGAATAGAGTGGTTGGGATTTAACAGAGAATCATTATAAGGAAATTTTAAAACAAACAATACAATCAAATTTGAATAATTTTATATAAGATCATATATTTGAGATTATGATAATAGTAATGAAATCATTGTGTACGGTGCTCAGGTGCACTATAACTCATCAAAGGTGCATGTATAGTACATAGAATAATATACAAATGTCAGGGAAGTGAATAGTGTATGAGTCATTATATACATGTGTGCGTGTGTATGGAGGGGGAATATAGGTGTAGTGTTGGTGAATCTCAGGAAGCATGGAGGTTTTAAAGGATGCAGTGTCTCGACAGCTAATAACTGATGCAGGTATTTTGTTCCATGCTACAGCAACTCTGAGCATGAAAGGATGTTTCCAAAAGTCATGGAAGCTGTGCTGTTTTCTGACTTTATTGGCATGCCCACGTGTGTTAGACACATGGAAATCAAAAAGGTACTCAGGGTTGTTGTTGGCAATATGATTAATCATTTTATGAGTGTTTACCAAGTCAGTTGCCAGACGTCGGAGCTTCAATGTATCCATGCCCAGGGAAGCAAGGTGTTCAGAGTATGGATGATGCCTGATGGAAGGTATTCGCTTGCTTGCACGTTCCTGTATGTAAGGGCAAAACTATAGGAGAAATCATAGTATAATGAATAATTATTAAATATGAAACTATGTAAATATTAATTACACAATTCTAATGATTGTATATGTAAATCTGAAACCGATTCAGAATAGACTGAGTCATATTAACCATAGAGTTAATAATCAGTTGATCAGCTTCATATTCCTAACATGCAATAAGAATTTCATTTTAAATTTGAAAAAAGCTAAATTTACAAGGTTTCTAGATCAGAATAAAAATCTAAACTTCAGAAAAATGTTTCCATCTATTGTGCTTCTTCTTCCTCTGAACATTTGTCTATATACGATAGAAGTAGTCTTTTATTTCACTTTTTTTATTTCTCCAAACGTATATACGTTTCCATTCTTCCTACTCTCCTATTTGTCTTTACATTCCTCCTCACAATTTCTACTTTTATATTTCTTAAACATTTTCACAATTGCTGCTATGTTGTATTGTAATATATTTATATTTATAATTTACAATGTTAAATTTGTGTTTTTATATATTATTACATATCTTATATTCATACGCGTCATTTTTCATATTTTAGTTGCCAACGAAAATATACACCTAGCACCGAAACGTTTTTGGAACTAACATATTGGTACTTATGTATGTGTATAAATTATAATCTAATACTGCCAGAAACATATCTAATGCTTTCTATTTATCATTTTTGTTTACTCTGTTTTCACTTTTTTTCCGTGTTCTTACCTTTAACATTTTATCACCTTTATCTGTTTATAAGTTACATACATAATTATAATTTTTCTTCAAATATATTTCTAAAACATTGATTCTTCTTTCATCTTTAACATAAAATTTTAAATATTATTTCATGCGTATGTTCATGTCATCAGTAGAATTTTATATTTTTAAACGCATGTAGAATTTCAAAATATTTTAATATATGAACTTCTCTCTTAATATGTATACATATATATATGTGTGTGTGTATGTGTGTGTGTATTTATATAAATAATTATAAACACTACACATATAAACATATATGTGTATTTATATAAATAATTATAAACACTACACATATATACATATATATATGTATACATAAAATGTATTAAAAATATATGCGCACGTGCACGTGTGTCATGAGTTCTAGTGCAAACTCGCTATATTAAAAGTGTCGATTATTTCCATCGTATCTTGTACATTGTTGTAAGCATATTGTGATAGGCAGACAGGTATCGATAGAAAAGGTAGATACAAAGAGAGAGGCAAAAGTATCCCTTTCTACCAAATAACTAAAGGTAACCTAAATAAACATAAATGAATATCTAGCACTCTGTATATGCTTGCTTACATTTCTCATTGTCATTATGATCATCAGACACACACACACATATATATATATTTCATCTTTTTTCCTTATATACGTATATATATATGTATAAAAATTTCGTATCTCCAAAGAAATCCGGTTTTAGGAAGCCGTAGCTATGCAAACACTGGGGGGCTAACGCCCTTTGATGTTGTCCAGCAGAAGCAAGGGGGACAGCCGTCTATGCATTTCAGGTGTGACTGGCAATCGTCAGAGGATCCCTCCCACCGCTTGCGACTACTGGACTAGAAGACAGGCGAGAATATATACATTTCTCGTCTGTGTAAATGAGGTGATTAATTTCATTTGCATATGAAGCTGCATAGGATGGCTCAACTTATAATAGAAAAGAAATAAGACTTCGCTTCCCCCGGTGTTTGCATAGCTACGGCTTCCTAAAACCGTATTTCTTTGGAGATACAACATTCATATATATATTGTATTAAGCTATGCTTGAAGCGAAATGTTATTTCTTTTATATATATATATATATATATATATATATATATATATATATATATATATATTTCGTTTCTGAATTTGTTTAGCAAGATTCTTTATCTGAAATCGTGTGTTGAAACCGATATTGTTATACTTTGGGAGGGTCATGTTGCCAATAAGAAACACACGCACCAGTTGCTTTCACTTCAATTTATTATATATTTATAAATTTATAAATTTACAAATCTACAAACTTATATAAACAACTATCTGGTTGTGGAACCAACCAACCAACCAGAAATTTATAAGTTTGTAGATTTGTAAATTTATAAATTTATAAATATATAATAAATTGAAGTGAAAGCAACTGGTGCGTGTGTTTCTTATTGGCAACATGACCCTCCCAAAGTATAACAATATATATATATATATATATATATATATATATATATATATATATATATATATATAGAGAGAGAGAGAGAGAGAGAGATACTTCTTTTTTTAATCTGTTCTGCAAGATCTTGTATCTGAAAACGAGTGTTGAAACAGATATTCTTATAATTTGGGTGGGTCACACTGCCAATAAAACACACGCATATGTCGGGTTTCACTTCAATTTATCATGAATTTCCGGTTGGTTGGTTCGTTGGCTTGATAAACGGACGCTTGTTTATATATTGTCAAAGCTCTTTCGTCACACATTCTGTGCTCTCTACAGCGACTGGGTTTTTATTTTGTGTCTCTCCTTTTTTCTGTGCTACATCATCTTGGCTTTGTGAATTGTATACTACATAGGAAAAAGAAGGGAAAATATTCACTTTTAATATTTATAATTTCTATCCTTATGCACATTTATTTTCAGCATCTAAATATTTATTTTCAATCATTAATACGCAATTTACTTAATTTAATACTTGACTCTATGTTTCGAAAATAATCTACATATTTATCTTAATTCCGATGCCCAATAAATGGAAGTCGTGTGAAATAAGCAGAGTCGTGTGAAAGTGATGGAAATACAAATCGCCTATATGATGTGTGCAATGTATTTTTCGGATTGTGTGCACATATAAGGGAAACAAAATATCAGAGAACAGATTGTAGAAGATGACCAAAGATTTCGATATATATTATACAAAATTAGATTTAGATATATATTATACAAAATTAATTAAATTAAATTAAATTAAGGTAGTCGTGTCCGAGACATGCGCCATATCCACCGTAGAATAAGCTCAAAGATTCCAATGAATAGATCCGAGCATTTTATATCAACTAGAAATTGATTGACATATATATATATATTTAAAATAAACACATGAAACAATCACAGGGGATAATTTGTAAAGTGTGTAATCACATATAGCTATGTAGGTAACTAATTAAAGTTTAACCAGAGCTTCAAGTATTACCTTTTAAAAAATGATTAATCCTTAATTTTAGAGCTAACTCAGTTGAAAGGACTCGGCTGCTATTTATAGCAGTCGATCTCCCTATTCACGCCACTGGTATGACGCTAGCATGTTCTTAGTAGTTTTAGAATTGCAACACCTGCGATGGGTCACTCGCAGATTTGCATTATATGTGTAAACACAGATAGTTAAAACTTCTCCCTTGCTGAAGATCCAGGATTTGACTACTGTAACGTTACGGACTGATGGTGAAATATATTTTTTTATGAAATATATACAAGGAGGATTAATCATTTTTTAAAGGTAATATTTGAGGCTCGGGTTAAACTTTAATTAGTTACCTACCTAGTTTTTTGTGATTACACACTCTACAAATTATCCCCTGTTATTGTTTCATGCGTTTATTTTAAATATATATATATGTCAATCAATTTCTAGTTGATATATATATATATATATATATATATATATATATGTAGGAGGTGAGTTTTATTGTAGTACAATAAAGCAATTCCAATATTGAATCTCATAATAACAATAATAGTACTCCTGACGTCATTGTAAACCCTAGGCTAACTTCTGTAAACCCAAATGCAACGTCAAACACAACTTCGCTAAATGTTCATAATCCAACTCTAAATCAAGAAACTATTATTCCTATTATTCCTATCGCAAACAACTTCTCCAATCCAATTCCTTCTATAGATAACACTAGATCACTCATTAATAATCTCTCTAATTGCAACTGCCGCATTAAAAATAAATGTCCTCTCAACAACCATTGCCTCGATAAAAACTTAATTTATGAATGTAAAATTATAACTAGCACCAATTCCTTCACCTATTTTGGCTCCACTTCCACCTCTTTTAAAGCTCGTCTCTATAATCATCATTCATCTTTCAAATACAAACTTAAAAGAACTAACACTGCTCTCTCAGAACTCATATGGTCCTTAAAAGACAAAAACATTAAATATAACATCTTTTGGAAAAAGATTTCTTCTGCATCCTCGTACTTGAACAGTTCTCTATCTAAAATCTGTAATCTCTGCCTAAATGAAAAATTTACCATTATCTCTAACCTAGAATCCATAATAAATAGACGCTCGGATTTGTTTTCCATCTGCCTGCATAAATTCCATAGAACTTTTCACAAAGTATACAGTTAATATTCAATTCTTTATCAATTTAGAATCTTTTCTCAAAGGCACATATACATACACCTCTTTAAAATATACCCATCTACCTTACTTTAAAGGGCATTATACACTCTATAATACTCGTTTATTCATCCTATCTTCTCGTAAAACAATAACATTTGTTTTTGACATTTTGAATATTCATCCGCAATCATTATTATTTTTTTTCCCTCTATCATAAATCTTTTTAATCTCAATTTCATCCTTAATTTATTATTATATATTTTCTTAATATATACTCATATATTCTTTAAACTATACCCATCTACCTTACTTTAAAGGGCATTATACACTCTATAATACCCGTTTACTCATCACCCTCATTATATCTCCTCGTAAAACAATAACATTTGTTTTTGACATTTTGAGTATTCATCCGCAATCATTATTATTTTTTCTCTCTATCATAAATCTTTTTAATCTCAATTTCATCCTTAATTTATTATTATTTTTTTCTCCCCATCAACGAACCCATTATTAATACATATGAATTCAATATAAAAACTTTAACTTCACATTATTTTTCTCAAATCCTTCTACACAAACTTTTTCTCTTTGCTAATTTTAAAATTCCTACATTTCTCCTTTTGACGTTAGAATATTCACCCACAATTATTATTTTTTTCTCTCTATCTCCATACATAATCTCCCTTCGTTATTTTTTTCTCTCTATCTCCATACATAATTTCCCTTCGTTAATTTTCAAATTCCTTTAATTTATACATTATCTTCCAACGGTTCCCAACCTCTCTATATTAAAACATTATATCTTTTTCTCAGTTATAAAAACTATCTCTTTCTCTCTATCACCCATCTCTCCCTTTCCACCTTCACTCTCATCTCCTCCCTTTTTTTCATCCTTTCCACCCCCACCCCTCCCTAAATATAATATATTTTTTCCTCGCACATATCCTCCCTTCGTTAATTTTCAAAATTTTTAATTTATACAGTATCTTCCAACGGTTTTCAACCCCTCTATATAAAATATATCTCCTCTCTGTTATAAAAACTATCTCTTTCTCTCTATCACCCATCTCTCCCTCTCATCTCCTTCCCTTTTCATCCTTTTCTCTCCCCCCCTCTCTAAATAAAATATTTTTCCCAATATCACACATCAATCTAAAACCACTTTTCATATGTTGATTTAAAACTGCACTATCAACAAGTGTTTTTTTAGCCTTCATATCATGTTCTCCTGTTTTATCTGATGAAAACACAAATATTATTGTTTGATGATGTTTGTTTTTGAAATGCGCATAATAAAATATATTGAACTCCTTTAACCATCTTTTGATCTTATATTATATATATATATATATATATATATATATATATATATATATATATATATATATATATATATATACTATACTATACTATACTATACTATACTATACTATACTATACTATACTATACTATACTCTATCGTCTTTTTCTGTTCAGTGGGATTAACCACCTCATTATTATATTATGTTATGTAGTCGCGTTTTATTATTTCTATTTTAATTCTGAAGTTTTGGTCACGGCGTTCCAATCATATTTCCTCACATCTCATATATATATATATATATATCGGCCCGACTCTGGAATCAAAAGCTCGTTGTACCTCTGTTGTTGTAATGATAGAATGAACATATCTATATATCTAAAACAGAGAATGTCTGTCTGTTTGTCTGTCTGTATCTCTGATGTCTGCATTACGATATTATGACGCTATGTGCGTGTATATATATGTATATATATATATATAGTGTGTGTATATATATGTATATATATATATAGTGTGTGTATATATATGTATATATATATATATAGTGTGTGTATATATATAGTGTGTAACATTTTTCGAAATATTTACTTCTGCGTTCACAGATTGATTATTTTAGTTTCTGAAGATCCCGTTAAGTGTGAAAGCAGCGATTGTTTGCTTAACCTTTAATCTGTTATTTTAATATATATATATATATGTATATATATATATATATATATATATATATATATATATATATATATATATATATATATATATATATATATATATATATATATATATATATATATATATATATATATATATATATATATATATTAATAAGAGGAATTCCAACTTTGTCTGATTTACTCGTTTTATTTACAATCCTTTAAAATTTATAATGGTATTATAATGAAATAGTATGACAGAAATTCTAATTGTTAATTGAACAAGTACTTTCATGCTTTCGCAATCTTCAGGTACATAATATGTGGTGACAGTCAAGTTTGCAATTTTCAACGGTAATAAGATGGGTAAATTTACTACCTTTTATACATTTTATACAGCGAAAAGTGGCTCCAGAATCCTAAGTCTTGCAAACTGTATTTCGACCAATCAGTGTGTAGTTTCACTGAATTACTAGAGCCGATTGGTTTAAGCGTCACGGCTGGTTGAGCATGTCTAACGACCAATAATTAATTATATCCAAAGCATCAATTGTTTTGCTATTTTTAGAAATGATGAAAATAACATTTTCTATTAATCATCAGCATCAACATCACTTTTATTATTATTATTATTGTTGTTGTTGTTGTTGTTGTTGTTGTTAGTCGTCGTAGTCATAGTGATAATAGACGTAATACCCCTAAGCGTTATTATTGTTCATTTAGCTTGGGTTTGAATTTATCAATAAAATTATTTTCTTTGATTTTTCTCTTGATTTCACTTGGGCTGTGTAATTTGTAGAATGGGAATATTATAAATATTCCCTGACCACATGTTGCTAGATGGTTACTTAGGGGTATCTGACGGACATTTGGGTCTCTGATTTGTTGACGGTGTATCCGTGCACGTTCCGATAGTGCATTTCCAGTTTGACCGACATATAGTTCTTCACAATTCGGGCATTTAATGCAGTAAATTAGATTTCTGCTTTTGCAGTTCATATTTGCATTTGGGAATATTTTTCCAGTTTTTGTTTTCATATATTGACCAGCGTGTATGGATTGACATGTGCCGCATCGACTATCATTGCATTTAGATACAGTGAATGATTGGTCTTTGTTGTTAAGGTCAAACTTTGCTTTTGTTAGTAATTGCTTCAAAAGTTTGGGCTGTCTTTTACTAAGAGTCAATGATCGATCTGTGATTAAACCTTTTAATTCATTACTTTGAGCAGTGATTGGTAGGTTTGCTTTGGCAGTGTTGAAGATATTCTGGTGACATAGGTTGTGTGTCATTATAAATTGTATGACCAGTTCTTGGTTTCTTCTTCCTTGGTTTGTCCTAAGTTGTTGTATAGGTATTCTTATAGCCCGCTGTATGCCATTTTCTATAAGTAGAGATGGGTATTTTCCTTTGTTCAAAAATTCTCTTAGTTCTGTTAGGCGTTTGTACCTGGTATTCGTATCTTCTACAATGGTACAAATTCTTCTGGCTAGGCAGTATGGGATGTTGCGTTTTGTATGAGGTGGATGGCACGACTTAAAATTCAGATATTGATGGGTGTCTGTGTGTTTATAATATATATCCGTGGTAATGGTGGTGTCGTTTTTGATTATCATTATATCTAGGAATGGTAATTTGGTCCTATTCATCTCTTTTGTGAATTGGAGAGATGGGTGTAGGTTATTCAGGAGGATATTGAACTCATCCAGAGTATCTAGAGATTCTGTCCAGATGATGAAACAGTCATCAAGGTATCTCTTCCAAGATTTGTCAATGTACTTTCTAAAGTCAGTACTATATTTTTCCTCTCTTTCTTGGTAGAGTTGTTGTTCTAAGTATCCCATTACAGAGTTCGCGTAAACGGGAGCAAACTTCGTTCCCATCGCTGTGCCTCTAATTTGGATGTAATTCTTTCCATTGAAGAAGAAAGTGTTGTTTTCCAGAATAAGTTTAACTGCGTCTAATATAAATGGCGCTGTGAATCTGATGGGAATCACTTCTCTATGTTTTTCCACCCAGTATTTAACCGCCTTTATTCCCAAATCATGTGTAATGTTGGTGTAAAGGCTTAAAAAATCAAAACTGAGTAGAAGTGAATTCGTTTCAGTGGTTTTGGGAAGATGGGACAGGAAGTCGATATCATCCCGGATGAAACTGGGTATGTGAATACATAGTGGTCTCAAAATAATGTCAACAAAATTGCTTAGACGGTGGGTGGGGCATGTTGGACCAGCTATAATAGGTCTAAGTTTTAAGTCTTTTGGGTGTAATAATTTAATGTACTCACCGTTTTGTTCTCTTACTGCCAGTTGTATTTCTTTTGACTTATGAACTTTCGGTAGGCCATACAGGTTGCTGGGTTTCGGCTCAAAATTGGTGATGTAGTCTCTTTCCTTATCAGTAAGTGAGTTGTGGTATTTTGAAGCCAGGTTGTTGATCTTCTTCATGATGTTGTGGTCTATATTTGACGGTATTTCATGATTGAATGTTGTGTCTTTCAGTTGTTCCTCAACCAAATCCTTGTAGTATTCAGTATCAATTATAACAACTGCACCCCCTTTATCTGCTTGTTTAATTATTATTGTTTTATCATTTTGTATACGTTTAAGTGCAGACATTTCTGATTTGTTAATGTTTGGCCTAACATTAGTATTATGTCTAAGGGGAAATTTAGACAGGATGTCAATGTATTGGCCGAGTAAGATATTTCTTCCTTTTGGCGGAGTGAAATTTGATTTATTCTTTACTAGTGATTCATCACTCTCATTACTTTTATCAGCGAATAATTCTACAAGACGTAATTTTCGACAGAATTCTTGGGTATCCTCCTTCAGTTCTTGGTGGTTGACTGTTGGAGTCGGTGTGAATTTCAGTCCTCTTGACAGAATTTGCATTTCATCATTGTCAAGATCTCTTTTAGATAAATTAATTATTTTAGGATCTACGTGTACAGTTGTTTTGGGTATGTTTCCTCCTGGAGTTTTTCTTTTTCCGGTTTTTGTTGTCCTGACGTTAAAAAATGGATTTTTCTCTGTTCAGGATTTATATTCCTGTTGGTGTTCGCTTGATGAACTTTTGGTCATGATATTATATTTGGTTTCGTTATGTATTTTGTCCTATTTTTGGTATTCTGTATATTATTTTTCTTCCTGTTAGCATTATTTTTAACAATCTGGGGAAATGACCTTGGTTTGCTTTCAGGTTTAGATCGTTTTTTCGTCCAGTTTCTTGTGGGCAATCTCTGTTGAGATCTTGAGAGTGATCTGGTTATTCTACGTTTTGTTTCCACATTCCTTGTTGGTAGTCTCTGTTGAGATCTTGAGAATGATCTCCTGGTTTTACTACTTCTCATGATAAATTCAAACCCAAGCTAAATTAACAATAATAACGCTTAGGTGTATTACTTCTACTATCACTATGACTACGACCACTTACAACAGCAACAACACCAACAACAACAATAATAATAATAATAAAAGTGATGTTGATGGTGATGATTAATAGAAAATGCTATTTTTTCATTTCTAAAAATAGCAAAACAATTGATGATTTGGATATGATTAATTATTGGTCGTTAGACATGCTCAACCAGTCGTGACGCTTAAACCAATCAGCTCTAGTAATTCAGTGAAACTACACACTGATTGGTCGAAATACAGTTTGCAAGACTTAGGATTCTGGAGCCACTTTTCCCTGTATAAAATGTATAAAAGGTAGAACATTTACCCATCTTATTACAGTTGAAAATTGCAAACTTGACTGTCACCACATATTATGAACCTGAAGATTGCGAACGCATGAAAGTACTTGTTCAATTAACACTTAGAATTTAATATTCTATCATACTCTTTCATTATAATAACATTATAAATTTTAAAGGATTGTAAATAAAACGAGTAAATCAGACAAAGTTGGAATTCCTCTTATTAATATAATCTTCTATACACAATCATACACACCCGTGTATATTTATCTATCTATCTATCTATCTGTCTATATATATATATATATATATATATATATATATATATATATATATATATATATATATATACAACTATATATTGGTCTAGAGATATTTTTGCATACACAATAACAAGATATAAACAAACGTATTTATTTCACGAGGTTCGATAAAGGTAAATATATATCAACTATATAAGAACCCTAGAGTAAATCCCGAGCAGCGCTGGGCCATTTTGCTAGTATAGCATAGACATGTGTAATGTTTCACGTTCATATATTGGTCTATTTATGTTGATTAGTGTCTTAGCTATGAGGAATGTTTTGGCATGTGAGATAGGTGATGGGGTGATCATAGTGAGGAGGTAGTGCTGGGGGAGCGGTGGTTGATGTGAGTTGGGGGGTGTGGTATTTTGGCTTGCCTTAGATATGTCGGCATGTACGTGGTGAGTCGGAGATGCTGTGTGTGGTCTGGAAGCAGTAGGGCTGAGCCTGATAGCACATGAAAGAATGTGGGGTTGAACTAAGGGTAGAGTGTTTCTGCTAGTCATCAGTTTGTAACGGTATAGTGGGTGGACATAGATTATACTGTTTAGCCATCGTTAAAGGGGATTTGTGCTATAAACAATTAATGAGGTGATGAGATGGTATGAGATTAGTGTATGAAAATATGTGTAAATGAGGAATTATGGTATGTTCAGGGTATATTGTGTTAAAGGAAATAAAAAAGGAAACTAAATGTATAAACATGTGTACATACGCACCCAGGGACATACGCACATGTATGCACATCCACACATGCGTCAATGTAAACATATATACAGCCATGTATCACCCCACAGAGGCACACACGGAAGGTACACGGAGCCAGACGGGTATACATTACTATATGTGTCTGCTCGTGGCAGGATATGAAGCTTCCATACTGGTCATCCTGCACTCCCGCACTGGCACCACAGGCTCACGTACACATCATGCGAATTATAGGTATTTTCAGACACAGCGTCCCATGCACGTATCGTACATAGGTCTGCATCACTGCATGTGTAGACGCTAACGAGATATGCGTGGTCATATCCCGGGTTCCATACTACAAAATGGCTATGCAGCGGTGCAGGAAAACACATATGCACATATATACATATACACTCGGGTATCCACATACATGTACATATACATATATACATATATGAATATATATATATATATATATATATATTCATATATGTATATATGTATATGTACATGTATGTATATGTACATGTATATATATATATATATACACACATGTGTGCAGACACGAAACAGGTCTACATGTACGTGCTTTGGTATTGCATGAAGAGGATATCGTGTGGGGTTAAATGGTGGTAGAAAAAATATGAGAAGGGTGAAAGTGTGCTAGGGAATACAAGTGATGTTAAATAACGGTGGTGCAATTAGTGATACAAAATGAGGTGATAAAATCCATTGTGGTGAAGAGTATAGTGTTGATGGTTTGTGTATGCCTCAAGGGTATGTGATATGTGTTGGTGTGGTTGAGGGTGGTGGATACATGGTGATATGTTTAGTGGTGGGGGATATGATAAAGGATGCAGCCTAACATTTACAGGAGTAAAGATAAAAATTAACAAGGGTAAAAAGTTAATGAAATGAGATATGAAACCATCGTGGTAGTTATTCCGATGTTGTGTTTGTGTTGTTATTGTTTATCCGTGGCTCCTGCCCGAATATCAATGTGGAGAATGTATTTTTCCTGGTGTGTCTGTAGTTTATTAGAATTTTCGATCTCAAATTTGTGGCACATTTTAATTTAATTCGGCCAGGCACAACCTGCAGTGATCCTCCCCGGTGGGAAGTTGGGCCACGCATCTCCTAATGGAACATTTGATCTGGTATTTCAGGTTCTTATCCTTGAGGTCCCAGATCAAATCTGCCAGTATGGTTTGGGAGCGTTTAGGTATGTGGTTGAAGGAGCTTACGTGGTTGTAAAGACTCTCTTAAAAAGGTTGTCGAGGTTGCGCCTATATAGGTGTATTCATTTTTGGCGGCACTCCCCGCTCAATGGGTATTACTCGGGCTTTTTGCATTTGCATCTGGGGACTATTGCATTGTTGTTATGTTGCTGGCTGGTCAGATTTTGGTTGGATTCAGCATCTTGTTGAGCGTTGTTATATGTTATCTGTGCGGTGTTGTTTTGGACTGTTGCTAGTGATTGCTTGGGGTGCTTGCATATGTTTGCGTATTTTGGTCCTTTTAGTGTGTGCTATGGTGACGGCTAGATTGAGTGTTGTCGAGAATGAGAATTTTACTGTGTGTCTGTTAAAGAGCTTGGGTATTTGTGTGTGAGTGAAAAGGATTGGTCAAGGGCCCTGAAGAATGTTCCTGGTACATTGGTAGCAACGTGTATTGAGTACAGGGCGTTGTACTATGTTACGGATCTGCTCTGGGCCCATATATATATATATATATATATTTATTAAAATAACAGATGAAAAATTAAGCAAATAATCACTGCTTTTACCCTTAACGGGATCTTCTGAAACTAAAAATATCAATCTGTGAACACAGAAATAAATATTTCAAAAAACGTTGCAACCGAAGGAAGATAGGAAGACGATACTTTGGTTACGGTCCTTATATATTTGATATATATTTATCCTTATCGAGCCCTCTTTGGATTTTAGTCTTCAAATTTATTATTATTACTATATATATATATATATATATATATATATATATTATATATATATCAGCATACAGAGAGAGGTACACATATCTCCATGTGTAGTTCTCTCTATATGCTGATTCATAAAGAACCCGGATTCTATCGGTTGAGCTCATTAAATTATAGGGGATTAATATGAGTCTTTAACTCCGTTTTTTAATTTGATCTATAAACTCCTAATTCATTGTTATATGTAAGTAGAATTTCTTAAGTTGAATGGTTCTGAACTGCTGATTTTAGCGGTCTTTTGATCTATTCACACCATCGTGGGCTATAAAGCGCACATGTCTTTTTTATATACCATGCGTTTTTCCTTATATATTTTTAGATGTGTGGATCGTATTGTTAGACTTCTGCTAATGAGTCATCTACAATATGTATTCTTCAATTTTATAGCGAAACATACTCTAATTTGAGCATGTCTGTGTGTTATAATTATTATTGGATGGCTAGTACACTTTAGTCTATTCTTTTAACTGATTTGTATTCACCTTTCTTTTCGTAGTCAATATGTTCATCGCTCTAGTGGTTTATGATCCCCTATGATTAAACACATATCTCCAAGTGTATCTCTCACTATATGCTAATTTATAAAAAAAAGCCCACAATCTATCCTTTGAGCTCATTAAATTGTAGGGGATTAATGGGAATCTTTACCTTCGATTTTTAACGTTATATATATCCATATATATATATATTAAGAGAAAACAAAGAGCGCTTTTAAAATCAATAACTTTTTATTCGCTGACAGTGTTTCATCCATACCATGGGGCATGACTCATCAGAGCGTTGAAAACAAAAATACAATAATGAATATAAGCTCTACCGACCTACATCATAAGAACAATATATATATGGTACAGGATCATAGGATAATAGTGAGAATGGAGATGATACATAATAGGGATATTAGTCAGAGTAAGGAAGAATAAGAAAAAATAAGGAAAAATAAAATAATCTGAAATAATTATATATATATATATATATATATATATATATATAAAACAAGAACATTTCATATCAGTGTGTAAACTTTTTATAGGATATAGCAGCCTAACATACTATATATTTTGGAGTTGATTCGTCAACTGAAAACTAACATAATTAAAATGGCAAATTAACTAATCAAAATTAAGAACAGAATTTCTTTATTCATCTTTTCATACACGCTGTTGTTAATTATAATTCTTTAACACAATAATGTAATGCTATCAATAAGACGAGAATTTACAACACGCCTTTGAAAACCAGTGATGTGATTTTATCTGAAAACATATTAAAAAGTTTTATTCAACCAGTCGTTATTAGATTTCATACTACGTTTCTTTATTATAACTTTACTAGTTTTGAATCATATAATAAGTTGAACAACTCAAATAATTCACATTGATTTAGGTATTGACGTGCCAGCATCCGAGTGTCAGATTGATGTACACAAGCAAAGAAGAATCTTTTCATTCTGTGACGATTGACGCATCAAGCTTGTTTGTAAAATTATTGCTGCGAAGAATTGTTATTGTTCTGGTTTGTCATGGTGTATGGGGTGGGACTTATTTTATCAATTATAATAATTAGTTTTATGTTTGTCATGCTGTTCAATTTGTGTCTTATTTTTCATGTTTATGGTTTTGTTGTGTAGGAGATATTTTTGTTGCAATTAAGGATTATTTTTTTTTTTTGCAGATGCTTCATATTTTGTGTGTTGTTATTGTTGTTGTGATATGACAGTAATACATTTTGTGAGCAATTAACAGAATTATTTTATTGTGTAAAATTAAAGAAACATAAACAACAAAACAACCAGTAATTATTAATTGTTCCCAAAATAACCCCTATGATAACAAGAACAACAACTTCACCAACATCAAGGCAAACAAGAATTTTTAATTGTACCAAAAATACCTCCTGTGATATAAAAAAAACAACTCCTACCATAACACAAAAACCACACATGAATAAAACTAAAATGTAAAGACAGCAACATCAATAACAAGAGCAACAAGAGCAACAAGGGAAGCAGCAACAAAAACAACAACAGCCACAATAACTACGACAGTGGCAGCTACAATAAGATTGACATCAACAACAATGACATTATGATTGCACAACAGTTTTTTTACCAACAGTTGGAATTTGGCCAAGTGAAATAAGCTCGTTAGAAACAATACGCCAGCGTGCTGACTGAACCACCGAGCAGCAATTGGGCTTCGTTTATTATTATTATTATCAATATGGCGGTGGATTGGCAGTATTGGTAGCGGGTCGGACGCCATGCTTTGTAGCTAAGAGTTACGGCCCTTTATGGTCTGAGTCCAAATTCCGCCGAGGTTAACTTTGCCTTTCATCCTTACGGGGGCGATAAAATAAAGTACCAGTAATATACTGGTTAATTGCTGGCCTTGTGCCAAACGTAGAAACAATTATTTTATCAATATTTTAAACCACCGTGGATTGGCCGTACCGGTTAACGCCTCGAACAGATATTGCGATCTATAGCCACGTCCTGAGTTGAAATACTTTTGAAGTTAGCTTTTGCTTTCTTCCTGACGGGTTGATGAAATAAAACAACTGTGACGCACACGGGCTGAGTTTTTTTTTCTTTTTGTATTCCTAGCCTTATGCTAAACGTAGAAACTATACGTGGCACAAAATATCATTTAAGCAATCCTCATATATTTTCTTAATTTCAATATATACCAGCCGTTAGTTATTCTCAGTTTCTCTGATGTCACATTATGTCTTATCAGAAGTCTTTAATGAATAATACTGTTGTAGTTCCATTACTATTATGTATAAGGGCGGTGGATTGGCAGTATCGGTAGAGGGTCGGACGCCATGCTTTACAGCATAGTTACGTCCCTTTACAATCTGAGTTCAAATCCCGCCGAGGTTGACTTTGCCTTTCATCCTTACGGGGTCGATAAAATAAAGTACCAGTAATGCACTGGGTAATTGCTGGCCTTGTGCCTAAAGTAGAAACAATTATGTATAAGGCATAATTTCTATTTATAAAATAGATGTTGCATTGCATTTTGTATTCAATAAACATAGAATAATGCTTTTTTCACGATATATACTAAAGTGTGTAGGTGTTTGCTTATACAACATCAGTTAGTATTGGGAATCCTGTGGACGTGCATGAATGATTCAGCTCCGCGACTTTTTAACAGAATTAATTCAAACATTTAGATACGTCCGTCAATGACAACCGCACCATATGTTAAATCGCAAAACGAAACGGTATGAACAAATTTATATTCCATACCCATACTTTGTGAGTTACATACTATCTGTCGGAAAGTTTCATGGATTAACATTATTCTAAACCATGAAATTCTAGATCGAGACCACGTTTTAAGTAAAAAAACATATACACATATAATGAATATATTGATTTCAACATCATTCCTTACATTTTCAACAGAAAATATTTGATGGCTTTCACATAAAGCGAAATTTTTAAAAAATCTAAAAAATATTTATATTTTTTCAATAATTTCTCAAGAATTTTCTAAAAAATAAAACGCAATATTCAGTTTTATATATTTATTTTAAATTAGCATGAGTAAACCTGCTTGAATTGATATTTTTGATTTCGTTCATCATGTCTTGAATATTTATAAGGCATATTAAACTTATCTTATTTTCATATTACCAATTTCATCAAAGACATTCATCATGGAAAATCAACTGTTGAACATTATTTCTCTATTTCAAAAGCTATTGGCATTTGTGACGAATGCACTATTTCAAATATCATAGAGATATTGAACCATATAGAATAATTAGGTGAGCATGCAACAGTTCTATTTAAATGAACTTCAATACAAATTATATTTCGTATCTTCGTATCTATGTAGTATTACACACAAGGGGGCCAACATAATGCCTTACACATTTTTGTAGACTTCCAACAATAAAATCAATGGTGTGCGTTAACATTATATGATTATATATATATATATCTATATATATATATCTATATATATATATATATATCTATATATATATATATATATATATATCTATATATATATATATATATATATATATATATATATATATATATATATATATATATGTATATATATATATATATATATATATATATATATATATATATATATATATATATATATATATATATATATATATATATATATATATATGTTATTGACAAATGGAAACTATATTTATAAAAGCATATTTATTTCATTATACATATTTCAAGGGCAACCAAAGCAAATTATGGTGCGCTTTCATCAGATAAAATAGAGATTTGTTTTATAAATAAATATTGACATACCCGGAAAAATTTTATCTCATGAAAGCGTACCACAATCCGCCTTGGTTGCCCTTGAAATATGTATAATAAAACACGCTTTTATTTGGTACGCTTTCATCAGATAAAATTTTTCTGGGTATGTCAATATTTATTTATAAAACAAATCTGTATTGTATTTCATGAAACCGCACCATAATTTGCTTTGGTTGCCCTTGAAATATGTATAATGAAATAAATATAGTTTTATAAATATAGTTTCCATTTGTCAATATCGTATATCTACTCCAAATACTTGTCGAGTGCTTTATATCAGTTATAAAAATATTTGCTTGTTGTATCCCAACAATTTAAATAAAACCTTTGCACACACATATATATATATATATATATATATATATATATATATATATATATATAAACAAGGTTTAGTAAATAATGAAAAAGTTTAAAAAAATTGACTTTACCTACTATAGTTACCTTTACCGATCGGTTTCGAATCCCAAAAATAAAACGGAGACCATACGGCCTTCGTTGCAAAGAGAGATTCTCGTCAGAAGGTTCTTTTCATTCAAAGAATATAAAATTCCTGAATTTAAATCACAAACTAGCGCTATCAAAGACTGTTCCTGGGATGAGAGTGGATGATGTAGAACAGGTTTATCAAGGGCCGTAGTAAAGATAGAGGCAAAAGGGGGTAGGTCAAACTAGCCACCGCTGTTGTCAGCAGCAGTCGGAATGACCCGGTTTGTTCTCAACGTTTGTGGAGGTAGTAGTAATATGAAATACGTCCCTTCACGCAGAAGGCGCCAAGGTACGCATGTATTGTCCAACCAAGTGCCAGTGTGGTTCAATGGCGGGTTAATAAATTAACGAGCCAGAACAAATATAAACAAGGTTTAGTAAATAATGAAAAAGTTTCAAAATAAATTTTAAAAAATTGACTTTACCTACTATAGTTACCTTTACCGATCGGTTTCGAATCCCAAAAATAAAACGGAGACCATACGGCCTTCGTTGCAAAGAGAGATTCTCGTCAGAAGGTTCTTTTCATTCAAAGAATATAAAATTCCTGAATTTAAATCAGGGACGTATTTCATATTACTACAACCTCCACAAACGTTGAGAACAAACCGGGTCATTCCGACTGCTGCTGTCAACAGCGGTGGCTAGTTTGACCTACCTCCTTTTGCCTCTATCTTTACTACGGCCCTTGATAAACCTGTTCTACATCATCCACTCTCATCCCAGGAACAGTCTTTGATAGCGCTAGTTTGTGATTTAAATTCAGGAATTTTATATTCTTTGAATGAAAAGTACCTTCTGACGAGAATCTCTCTTTGCAACGAAGGCCGTATGGTCTCCGTTTTATTTTTGGGATTCAAAACCGATCGGTAAAGGTAACTATAGTAGGTAAAGTCAATTTTTTAAAATTTATTTTGAAACTTTTTCATTATTTACTAAACCTTGTTTATATTTGTTCTGGCTCGTTAATTTATTAACCCGCCATTGAACCACACTGGCACTTGGTTGGACAATACATGCGTACCTTGGCGCCTTGTGCGTGAAGGGACGTATTTCATATTACTACTACCTTCACAAACGTTGAGAACAAACCGGGTCATTCCGACTGCTGCTGACAACAGCGGTGGCTAGTTTGACCTACCTCCTTTTGCCTCTATCTTTACTACGGCCCTTGATAAACCTGTTCTACATCATCCACTCTCATCCCAGGAACAGTCTTTGATAGCGCTAGTTTGTGATTTAAATTCAGGAATTTTATATTCTTTGAATGAAAAGTACCTTCTGACGAGAATCTCTCTTTGCAACGAAGGCCGTATGGTCTCCGTTTTATTTTTGGGATTCGAAACCGATCGGTAAAGGTAACTATAATAGGTAAAGTCAATTTTTTAAAATTTATTTTGAAACTTTTTCATTATTTACTAAACCTTGTTTATATATATATATATATATATATATATATATAAAGAATTAGTATATCTAGTAACATATATATACACAGATGCATACTTATGCTAGCAAATATATACGTTTTGTCTTAGTAACTTTGTGGTTCAATGGAGTGAAATTTTAGTAAGTTAATTTTATAATTTTCTTATTTTACGTCTCATATATATATATTTATATATATATGTATATATATATATATATATATATATGTATATATATGTATATATATATATATATATATATAACCTAATGTTTGTTGAGTGAGATGGTTACCAGTCAGAGTTTAGCTTTAAACTATCTCTGTTATTGTATTAAATATTTACTCTTGATTGGCCAGAGGTGTTTATTTCCAGGTACCTTATGAATTTGATTTTCCGTATTTATTACCGTTGTGAAATGTGGGTTTTTTTTTGGTTGTAACTTCTCTGTTTTTAGCCTAAGAAAATATATATATGCCTATGTATATAATTACATGCATAAATTTCTTTTCTTTAATTAATTGAGTTCTTTACACGAGGAATTAATATTGGTTTTGAAATAACTAATTAACCCGCGTGTGTTTTATATTTTACTCTTAATTCGGCCGGAGATTTACATTCCCATTTGCCCTTTAAAGCATATCTTTCTGTATTTACTGCGGTTATGGGGTGCGGTTCTTATTCGGGTACAACTTCTGATTTAGCCTAAGAAAATATCTATATGCGAGTGTAATTTATACACGCATATATTTATTTTTTTAATTTTCAATTGAGTTCTTAACACGTTGGATTGATAATGTTTTCGAAAAAACTAATTAACCCGCGTGTATATTATTATTTTTTCTTTTCGTGGATCGTAGTTATCTCCCCTTCCCGCTTCGTGTCGCTATGATACTTCTTCAGTCAAAAACTGCTGGAATTTCAAATTTGGCGGTCATTCGAGGCGAGAAAGAGCAACTTAACACACACGATTTTTGACTGCGGTAAGAATTATTTTCTTATATCAAAGTTTATCGGGCTTCTACTGATGATTTATAAGCACCCACCTAAATATACTCTTACATGAATATATATTAGGCTTCTACATAAACTGGAAATATTCTCCCAACTTGTAGAAAACTTATAATGAAACAATTGTTTGGAAAGAGAGATATACTTTAACTTTAATTATATCTCATAAAATAATACAACTGGTTTTTCCACATTATACATATTGTTAGCACCCCAAACACTTAAATTGGGTTTGTATTTAAATATAACCTAATGTTTGTTGAGTGAGATGGTTACCAGTCAGAGTTTAGCTTTAAACTATCTCTGTTATTGTATTAAATATATATATATATATATATATATATATATATATATATATATATATATATATATATATATATATATATATATATATATATACAAGTATGTATACGTACATACATATATGTATACAGACGTACAGTAGTATGTATATATATATATATACATACATGAACACATATATATATATGTACGTATGGGTTTACCGAACATTTATTACAATGCTCGGTTTGTTTGTAAACAAACATACCGAATTAAGCCGTACAGTGTTTAGCAACCATCGTTGCCCTTTGTTCTACACTGACAAAGGAACAATGACTAGTTTCAAGCTTATTAGCTATCGTCAGTATCGTATACCTTCCTGTCAGATGATTGAACGTCTGAAAGTATATACTTTCCTTATGCATATTAACGGCTGAGCAGCCTAATTTGCATATCGAGTGAGTTAGTGGGGCGGGCGAACCGAAAACGATAAATGGAATAAATGTAATGAGATTTCATTTCTCACTCTTAGTACGGCTGTAACTTAAATATAAGTATCTATACGTTCCTTTGTCAGTGTTGAACAAAAGGGCAACGATGGTTGCTAAAGACTGTACGGCTTAATTCGGGCTGTTTGTTCACAAACAAACCGAGCATTATAATAAATGTTCGGTAAACCCATACGTACATATATATATGTGTGTATGTATGTATATATATACATACTACTGTACGTCTGTATACATATATGTATGTACGTATACATACTTATATTTAAGTAACAGCCGTACCAAAAGTGAAAAATGGAATTCCGTTTCATTTATATATATATACGCTTACGTGGACCCTAAAACTCGTTGGATTCCTACATTGAATTTTTACCCGAACTCTACCTGAACTTCTACCTGTATATCTTCTCAGATTGGTGGAATTTCTCCTTCTGATAATACGAAAATACATCGTATTAAATGCTGATGTTTGAAAGGAGAAAACCCATAAGTAAATATACATTCATAACCTACTTTAAAATATTTACAATTCAATTTAGTGTCTATGTGATTTTGTGCAGTTTTTCACCTAATATGATAATGTTTCGCTCAATATTGCGCTTAATATTAAATATAATCACGAATCATTGATTTCTATAACATATGCAGAATCACGCAAGTAATGCTATCAGGAAATAAAATGGGATGAAGTGTTAAAAAGGATTTTCTAAAATAATGTATTCAAATATAAATAATTTACAGGAAACTCATAATATATCAAAATCAATGTTATTATACAATCGTTAATATAAGCATTATTTTGTATTTTAATATAAGG
>OZ024747.1:38577794-38620294 GCA_964016885.1 Eledone cirrhosa | reverse complement strand
CTAATGTTCTCTTAGGTGGTGCATAGAGACGTTCTCTGGCAATGAACGAAAAAACGAAGATAATAAGTCATATGTGGAGCGTGGAGAACAATAGCACGCAAAGACAAAACCACGTAAATGGTATAGCAGAAGTCGTAGACTAAAATTCTAACTAGGAGACCAAATGAATCTCCGCTACAGAGTTAAGAACAAAGTAAATAAATACAATACAGAAGTAATAGAAATAAATAAATATATACACGCAAACAAATACGTACATACACAAGCATACGCAAAACCTTACCATGGGTATACAACCACGCCCATATAAATATGTGTGTGTGTGTGTATGCTTGTGTACAAATAAATAAATAATTATATAAACGTATAAAAGTAAATAGATACGTATATAACAAGCGCACACAGATACCTACATATAAATATACGAATGTTCGGAGACGTATGTCAACTAAAACAAGAAGTACACATATACACACATCCACCATACGTACGAACCTGCATAATCACACAGACGCAAAACTCCCGTATACACATAGCCAAACCCTAAATACCAGAATATATAAAAATTATACGCCATAACAATCAAATATACGTACGAGAAGGTATACAACCTTCACAAAACATACAGGTAATATATACTTACCTATGCAAATAATTAAAGGAATAAACAAAACATATACTTAGCTCCCACATCAGGACGTAAAATATCCACGTATAGATCGTACTATCCGTTAGGGTATAACGAGGGGCTGTAATACAGGAAAGTTTTGTGCAATTTATGTTTACAAGCCGAAATTGCCTCAGATTTTTTGTTTAAGATGTTGTCTGTGGCGTAGATTATTTCCAGGGCCTCAGCGGCGCAGAGGTCACATGGTCTTTTATTTCCGTTATACGATCTAGCCCGAGCTAGGATCTCCCAGTGTAACTTATATTGGGTGTGGTTGTCTTATAGACTCCAGATATAAGCTGAAAGTGACGTCATATTCCTTCTTAGCGGGTAACGAAAAGAATGGGTATGCATGTAAAGACGCTGCTTGAAACTATTGGCGGTTAACCCTATGTAGGCCCTACGGGACGTGGGTGTTACAACCTTACATTTGTAGACAATGTTACTAGAGAGGCATTTCCCGGATAGGGGGCCATCAGCCCGATTCCTACAATTACAGTTAGTACTAACTACAGGGTTGCACGTGTTCCTACGGCTAGGTAGTTTAGCTAAATTTGAAGCTGTGATGTTATGTGCAAGGTTAGGAGTCGTAGAATAATAAATTTTAATAGTATTTCTATTAAAAACTTTACTATATTTATGTGTAGGGGGAAAATGTTTCGTAATAACGGAAAGAAAGATCTTAGCTAATGGTGTGGCCACCTCCATATTATATGGTCGGTTAAACCAACAAATGCGACGGGATCTATTTCTTCTAGGTCTATTTTCGTACTCTGTATATACTACCTTATCGGCTTTCTATACGGGTAATACAACCCATTCAATAAATTGAGGGTAACGTCGAGGTAATTAACGACTGAGAGATTGGCCTCGACCTGTATAGAGAGGTTGAAGCCTTTAAAGAAGGCTGTGCGTTCTTTTCTGAACCTGTCGCAAGCACGAGGTCCGCACTTAGTCATGGTCAAAAGACCATCGTCACGGTACAAACCACCGCCCGCGTTGGGGAATTCGTCCTTGATAGAGAAAAGAAGGAAAAGGCCAATAAGATCAGTAACCTCCGCAGAGTCACTGGCGCCCATACTCACGTCGAATGGGGTACTATTGGATTTTTTAATCCAAATAGAGTCGTCGAAATTAATCACCGACTTTCGGGCATTAAGGATGACATCAACTTCGAAATCCTTAACCGCTGTGAGTGTTTTAGCGAAATTGATAGCTCTAAGGAGAAGTGGTAAAGTGATGAAGGAGTAGTAATTGTTGATGTCGAATTGGATAAAACGGCAATGTTCCTTGTTACATATGCCGTTGAACCAATCAATCACCGCGAAAGAATTGTTCCACAGTGCGAGAGGGGCCAAACTTCTAATTTCAGGTATAATTCTATCAAGAATCGTTTTACTAAGTCTACCTAAATCGGACTTCGTAGGGTTAATAAGCAGAATAGAGGGGCTGTTCGGAAAATTGGATTTGTGATCCTTCAGGGTAAAATGTGGAGAAATAGGGTCCAGAGGTTCGGTCCGGTCCAGGATGTTGAGATCAGATGTATTTCAAACCCAGCATCGTTGATTTCATTGATGACGCACCGATTAGTTTTACGGTAATCCTTAGTTACAGCATTATGTAGTAGTTGATGGTAAGTACTGCGCTCCACTTGATATAGGTTGCCAGTTTTGTCGGAATGGACGTGCACGACGTTAGAATCCTTAATAGAACGAATTCTATTCTTCAGGTCTTGCTGGAAGGAATTGCTCCTATTCCGAAATTTGATACTCCGAATGAGTTCCAAGACATCATTTTCAAAGGGTAGCAATGCTGGGTTCCACGGGGGGTTATTATAGGTTTTAAATCCAAATTTACCCTGTTTGTTGTCTGCTTTTCGCGGATTAACGAAATAAAAGGCAAGCCAGCGCAACCTTTTAATGAACGCGTCTGTTTTCTGTATCAGGAGTTTTAGGTTTTCCTGCTTGGTAGGGGTATGTTCTTTGTAGAAATATTCAGATGTTGTTTCTGCATGATACTTCTGTATTGTATTTATTTACTTTGTTCTTAACTCTGTAGCGGAGATTCATTTGGTCTCCTAGTTAGAATTTTAGTCTACGACTTCTGCTATACCATTTACGTGGTTTTGTCTTCGCGTGCTATTGTTCTCCACGCTCCACGTATGACTTATTATCTTCGTTTTTTCGTTCATTGCCAGAGAACGTCTCTATGCACCACCTAAGAGAACATTAGTGTACGACCTCTTTTATACCTAAACGTGGTTCTGTCTTTGCGCGTAATTGTTTTTCACCGCTCCTTTTAATGACGTATTATTCGTTTTTTCCCGTTCTTTGCCAGCGAACGTTACTACGAACCAAAGTATCGTCTTCCTGTCTTCCTCCGGTTGCAACGTGTTTTGAAATATCCAGTTTTGCGTTTACAGATTGACTTTGTTAGTTTCAGAAGATCCCGTTAAGGGTGAAAGCTGCGATTCTTTGCTTAAACTTTAATCTGTTATTTTAATAAATATTTGCTCTACGGTTCTTATATATTTGATATATATTTATCCTTATCGAGCCCTCTTTGGATTTTAGTCTTCAATTTTATTATTATTACTATTATATATATATATATATATATATATATATATATATATATATATATATATATATATATATATATATATATATATATATATAAAAATAACCCTCCGACAACATCCACGAAACTCTAAGCGTAGGAGCCCGTCTCTCGTGCAAGTCTATCTGCATGAAACAGATAAGATCATAAGAATTGGAAAGGAACTCCTCGAAATATATTCCCTGTGTGATAATCAAAAACTCACACCCAGGGAAGTCGCTCAGCAGTACTGCAGTGAATCCATGGATAAAAAACTGCATGCCTATCAGCAGAAAATCATGCATGGATATGTTGCCAGGTAGCTCCAGAGTGAGATTAATATAGATAAGGAAAGTAATCTATCTTGGACCAACAACCGCTACATTGGCTCACACTTTGAAGAATACGCTTTTGCAATCCAAGAACAGGAAATTAACACGAAATACCTGATTCACAAAAGAGATCGGGACGCAGGCAAAACACCTAGATGTGATAACAAGTGCAGACTCTGCAGAATTAACATTGAAGATGTCACCCATGTCATCAGCAGCTGGCCAAAGATGTCATCGCGGTACTATCTAACTATGAGGCATGATGTAATGGCCAAAACATTGTACAATGCAATCCGTATAAAAGATAGCCCCGATAATAAACACATTAAAAGCTACAGCAATTTGGAAGACATCCACATATATAATACTAGCAGTGGTACCAGGCGTTGCACGGGATAAGATATTTTGGAACGCGGGGCCAACAGACCTAATCGTGAAAAACTGCATGCCTCGACAATATGTAAAGAAAATAAACCGAATACTCTGATGGCTAGATAATCTGTAATATTTTCCTCGATGAAGCAGGAACAATGCAGGTTTTCATCTACTGTTCCTTGGGGATCAAGAAAATGAATTTTTTTTATGTGCATAACATGCCTCGAAATTTCGGGGTAATCGGCTAGACGTAACGCCTCAAAAAAGCCCTAAAAAGCAGAAAAAATGAAGTTTTCACCTAGTGCGGGCCCTAGACAATAAAAAAGTTGGATTTTCTTTGCTCATGGTATGAAGAAAAGACTGACTGATAAATAGTTACAATTTCAAGGAAATCAGTCTGAAGTAACGCCTCAAAGATACCCCTAAAACCTGAAAAAACGCAGTTGAATTTGTTTATGTGCATAACACTCCCTGAAACATAAGTGATACACATGTAACGTTTGAAAAAGTCGGTTGGGTACTTCTCGGGTTTTAGGGATTCAAACTCACAGTCACACACACACACAGACAGACATCCTTAGGGAAGTGACGTAATGCAGACAGCAGACATACAGACAGATATTATAAAGACGTGACGTTATATGTATGTATCTATCTAAAAAGAGAAAAGACTAAGAATTATAGAGAGAGATCGCTAAATCACCTAATGCGGTCCCTAGGGCATAAGTATTACATGTGTAAAGTTTGAAAACAGTCGGTTGGGTGCTTCTATAGTTTTAGGGATTCAAACTCACACACACATAGATATACATCCTCAGTTTTATATATATAGATGAAAGAGTACTGGTAGAATGTTCCAGTAAAAACCCCAATAAAATGCAGGCATAATAGACCAGATATTATGATATGGGACAGGGAAAAGAAAGCATGCACAGTAGTGGAAGTTAGCTGCCCAGCAGATGCCAATATAATATCAAAGATTAGCGAAAAGGAGAATATTTATGCAGAATTGATGAAATATCTGCAGATACTCCACCCTGATTACACCTTCAGATTTATGCCTGTTTTTATTGGGGCACTGGGATATGTTAGTAACTGTCTCAATACAAATCTTGAGAAGCTAGGCTTCACAGGAACAGAAAGAACGCAACTAGTTAGGAAATTACAAGTAGAATCAATTAATGGAACAGTAAAAATATGTAAAACATTCCAAATATTTTGCAGCTAATAACTGCATATACACATGTACAGATACAAAGCATATACACATGCACACATACAACTCAAAACATACACATCCACACATACAATAACATCCATATCTACACATGCCTGCATGCATACATCATCTACCTAATTGATGCTGTGTAAATTCCAATGAGAGAGTCTTGCAACTATGTTAGAAACCGACTCCCCCTCTATTGGTAAAACTGTGTGAAATTATAAAACTAGAAGAATAAAATACATACATACATATCAAAGTTAGAACTACATCAGAAATGTTCAAAGGCGGGTAGTGAATTAAACATATAGAATGTAATTGCCATCTTTTAAGAGAAAGCAATAGCTCAATGTGTATATGTACTAGTTTAAAGAAGAATTCCTACAGTTAATGTCTATATTGGATAAAGGGGTGGTGTCAACTGTACGGCCGTAAAGTTAAAGTAGTTCTTACATAGCCATCTTTCTTGTAGTTTTCTGTGTGGCAGGATTCAGAAAAGACTAAAATAAAATGAAAGAACCGTTATCGTTTTGGTAGATGATTAGGGTTTGTGCGGTGATTAATAAAGGAATATTCTTCAAATGCAAATAGTGTGACTAGCCATTAATTTTTCCTGCAGTGCACGTTTCAGTGAACCGATTGCAGTGTTTGGAGCAGTTAGAATTGTTTGTGTACTTTCTGGCTGGAACTTGTACGAGCATGGATTTCTTCACCAGTTTAGTTCTCTTGTCTTTATTAGGAAACATCTATCTGAGTAAAGCTAGCTGTTTTCTGATCAATTATATCTTATATGTTATTATGCGAAAAGGGGTCGATGGGAACTGTAAATTAAGATGCGTTGAGGTGTATGGCATTCATTTGACTATAATTAAACAATCGGCTGCAATTAAAAGTATAAAGATGTTTGTGCATAAAAGAATTTCCGGTTCTAATGCTACTACCCTTATGTCACAAATGGAACAAGAGTCAGTTATGTACTAGAAAAAATCCTTACCTCTGCAGACATTTATTTTCTTTAAGTACGAACTTATTATGAGTGTTATCATGGGGGTTTTATTTTAAAAACTAAAGCTAGAAAATATTGTAACATTAGAAAATTTCTCTTCTAATGAAATAATACATGCACATAAATGTTTAAAAAAAAAATAATAAAAGTGATAAATCTAAATAGATACACGTGCAAGGGAATATCACAAAACTAATTCCATAGTCTCTATAAAATCCATTTAAATGAAGTAAACAATGAAATTTTAATGCTGAAAAGCAACTAATCAATTTTAGCCGTTTCTTGTTATTCAATTACACCGAGAAATAAGAAAGTCGGCACTATGTTCGTTCATTTCTCATCGATTTGTACATAACGAAGGTTGTTAAATAAATGAATGGCATTTATTGAATTTCGTACTGGAATATTTGTTGACTCTCTAAAATGCAGTGAATTACCTGAAAGACATTCAATAGCTTATAATCTGTTACTCTGTTACCTGATCCAACCGACAGGCTGACGCCATGGTGGGGCACCGCCATTACGAAATGCTTACAGCAACTAGATTTCCCAAGCGGTCATCCATCTAAGCACTATTTAGACTTGACGTTACTAAACTTCGGTGATCGCACGACAAAGGTGTTTTCAGCGTGATGTGGCCGTAAGACTGCTGTAATGCGTTATAGAAAAGTTAATACAAGTAAATTACGCTTTTTATGGAACACTACCATTTCCTTTAGATTATACATAACAATCCTAGCTTTGATAGATTGACTTGCTAGAAATAGAAGCTAAATCTGTCTAATGATACATCAACACTAACAGTAAAAAGAGAGAGAGAGACAATGACTTAGCATACATAAACGATATCTAAAACTAATTGCTTGCCACTATTTTACATCGTTACCGTACTTTCTGACTTAAAGTCCCAGAAAAGAAACAATTCAGCATTGCATATGTTAAGGGTAGTGACAAGCAACGTTGTGAAAGCATTCAATGAAAAGTATAGTGACAATGTTTTAATTCAAAACTAAAGTCAATTCATTTTACATACAATTGAACGAAGTTATGAATATCACTCAATGTAGCACCCCCAACCCAGCGTGAACTAATAGATTATATTCTAATTTAAGAAATGAATATTTAGTTTTTAAACGTAGTACCATGATTGTTTGGGTGGGTGTCGTTTGGCTCTTCAGCTTCTAAAATTATTAAGCGATCGTCTATTTAGTTGTTTACGTGTATATGACAATTATTTCATCCACTGTCGCACCAACTATCAATTAAATGACAAATCAGACATATGTTTGAAATAATCTATGAAACAAAATCTCTTTTTCCAATATATTGTAGGGAATTGTGTATTTCTGCAATGTATGTTTTTGCTTGAATATATTTACTTAGTGTTTTGCAATAATGCATATTTATTATGGAAAAAAACAATTTCAACTTTTCAATATTATGCCTGCCGTATATTTACTTAACTGCAATCTACACTAAAAACAATTGTATTTATCTCAAAATAAATTATAGACGTTATGATAATATCGTACAAGGAATTTACATAAGCAGGAACAGTGACATTTCTCTCCAAAAATAAACAAGATTACTTTACAAAATCTCAGCTTAAATAATCATGTATTGTAGTGTATATAACCACGTACACCTTGGCTTATATATAAACTTCATAGCTTTTGCCACTTCTGTCACATATTTGATCCTGATTATTCAATCAATATATATAATCTGACACTGAAACAAACACAGCGTAGCCGCTTATCTGAACTACTACATCAGAGGACATATGCAAAAACAAAACACAAAAAAATTGATTGAATAACAAACAATATAAAATGGGAAGAGCACAAACTCTAAACCTTTGTCTAGACGATATCTCACAGACGGACTTCACAGATCGTGTGGCGAAAGTGTTGCTATAGATTATGGCGAACGATAACCTCACGACCAGATATACCACCTGTTGCTAAATGGAAATCGTTCAATGTGGATTTCGGACACTGCTATGGGTACGTACTCTCACCTCTCTTGTTTATACGCATCATGAACTGGAATGACATGCGTAGACGTGTTGGACAATTCGGTACTACTTAATCCCTTAGAAGGTAATCTCCGACATGCATTTCATAGGTTTATTGCAGTGTACTCTATAGTAGGGATGAAAATCAATATTAGAAAAACTGAGTCTTTCTTCCTCTCAAGGAAGTTTGTGCAGTGCACTCTACACATGAGTGGAATTCCACTAAAGCAGGTGGGTATGTTAAAGTGTCTCGGGACCGTGTTCACGAGTGATAGAAGACAGGAGGCTGAATTAAGTGCAAATGTTGCAGAAGCTGGTTCATTGATGTAAAAGGTCACCAGAAGAGAGGAGGTAGGTATAAAATCCAACCTCACTATCTTCGATTCCATATTCGTGTTAAATCTTAAGTATGGTTATGAATCGTTTGAAATGACCGAAGGAATGATGGGATAACGAATGTAAACAACTGGAATAGGTCTCTACCGAATGGTGTTTGGAGCAACTTTATTCGATAATATGCGGTACACGAAGAACAAAGATTTTTCTCAGGGTAGAGATGCTACATCTCCGAATAGAGAGATCAGAACTCCAATTCTACGGATATATAATTAGAATGGCTCAGGAAAATATCGGTTGACAGATTTTACAGGCAAAATCAATCGCCATGAGAACAAGGATTAGACCGAGAGCAGGATTGTAAGATAATATGCACTTGTCTGGCTTGTCTCTTTTTGGAATCCAGTCAGATCAATATGAGACGATTGTTTCTGTCAGGACCCGCTAACACGGTATTACGTGAAATACGTGAAAGAAGAAGAAGAAGAAGAAGAAGAAGAAGAAGAAGAAGAAGAAGAAGAAGAAGAAGAAGAAGAAGAAGAAGAATAGATGGAATGTAGAGAATGTAATAATCTTAACATCAACCATACAGGAGTACCGCCATATTCCCTCACCAACAGCACCTGTTATTGTTAGTCTTTCCTAATGCTGCTCACACAATGATTTCTGAATTGACATGAATACCTTTCTATTTTTTTCTCAAACACGAAAAGTAGAAAAAGATAATAAGAATAATAAAAACAATAACTAAATGCAGTGAATAAAAATATTAAAAAATGCAAAGAAAAAATAATTAAAAAAAATATTAAAGAAGAAAACCTAAAAAAAAAATTTATATTTTCAACACAAAATACATATTTTATAGTTTCTCTGATATTATATGAAAAATTGTTATGAGGTATGTAATAGATTATCAGTAAAATCACGTATGGTCCAGGTGATTTTTACGTGTTTTAAATAGCAAATCCTCACAATAAAATATATTTCTATGTTGTATTGTTCAACTTGTTTACGTATCCACAAAAGTTTTATATTCCATTTAATAGCTCATAGAATAGGGCTATAGGTTTGGTAGTAAAAGCAAAAAAATGATCACATAGTTATGTTAGCGGGAAAGGTTATCGCGGTTGCATAGTTGAAATTTATTAGACAACGTATGAGCTATCTAAACATTCGAATTGAAAGACCCTGAAAAATAAGAACAGTGTTATATACATGTGAACGCGTAATAGAGAAAAGAAAAAAATAACTATGTGATAATTTTTTTGCTTTTACTACCAAACATATAGCCCTATTCTGTGAGCTATTAAATGGAATATATATATATATATATATATACACACACACTGTTAGTCTGAAGTAATCAACAAGTCAATGCAGACAGACAGACATACAGACAGATATTATAAACGTGCCACGTTATAGCTATGTATATATCTAAAAAAAAACAGAGTAAGAAAGAGAGAATAATGTCGTATTATATATATTATATATAATAAAGTACCAGTAATGTTCTCCTCATTTTACATACGGCCGTCAGCTTTATTAATATAGATATAAAGAGAGAGAGAGTGAGAAAGAGATAGAGATAGAGAGAGAGAAAGAGAGTGATTATACTACAGTTCAGAGAACCAAAGTACATGTGTACTATATATATATATATATTAGGATTCGTGCTCTGAAAAAGCGATGTATAGTATATTTGGCAATATACCGTATGTTTAATTAAAAAGATTTAGAAGACCATACGCTATCAGTTTTAAAGTAGTGACTATGTCACTTACTTCTTTTCGGAGAAAGAAGGGAGAGAAGCTGGTTGGCGTTCATACCCTGCTTTCGCCGAAAATTATAGAAGCTGGATTCTTATAGATTACCAGTAATAATCAGGAGCTGATTATACAGAGTGATTGCCGGTCCAGCAAAGGTGGTAAATAAACATGCGGTATATTACCAAATATGCTATACATACATTCACGTATACATGGCTATTTCACAGCACCAATCCTAATACCTAATTCTTGCTGGATATATATATATATATATATATATATAATATGTGTAATCTGAGTTTATCGAATATTAATAATAATTGTTTCTACTTTTGGCACAAGGACAGCAATTACCCAGTTCATTACTGGTACTTTATTTTATCGACCCCGCAAGGATGCAAGGCAAAGTTAACCTCGGCGGGATTTGAACTCAGAATGGCAAGGGCCGTAACTCTATGCGTCAAAGCATGGCGTCCGACCCTCTACCGACCCTCTAATATTTGATTCGTTTGCAATTATGCAAACCGCCTCTTTTTTTAAAGCAATGTCAATAGAATGAGTCCCTCATTCTTGCTCCTGTGTTGGCATGTAAATAGAGATGCAGACACTAATGTTTCTGGGTATCACCCTTCATCAGTGTAGTTCATTGTTCACCAGGTGAACAGTGATGTTATAATATACATACATACATATACATACATAAATATTCACATATCCACACACATATACATACATATATATATATATATATATATATATATATATATATATATATATATATATATATATATATATATATATATATATATATATATATATATACGAGCAAACACATATATATATAAATATACACATACATGTATATATAATATGCACCTACAACACATACAAGCACATATACTTACGAAAAGGAATACGTACCTGCACGAACATTTCGGTAAGGTGTACTTACCTATAAATACAAATAATGGTATAAACATAAAATATACTTAGCTACCACATCAAGACGTTTATTATCCGCGTATTGTCCGTACTACCCGTTGGGGTATTATGTGGGGCTGCAATACAGGAAGGTCTTGTGAAATTTGTGTTTACAAGCCGAAATTGCCTCAAAAATGTTTGTTTAAGATTTGATCATAGGCGTAGAGTATTTCCAGGGCTTCAGCGGCACAAAGATCGCATAGTCTTTTGTTTCCGTTATACGATCTGGCCTTAGCTACGATCCCCCAGTGTAACTTCTATTGGGTGTGGTTGTGTTTTAGACTCCAGATATATGCCGAATGTGAGGCCATGTTCCTTCTTAAAGGCTTAAGAAAAGAATGGGTTTGCATGTAAAGATCCTGCTTGAATCTATCGGCGGTTAAGCATAGGGTCTACTAGACGTGATTGTGTTGACCTTACATTTACAGTTAGTACTAGTACTAGGGTTCTTAGTGTTAATACGGCTAGATCATTTGGCTAAAATTGATGCAGTGATGTTATGTGATGTTATATGCAAAGTTAGGAGTCGTGGAGTAAGATATTATAACTGTGTTTCTATTAAATATTTTATTATATTTATGTGCTGAGGAGAAATGCTTCTTAATTAGACAGAGAAAGATTTTTGCTAATGGTGTGGCCACCTCCATATTATATGGTGGGTTAAACCATGTAATGCGTCGGAGTCTATTTTTCCTAGGTTTATGCTCGTACTTAGTATATGCTACATTATCGGCAAATCCATTCGGAGCAAGAGCTTCATTGTAATATGTGAATGATCGGTGAAAATATGCTCGTTAGTTGATTGACGAGAAAGCCTCAATGAAACGTTTCTTACCAGGTTCTTTGCTATGCTGGCTGGATGGTTAGAATGCTTACTAATGTAATTAAGCGTATCATTCGGCTTTTTATATGGGTTGTGCAAGATATTCGATAAGTTGAGTGTTACATCGAGGTAGTTTACAACAGAAAGGTTGGCTTCAACTTGTATGGAGAGGCTGAAGCCTTTAAAGAAAGTGAGTTCTCTCCTAAACCTCTCGCAAGCGCGGGGACAACATGTTGTCATGGTCAAAAGACCGTCATCGCGGTACAGGCCCCTACCTACATTAGGGAATTCTTCGTTGATAGAGAAAAGTAGGAATAGAACCATAGGATCTGTAACCTCCGCCGAATCGCTGGCGCCCATACTCACGTCTAAAGAGGTACTATTACATTTTTTTATCCAAATAGAGTCGTCGAAATTTATCACTGACTTACGGGCATTTAAGATGATATCAACTTCGAAATCCTTAACAACTGTGACCATTTTCGCGAAATTTATAGCTCTAAGAAGAAGTGGTAAAGTGATGGAAGTGTAGTAGTTGTTCATGTCAAATTGGATAAAATGGCAATTTTCCTGGTCACATATGCCATTGAACCAATCGCCCAGTGCGAAAGAATTATTCCACAGGGCTAGAGGGGCCAAGCTTCTAATTTCGGGTATAATCATATCTAAAATTCTTTTACTAAGTCTTTTGTACAATTTGTGTAACTCTAATGGAGACGGCCTACTTTAGTATCTTGAATGATGTTATTTCTGTCCTCGGTTCAATCTTGACTTTGCAATATTTATATATCGAGCTTCCCGATTGCGGAAATACTAGTCATGTCAAGGCATGTCGATGACAGCTGTTCACCATGGATGACATATATGTCATAATCCTGTCCGATGTTGCTGCTACTTTAGCTGTCTGCAAACTAATCTAGTTTCTTAATAATGTTTTGTTGCTGCGGATAGTATATAGAGGTGGGCAGAATTTTGCTCATAAATCATCTGAAAATAAAGTCGTTACGTGTGCTTCTGTGTGTTTGTGAGTATGTGTGTGTAGGGTTATAACAGATTGTTTGTATTATAACCTACGGAATTAGACACCAATCTAATGCCATATTTTATAGGTATATGTAATATTTGCTATTATAAATAAATCCTTGGTCCAGATAGTAGCATTTTTTGTTATAATTATCAGTTTAAACATTTGTATCCTCACTCTCACTCCCTCTTTCTCTCTTCGTCATTCCTTCGCTTGGTGAAATTGGTTGTGTTTAATCCTGAAGAGGTTTAAAATCCCAAAGACATGCTGCATGTCACTAAGCCGCCCGTGCGAAACGATCACGTGATACGGATCCATACATACATATCTGATTGAGGTCATTATATTCTACATTTCTTTCGTTTCCGTCTCACCAGGATTTACGTTAATTTTTACGTTATACGTGAAAGCAGATACGGGGCTCGGCTGAAAGGTTCATAGGCTAAACAAAATATTCTCATGGGATGGCCAAATGAGGTTTATTTTTCAATACAGTCCATGGAAATAAACGATGCAGGTGTTAATAAGAAGAGTTGAAATTAATGCATGCAAGATTTCATATCTCTAGCATTACCTCTTCATAATGAACCTATGAACATTTCAGCGGTAGTCTGTTAGAACTCATTTTTTATGAACTAACTTAATCATTTTTTTTTTTTTGAGAATGTAGTTCTATTTAAAATTATTTTTAACTTTTGATCTTGTTGAAGATAACGATTGAGGGAAGAGTAAAGAGATTATAATAAGAATATTTAATTTTAAGGGCTGAATCAATATATATAATATCCTGTGAATTAGATTTTGGCTTGGAGTCGTCTTATTCTGATCACTAATATATAGGCAGTAGGTGTATCTTTCTCTTTCTCCTTATCTTTCTTTGACTATACTATAAACACGTCCCTTTCTTTCTCTCGTTCTCACTGTACACAGACATACACACACACCCACACACACACACACACACACATATATATATATATATATATATATATATATATATATATACATATATTCAAATAAACGCAGCTTCTTGTCGATTATGTAACATCAGATTAAAACGGGATCAATGTAGTATTTTGTAACGTTCAGAATTTATAATTTGTGTCAATATATATTAAATATACCAGATGATCGATACCAAGAGTTGTATCAACAAATGAAAGAATATCATTATCATAGCCACGACCATCATCAATAATGTTGTAGTTATAAATGCAATAATAACACCATCAAATATCTTACTCGGCTAAGATAAACTGATATCCAGGTATATTTAAACAGAGCTATAAATTGAATAGATGGCGGTGTATGATATACATAAATTGCAATGTTTCCTATATCGAATAGCAGTTTGACTTTCTTTATTTCATCCACCTTGGATGGATGAATGTGAAAGTTGTCTAAAGCCTAAATTCTGTCTCAAGCCAGGATGCTCATTAGGCCGGTTCTTATGCAGTTTCCTTGGAGGTGAGTAAGTGAGTACAAAAGTCGCCCTTTGGACCCGACGCCAGTCCATTGAAGGTTTAAACCCCCACCTTCTGCTGAGTATATTGGAGCAATGTCAAATGAAGTGTTTCGTTCAAGAGAACGAAACATCACCCAGTCAAGGAATGAAAACCACCACATCGATTGAGCCCACACATCTGCAGAACAAGACCCGTGAAAGGTGGTCATATTTCATTTCGAGGTCTACGAAACAGGCATACAATTCTTCACAATGTTTGTACCGTTTGGTCGGCTGTGCTTCGTTCGGGCCGAAAACCACACTGTCACGTAGCTTGAACCAGACAATAACTGAACATCTGTTTGCTAGGCACTTAAGAAAACTACCGTGGAGGCTTAACAAGGTGATTCTACTCTAAATAAGCAGTTTCTCTTGTCTTCCTTTTTGAAAATTGGGATTATCATTCCAATATTTTTGGTTGTTAATATAACTTTTCATTACATGAGTAAAATGCAGAAAGCATGGGAAAACTCGATATTTTATTGTCAACAACGTAATCTAATGTCACATTGGTAACTGTAAACGCTATAAAAGGAGAATAAATGAGAATACAGTACATATACCCATAGACCTGTTCAATTAAGATTTATAAGATATTTTGTATTAGTTTGTTTTCTTTTTTTCTTTTATATTTAAAAGATCTATATGTTAATTATGTGATTCAAAATATGCAGTTCATTAATGATTATTGAAGGTATCAAATATGTTAGTGTTTTAATTATTTTTTATAAAATCAGGA
Organism: Eledone cirrhosa; assembly: GCA_964016885.1. Lineage (NCBI taxonomy): Eukaryota > Metazoa > Mollusca > Cephalopoda > Octopoda > Eledonidae > Eledone > Eledone cirrhosa. The sequence goes on along the minus strand of OZ024747.1, from coordinate 38,604,901 downwards.
TACAAATGTATTTTATACAAATGTATATCAGGATACAAATGTATTTTAGATATTTTCTGACATCAATTAATGAGATAACAACATGAGATATTTGTATAAATAGAGTTTGGAATTAAATTTTGATGTTACATTAATGAGATGCTATGAGAAATCAGTATTCTACTGAATAAATGGATGGGATACAAATGAAACCCGAATCGTTTCAGGCTCAATAATCTCCATTCTCTACATATTTTAGAATCGTATCCGTTCTTTGATCAAACTTCCGTTATCTGTGTCATTCGTCTAGAATGTATAGGATAGATAAAAATAAGATGAAGCCAGTCTTGTAAGGTAATATAATATTCTAGATGATTTGCATGTTTGGCACAATAACTAAGTGTACCATCGGCAGGCAGGGATTGGTAATTTAGACATAGTAAGAAACGGGTGTACACTTAGCAGCTACGAAATTTGATTCGCAATCATAAGGTTTGTGAGTTCGATCCCGGAAAACGCGATGCGTTGTCATTCAACAGGACATTTTATTTCCTGTTGCTCATTCTGTCAGCAGCTGCGACCAGTAGATAGTATAACAATTAGAAAGACAAATGGAAACATTGTTTCATTGGTCCGATCTAACGAGCTCCATCTCACTCGTTAAGCGAATGAGGAATGGGATCATGTCAATCGTTCATTATAACTTTTCCTTTCATCCTTACAGGGTCGATAAATTAAAGTACCAGTATTGTACTGGGTAATTGCTGGCCTCGTGCCAAAAGCAGAAACATTATTATTATTATTATTATTATTGAGTCTGAACGGACGTCTTTTTGCTCGCTCCCGTAAGTTTATTTATTAACCTGTCAAAATTTATTTATTGAATTTTTTGTTGCATACAATAATTTTTGTTGCATACAAGAATTTGTTGTTGCATACAAGCCCTTGGACTTTGCTCTGTGAAGGGGAAAGAATAATATTTGGGTCTTTTTGCCCAAATATTTGCACTCTTTTACATTTAAAAAAAATTATCGAAAAAAAAACCCCCAAAATATGGCTGAGCCACGCCCCCCAGTGATATGTCTGCTGTCGTGTGAAGACAACGTAAAAGTTGAGAGAAGCGCTACGGCGAAATTAACAGAAATTGATACAACAAACATCACCACAAACAATGTGAACAAAGACAGCAATGACAACAACACTGAGAACTCTAATTTTAAAAAAGAATGACAGTAACAGCGACAAGGAAAATACAGATAACAGACAATATGACAAATGCAACAACAATATCAACACCACTAACATGAAAACAAATAGCGACAACACCAACAGCAACAATACCAACTGCACCGAGAACAACGGCGGCACCAAAGACAACAATGATAACAGCGACAGTGATAACAACACCAACAAGAACACGACAATAACAACAACACCCACAACGACAAGAGGAAGAACTCTTTCGCTGCGGCAGCAGCAAAAAAGAGGCCATGCTTCAACATGTACCTCTCAAACAAAGATGAAAAGTTGGCCCAGTCCTGGAAGCTCATCAAGCAAGAGCAAACCTGAGCCAACTTGACTGTCCTGGTAGAAGCTATTGAGGCAGGGGAGCGCAGAACGGTGCATTATAGATGCATCTCAGCACAAACCAAAAGGGCAGCTTTAATTCCACAAGCACATGTCGAAGTCGCGCTGAGGTGCATCAGAGATGACACCGAATACATAGAGAGGGGCAGACAGTACGGCACCATTTCGGTGTTGTTCAAGTCAGAAGCCCTCGCTATGAAACACGCTATGACTCCTTGCAAAACCAGCAAGGTCATAATGTACCCCTCCCACCAGGACTTGACGTGTGATGGCTTCTGGGATATGTGAATGTGGAGGAGACGGATACAGTCCCGATAGAAGTGACAAGAACGACCAGAGAGGACTGGTCCGGGGTTGACCTGGAGATACTTCTCCAGATCAGGCCCGAGAATGTGAAGACAATCCCCGACCACATCCGCCTTCAGAATGGGACAGTCATTCATATGATGACCGAGGGCTAAAGGCCGCATTGTTTTGTTTGTAGGGGAAAAAAACATTTGCGAACCTTCTGCCCTCAACTGCTGAAAGATGCAAGGAGTCGAAGGGTTCCACTGCTGCCGGTGCCGGGGCGTGTACCACTACCAACACCTGCACTGGCAAAATCACCAACAACAACACCAATAGAAAGACCACCACCAACATTGACCGCTCAGGGTGGAAATGTGGAAAGTTGTCAAATCCCGCCCCACCAAAAAAAAAGATACACACTTTATTAAAAACATAAACACACACACAGACACACTTACAGACACACACCAACTCATCTACCAGTAGCGAAGATGAGGGAAAACCCAAATCCCCCAAAATACAAAAAAGGAAACACAAAAACAAAAACAAAAATCATCAAAGCACAAAATCACGCACAATAAAATATGCAGACACCACCCACGCAAACATCTCTCCAATAACACCATCAACACCACCATCACCATCACCAGAATTCCCCAAATGCAAACAAACTAAACAGAAGAAAAGGAAAAATACACACACAAACATCTGAAACCACAGACACCGTACTCAAAACAAACACAGACACAACCGAAACAACATCACCAAAACCATCACCACCACAGCCACACAAACAAATAAAATCACACCAACAAAACATCCAAAACTTTGTGCTCGCCAGGAAGGCCAACAAGGAATTAATGTCCCTCGTAGAACGAAGTGAAAATATACAAAAAGAGGAGAAAATGTTTAAATCGAGCACATTTCGCTTGCCGGAAGATTTGTTTCTGGTGCGAATGTCACTCGATTTATACAAAGAGATACGAGACAGCTTTCCTCGGGACGTGGGAACCCCGAATGTAAAACCCACTTCAATACTTTTAAAGAGGGTTCCCAAAAGAAACCCCACCAACTATGGAGGTCGAACCACCCGACCTTCACAAGAGCCCGGAAGGAAAGTAAACATTTCCTCTCACTCTTTTAAACTGCCAACATGGCCGTATTAAGAGTAGGAAATTTAAATGTTCGGGGCCTAGGATCGTCCTGGAAGCAGGCTCACCTGCTCAACGACCTCAGGGCTCTAGAAATGGGTGTAATTGCCGTCAGCGAGACCAGGATTTCCGACACGGTCGCACTAGCCCCCATTTTCGACGACTATCAGATATTTGCACCTGTTATTCGGCCGGGAATGGGAGATGGGGTGGCAGTGTTGTTTAGGAAAGGCCTGCATCTCGAGGTAAGGTCGATCTTCCGGGATCCGGACACGAAGGTGGTCTCCTGGACGTGAGCAATAACGATGGCGGTGCCTTTAGACTGGTGGCCGTCTAAGCCCCTACTAGGGCAGGGCTGCCGGACTTCTTTAGACGCCTGGAAAACTTTCTGGGTACGTCTCGCCCTTTACTGATAGTGGGTACTGGAACGGCATCTTAAACGCACGCGGGGAGTTTGTGGGAGTATCCGATAGGAGCGGGGGGAGGGTGCAAAGGCCTCAAGAACCTGATCAGCCTGTTCCAACTGTCTGACAGGTACCGACTAGATTTCCCTAATGCGCCAGTGTGGACCTGGGCTAACCGCATAGGGTCATCTAGATTGTATATAGACAGGTTATTCATTAGGAAAATAGACAGAAATAGTGTAAGCTGTCCACGTTTTAAAACGGTTGCCTTTTCAGATCACAAGTTTGTGATCTGTATGGTCGACCTAGATAAGTCTCGTAGGTTAGGACCCGGTTACTGGAAGCTGAACATGTCATTTCCGGCACGTAAGGCTTACAGGGACCAGGTCAACAATTTAGTGAAGAAAGATTTGACAGGGGGAGTCGACAACAATAGATTGTGGGGGGGCTCTCAAAAGAGAGATTAGGGTAATGTCAATAGAGTTTAGCAAAGAAGTAGCGTTAGAAAAAAATAGAAAGGAGGGGGAGTTGGTAGATAAGTTAGACGAGGCTATTTGTAATGGCCTTGCAACTAACGTGCTAGCGGCGAGAATGGCATTTCTTCAATGGGAAACACGAATGTTGCATTGTCAGAGCTACGCCGCGTGCTCTGAGAAACGATGGAACCAAAGCTGTTCGATGGGCCCGCGTGGCAGAGGCACAACGTGGTAATAAAACCACTGTTCGGTCTCTGACGGACCGAGACGGGCACGAGCTGAGCGATTCCAAGCGGATGTGTGAGGCCTTTCTCCAACATTTTGTTAGGTTGTTCGGGGGAAGTGGCGGTTCAGACGTGGTGGCGGACTTCAGTCCCTACCTCGATGGCTTACCGCAACACTCTACGGCGCTGCGAAAGGCCAATTACTTCAGCCGATATTCAGGATGCCCTTGTGGCTGCATGAGGCGCAAGTCACCTGGTTTGGATGGTATGCACTACGAGCTTTACGTAAATATGCCAGTCTTGTTCTCCAATTTCCTCGAAGCGCTCTACTGCAACTGGCAGCAGAACAGGAGCATTCCCAGTTCTGTGAGCCGGGCCGTAGTGACGCTGATAAGGAAAGACGAGAACAAGAGGGACACGTTAGACAATTTCAGGCCCATAACTCTGCTCAACACAGAGTTTAAGATGTTAGCCAGGGTGTTAGCGAAGAGGGTGGCGCTTGTCGTCGGATTTGGCTGGGGAGGCGCAAACTTGCGCAATTCCAACCAGGTCCATACACGACAATTTCCACCTGATGCGATACATCATAGAGAGGGTAGGGTGTAAACCTGGCTTCGGTGGGGCTCTGATCAATTTAGATCAATCGAAAGCATTCAATAGGGTCGACCATCGGTACCTGGAGGCTGTCTTCGAGGCAGCTGTCTTCGGCTCCGTTTTCAGAAGCTGGATCGCTGAAATACACAGCCGCATCTGCTCGGTGGTCAAAATTAATGGCCACCTCTCGGAACCGTTTCAGGTCTCCCGATCGGACCATCAAGGGTGCCTCTCTCCTCCCTTCTGTACGTATTGACTCTCGAGCCCCTCTTGTGGAAGCTGGAGCTTTTGCAGTGCATCCCGCTCGAACCGGGGGATGGAAATGCTGTGTCGGCTTATGCGGACGACATCATCGTGATGGTGTCGGACACCTCAGAATTGAGATGATTGGCAACTTATTGGAGGAATATGAGAGGTTGACGGGAGCAAAACTTAATCCGGAAAAGTCGGCAGGTTTGCAACTCGGCACCTGGAGAGGCAAGTCAATGCCGTCCAACAGTGTCGTTGGGCGCTGGACGGACGGACCGGTAAAGTTGCTCGGGGTTTGGCTCGGGCCAGTCCTCCAGGTGGATAGAAATTGGGACATTGTGACGGACAGGGTAGCCAATCTCACCCAGAAATGGGCTGCGACATATCTATCACTGAAAGGTTGGGCGGAGGTGGCAAGCGTGTACATCGCATCCGTCATCTACTACCGTCTGACCGTCATCTCTTGCCCCCGTTTGCGCCTCGCAATCTTGGAGCGGCTCCTCTTCAAATTCTTGTGGAGGGGTCAGGTTCGGCTGGTGAGGCGGTCCATCTACTGCCAGCACCCTATACGTGGAGGGCTGGGCATGCCGTGTTTAATGATGCGGAGACACGCGCTGAGGCTGCCGCATCTACAGATATTCTGCTCAAACGGTGAACGGGTGTGGTCACCGTTTGTCAGACGGGCCATTCTGCAGCTCGTTTCTTTGACTGAGCTGCAGACCTGGGTCAAGAAGAGACCGAGACTGGGTGACTGGCATCTGGAATGTTGCCATGCACTCACTGCCCTCTAACAGGCGGGCAATGCGGTCAGTGGAATTTCCACTCTCGAGTTCTATAGAGGATTAGTGGTGGGAAGTGCGACGACGCATTCGGAGAGGCTCTGGGAGTCGACGAAGTCGAACTAACCAGTCAGTTCCGGAGGACCTTCGAGCCGGGGACGATGGATCATTTCCCAAAATCCCTCACTTGGCAGTGCTACCGGGCGGCACTGCCGGTTCGAGATAAACTCTACAGGCACGGAAGTGCTGTCAGACGGACCTACCCCAGATGCGCTCAGAGCGACGAAACCGTTCTGCACGCACTCGTCCAGTGTCCGTGCATTACTGACTTGTGGAGTTATGTTGAACAGCTGTTGTCGCATGTAGAAAGGATCTGGCTATCGGCCGAGTCCAAGTGAAGATCGACCAGCCGCCTTCTTTTGGCCAGGAAGAGCAGGAAATTACTGTCTGGTGGCAGTAGCGAAAGAGGTTGTATGGGGGACGAGGTTGAAAGGACTGAATACAGACCCATTTCCCCTGGACCAATCCCTCATCAACTTTTTCAAGTTTCACTTGGAAAGGAAGGTGTGGGTGGAGAGGGAAGTGCTGCCCCCCAGTACATTTGCTGAAAGGTGGATGAATGTCGCGAGAATGGCCCGTGTGAGTGGGCCTACTCCTACACTGGTCATGCGTCTGTAGGTGGGTAAATTTGAGGAGAAGAGAGGTGCCCTTTCAGGGTGCTCTCGAAGCGTAGGGTCGTTCAGGATTGGTGGGGTACCTGAGCGAACCGTGGGTGGTCATCCCCCCTATTGGGGAATTTTTTCTTGTAATTTTATTGTTACTTTGTTATTGTTATTCATATTGTTTACTCGATTTCTCTGTAAAACCCCACTGTCCCAGTCATTTGTATTGTCCCCGATATATCGGCCCTTGTGGCCAATAAATGAAATTATTATTATTATTATTATTAGTATTATTATTATTATTATTATTATTATTATTATTATTATTATTATTATTATTATTATTGGCGACCTACGTAGTAAATCGTATCATCGTGAACTCCGCAAAGGTTTGTTATTTCCGTTTGTTAAAAATTGCCATTTATGGAAAATTTTATTGTTAAGTGTTTATAAGCACACTTACATTGTTTTCCGAAAAGGACACCCAAAAAGATTGGGGCCTTGTGCCCAAAATTTAAACATTTATAATTATCAAAAAATTTCATTGAAAAAAAAAACAAGGAAGTCTCACAGCCACACGAAGCTGACAGCCTTTCTCATAATCTAACACCTCACGCCGACACCACCATTGTAAATATTACTACGTTTGCCAACACTAACAATTTAATCAGTAGCAATATTTTAAATTTGTCTCCGGCAGACATTCATTTCCCGCCATTACCAATGACTGCAGGTGTTAAAGCCGCCACCACCACCACCACCACCGCGACAACAGAAACAAAAGGAAAAAATAAATCAACTCGTGATGTCGAAATGTTTTCAACCAAAATGGACTCTTCCACACCGAACACCACTGACGTCACCACCACAACTGAAACTAAAATTAATAATAACAAAAATAAAAATAACAACAACAGCAAAAATGACATTGTAGCAAACAAACATGCCAGAGTAGCAAAACAGTGCGAAGCATTTACGGTAACTCAGGAGGAATTAGAAAATGCCAAAAAAATGGTAAAGAAAGATAGGTACAGGGTGAGCCCCCCCCCCCATATAATAAAATGGACCATCGGCGCCTATGCACCGTATGTATCGAACAATTAATGTAAAATCGCCCCGAGTTAAACGGGCATCCGAGTCCCAAATCCAAAAAGCTTTGGGACATGTGTGGGCAAGAAAAATCCACATCAGACGTGGGCAGAAGTATGGAACCGTGGACATGTTCTTTGAAACACCAGAGGAGGCTAGAGAACACTCCATGGCCCCATTAAGAAGTGACGACTTCACACTCGTCCCAAGCTATTGTGGACAGAGACTCGTAAATATCAGGGTGACCCACCTTCCACCGGCCATCGAAATTCCCTGGCTAATAGCGGCCGTCCTCGCCGGCATCGAAGCCAACACCAAGATAATAGCAATAGCAAAAGAAAAGCATGAGAACTGGTCCGGATCTGGGATGGACCTCCTGATCCAAGCGGACCAAAAAAGCATTGAGGAGATCCCAGAGGTAATAGACCTCACTGACGGCAGCCACCTCACCGTAATTGTCGAGGGCAGAAGGCCTAGATGTGTCGTTTGTGGTGAAGGAACCCACCTAGGGGCTTTCTGCCCTCAGGTTAAAAGGTTGAGGCCACCTCTCCTACCCACACCAGTGACTCAAGCATCAACACCACCAGTAGCAGAGATGGCAGCAACAACTGTAGCAGCAACAAGAGAAGCAACTATAACAGCTACAACTCCAGCAACAGTAGCAACACCAACACTACCACCACCAGCAAAACCAACACCACCACCACCCAACGCTTCAGAACTAGCACCAGCGCCTACACCATCCACCATGCCACAACCAAAACTAACGCCTATGGAGGATTTTCCACTACTCGGCCTATCACAACTGGAGACAGATTGTGACGACGAGGAGTGGGAAACGGTATCAGGAAAAAAGAAAAAAAGTAACCAAATAGAAAAAATTCCCTTCCTTCCCCCTCCAAAAACAAAATACAGAGGGAAACAAATAAATTAACAAACAAAAAAGTTAGGACAGATATGCCACCATCCACACCAGCATCACCAACCCCATGACCCCAAACACCAACACCATCACCGTCATTAACCCCAACACCACCATCACCTACACCACAGAAGTCACCAACATGCGAAACAGAAAAAAACCCCACAACAAACGCAAACAAAACAAAACAACCAAAACGGTACACACTACACAGCATTAAATTTGAACAACAACCAATTATTACACTACATCCAACACAACACCAGCATCACAGAAAAAGATTACACAACAACCCAAAAATTCCCACCACCTCCATACATACAAATCACTCGCATCACACGAAAACGTACATGACACTAAAACAAAAATTCCCCAAGACATTGCAGACTTCCGACAAGCACTCTCCAGGAGGATTTATAAGGACATCCTTCCTGAGGAGGCCACAAGCAGTGAAAAGGATGGAAAAACCGTCCTTCCTCTACGAGAAGTAAGGTAAGTGGTCTTTCCCATCTTTTCCACTCCATTTCAACATGACCTCACTCAGAATAGGCAGCATAAATGCGCGTGGTTTGGGGTCGTCATGGAAGCCACCTGCTCAATGACCTCAGGTCACTAAACATAGATGTAGTGGCCATCAGCGAGAACAGAATCTCCGAAGCACGGGCCTTCGCACCGAACTTCGGCGGCTACGATATGTACGCATCTCCCAGCCGTCCGGGATCGGGAGGTGGAGTTGCTGTGCTTTTTCGGAGAGGTTTGGATCTTGCCATATGGGCCATCTTCCTGGACCCAGAAGGTAAGTTGGTGGTGCTAAACGTGACCAGCGGAGACGGGCAAGCTTTCAGGCTAGTGGCCGTCTATGCCCCGACAGGAGCAGGGCGGCCTGATTTCTTCCGGCGTCTGGACAACCTTTCTTGGAACGTCCCGCTCTTTAGTGTTAGTGGGCGACTGGAACGGGATCTTAGATGCACGCTGAGACTGTGTGGGATTAGTGGCTAGGGGTGGAGGGTGCAAGAGTCTCACCAACCTGCTCAGGCGTTTTGAACTGTCTGACAGGTACCGATTGGATTTGCCGAATATACCAATGGGGACTTGGACAAATCACATAGGGTCATCCAGATCATATCTAGATATAGTATTTTGTAGGAAAATAGATAGGTCTAGCATAGGCTGTCCACAATTCAAGATAGTCCGCTACACGGACCACAAATTCGTGATCTGTGTACTTGACTTAGATAGGCTTCATAGACGAGGACCCGGCTACTGGAAGCTAAAGGCATCCTTACCAGCGCGCAAGGCCTACAGAGAGCGGATTAGCGAACTAGTTAGGCGGGCGTTGACGGGGGCACTCGTCAACGACAAGTGGTGGTTTGGTATGAAAAGAGTAATTAGAATAGAGTCCATTAGGTTTAGTAAGGCTTCAGCAATAGATAAAAATAGAGCAGAGGGAGAATTAGTTAGAAAATTAGATGAGGCGCTTTGCAAAGGCATCGCGACCGACGTACTTGCGGCGAAATTGGCCCTTGACCAATTCTTCAATGCAAAGCACGAAGGCTGCGTTGTCAGATCTAGGGTGCGTGCTCTCAAACACGACGGGAGGAAAGCCGTTCAATGGGCCCGAGTGGCAGAGGCGCGTCGTGGCAACACAGCCACGATCCGGTCTTTGGTGGAACACGACGGACGCATACTACTCGATCCCGGGCAAATGTGTGAAGCTTTTCAGCGACACTTCGCTTAACTGTTCGGGGGCAACGGCGGGCCGGATCGAAGGATAGACCGTAGTGTCTACCTCGACAGGCTGCCGCGGCTCTCGGCCACTGAGTCTGAGTGTTGCGAAAAGCTGATAACAACCGCTGAAGTACGGGAGGAAATGACTGGCTGCACAAGGGGTAAATCGCCTGGTTTGTATGGTCTGCCCTATGAACTTTACGTACAAATGCCAGACTTGTTCGGAGGCCTCTTGGCGGACGTCTACTGCAACTGGCAACAGAACGGGAGAATTCCCAGCTCTGTGAGCCGAGGAGCGGTGGCGCTGCTGAGAAAGGATCCGAACAAGGGGGACAACATAGATAATTTTAGGCCCATAACGCTGCTAAACGCAGATTTCAAGATTTTGGCCAAGGTGCTAGCAAAAAGATTGGCGCTTGTCGTTGGTGGTCTGGTGGAAGAGGCGCAGACATGCGCCATTCCCCACAGATCCATCCACGACAACCTCCACCTCATGCGATACATCGTAGAGAGGGTAGCTAGAGAATCTGGCAGGGGGGGTCTTTGATAAATTTAGATCAGTCGAAAGCTTTCGATAGGGTCGACCATCGTTACGTAGCGGCAGTCCTGAGGGCGGCTGGCTTTGGGCCCGTCTTCAGAGGCTGGATCGCTGCCATGCACAGCGACATCTGCTCTGTGGTGAGAGTGAACGATCACCTTTCGGAACCGTCCAACATCATGTGCTCGGTCCGCCAAGGGTGTCCCCTCTCGTCCCTCTTGTACGTATTGATTCTCGAGCCATTATTGCACAAACTGGAGACGTTGAGGGGGGTCCCGCGCGAACTAGGATGCGGAAGATCCGTGTCAGCATATGCGGACGATGTCACCGTAGTGGTGTCGAACGCCAAACACATTGAGGCGATAGGCACTACACTAAGAGAATACAAAGCGGTGACAGGAGCAATGATCAACCAGGAAAAGTCAGTGGGCCTGCAGCTCGGCACCTGGAGAGGCAGGCCATGCCGTCCAACAGCGACGTCGGGCGCTGCATGGACGGACCGGTTAAATTGGTAGGGGTCTGGTTCGGTCCGGACCTCCAGACGGACAAAAACTGGGACGAGGTGACGAGCAGGGTGGCTTCTCTCACCCAGAAATGGGCCGAGGGGAAGCTATCCCTGAAAGGTCGAGCGGAGGTGGCTAACGCATACATCGCGTCCGTTATCTGCTACCGCCTGACCGTCGTACCTTGTCCTTAGCCTCGACTGACTGCGCTGGAGCGTTTGCTCTTTCGCTTTTTCTGGAAGGGACGCGCTCCGATGTACAGGCGGTCCACCTCCTGTCAACACCCGCTACGTGGAAGGCTGGGCATGCCGTGGCTGATGATGCGCAGACACGCGCTCAGGCTACGACATCTCCACCTCTTCCTCGACGGTGATCAGGTGTGGTCGCCGTTTGCTAGACACGTATTTCCCCAGCTCGTCTCCTTGACGGAGCTGCAGTCCTGGGTCAAGCGAAAACCGAGAGGGAGCGCTTGGAGACTGGAAAGTTTTCAGGCGCTCACAGCCCTCGACCAATCGGGCAATGTGATCGGTGGAAAATCCACCTTGGCATTCTATAGAGGATTAGTGGAGGGGAAGAGCGACGACGTACTTGGAGAAATTCTAGGCGTCGACGAAAATCAACTAGCCAATCTCTTCGGAAGCAATTTCCGGCCGGGGCCTATGGACAACTTCCAGAAATCCCTGGCCTGACAGTGCTATCGGGGAGCTTTGCCAGTTCGGGATAAACTCTACAGGCATGGAGGTGCCGTCAGCCGGGCATGTCCGAGATGCGCGCAGGGCGACGAAACCGTCCTGCACGCACTCGTCCAGTGTCCGAGCATCGCTGACTTGTTGGTTTATGTCGAACACCTGCAGTCGCGTGTAGGACGGATCCGGCTATCAGCTGAGTCCATCGTGAGGATTGCCCCGCCCTCTTCCTTTAGCCGGGAAGGGCAGGCAGTTTTTATCTGTCTGGTGGCCATGGCGAAAGAGATAGTATGGTGGACACGTTTGAAAGGGCTGAAGACGAGCACTTACCTCTTCGGTGATTCCCTGATTAACTTTTTCAAATTTCATTTGTATAGGAAAATCAGGGTAGAGATGGAAGTGCTCTCTTCCCAGCATTTTGTTGAAAGATGGGTGAGAGAGGCAAGTATGGCCCGAGTAAATGGGCCTACTCTGAGTATGTGTCTGTAAATTAAAGGTGGAAAACTGGTAGTCAGGGTCACTGTGGCCTTTTTAATGGGCTTTCTCCACAAATGTCCCTCGGAAGTCACCCCCCTATTGGGGAATTTTTCATTGTTATTTTTATTACATCCTCTGTTTTTTTTACACGCAGGATTGCCCATTTGTACCGTCCTGTATTGTCCTCTACTGTCCTTAATGTCTACTTTATGTAAAACATTGTGGTTAATAAAGAAAGCATTATTATTATTATTATTGTTCTTTGAGTCTCAGTTTATTGATGTTATTTAACTGGAAAGTTTGTTGAAATGAATATCAAGTCGCTACCTGCAGCCTCAGATATTCAGGACGTATCGGAGGCTTCTTGCTGTTCCCAGCAAACATGCCTTTTGAAGTGTTCCAAAAAGCGGGGCGGGACCAATTTTCTTTTACTATCCTTGGAAACTATTTGAGATAGTACCTAGTGCACCTATGACAATCGGGACGAGCTTGACTTCATGGCAGTTCCATATTCCTTTTACCTCCCACTTTAAATCCTGGTATCTCCCTCTCCTTTTCTTGCACACTCGTGTCAAATGGGCAGGCTACATCTACAATCAGGCACGATCTTTTTTCCTTGTCCGCAACCACCAGGTCGAGCCTATTGTGTTTTAATTTCTTGCCCATCTGTATTCTAAAATCCCATACCACCTTCACCTCATCGTATTCTATCACCAACTCTGGCTTATGCTCATACCACTTCTCAGAACGTGTTAAATTGTTTACTTTGCATAGGTGCCAGTGGATCACCCTCCCCGTCACATCATGTCTCCAGCATTTATAGTGAGTCTGGGCTAGGTGTTTACACTCGGATACAATGTGAGCCACATTCTTCTCTCTCTCTCTCCACAGATCCTGCACAGTGGGCTAGCCTCCTCCTTGTAAATATGGTGTTTCAACCATTCGTTTTGAGGGCCTGCTCTTGCGCAGCCATTAACATTCCTTCTGTAGCCTTTTTAAGGTCTCCTCTTTTTAACCAGTACCATGTCTGTGGATCTCTAAATTCGGTTTTCCTAAAAGAAGGTAGTATGAAGGGATTTTTCATGAAGGTTGCTCTTCCTCCTTGCTGTTATTTCTTCCTTGGACATCCCCTGGTCTATTGTCCTCTCCTTCAGTACAATTTTGAGCATTGGCTCCCTACTGTCAGTCACGTATCTGTGCATGTTGTTTTTCTCCACCTGAACACAGTCCTCTATGCTGATAAGACCTCTTCCACCTTCAGATCTCCTTAAGTAGAGACTATCGACATCACTCCTCTTGTGGAACATGTTGTAGATAGTCAATAGCTTCCTAGTCTTGCTATCCATTTCTTTTTGTTCAGCAACATTCCGTTTCAGAATTCCCGCATTGTACCTAATAATAGACACAGCTCGGTAATTCAATATATATATCATTGCTGAAAATACGGAAAGTGTCAACAAGTACATCCAACTCCTTCTCACTCTTCCCAAAGAGTTTAAGATCGTCCAGGAAGAGGAGGTGATTGATGGTAAGCTCTCCTTATCCTAACTTGTATCCTGCTCTCACTTTTCGCAGTATATTGGTCAGGGGTATCAGGGCAAGGCAAACAACAGAGGGGACAAACTATCTCCCTGGAAAAAAACCTCTCTTGATCTTCACGCCTCCCAAGGATTATCCACCCGATGTTAACTCTGTTTCCCAGGACTTCATACTTTTGCTCAACAACTGTCTGATGTTATCTGCCACCTTGACGATATCTAGGCTTTTGGTGATCCAAGAGTGAGGTACAACGTCGAATGACATTTTGTAATATATCCATCCCATGGCAAGAACAGTGTGTCTCCTCGTGCAATTCCTCATTACCAACTTATCAATAAGTAACTGATCTTTTGTACCACGGGACTCCTTTCGGCATCCCATCTGTTCGTCCGGTAACAAGTTGTTTATGTGGAGGTGATGGTAGATTTCCTCAGACACAATGCTTAACAGTTTCCACATTACGGACAGACATGTGATGGGCCTATAGTTGGTAACATCATTACCGTTGATTCGGTCTTTCATTACCAGAACTGCGGTACCTTTGTCAACCACTCTGGTACTTCACTCGACATCAAGCAGTCATTGAACATGGTTATCAATTTCGGGTAGAGGGATGTTATATTTTTAATTCAATACCGTTGCAAACCATCTGGGCCTGGTTTTCTGGCTTGCCCTTTAAGAGTTTCAACTGTGATACTCAAATCAGGTTGTTGGTGTGCCTATTTACTAATCTCCTTTTGAACTGTCTCAATCCACACTACCTGACCATTATATTCAGCATCATGCTCCCATATTCCTTTCCAGTATTTCTTAGTCTGTTCCGCCTCAGGGATCTCGTCGTTGCCTGTTTCTTTCCCTTCAAGCTGTCCAAACAACATCTTCTGGCTGTTGTCAAACATGCGGTTCTGTCTATACAGACTGACTCTGTTCTCATACCGCTTAATATTTGCACTCTTTGCTACAATGCGTTGCTTCAGATCCTCCATGATAATATTTAGCTTTTCCCCTAGTTTTGTATTGTATTTCCAATATATCTTTAGTGTCTATGTTTTGTAATGTCCCATTCATTAAGAACTCAAGCTTTCCAATGTATTTTCTCATTTCCTTGATTTGACCATTCAGTCGTTTCTTCCACCATGGTTCTGATCTTTCTAGTTTGTTGTTTCCTCTCGTTTTTATGCCAAGTAATTTCCTCACCGTAGTTGCGGTTGCTTTGAAGATATTGTTGCATTGGTGAAGGTTCCTCGCCTCAAAATATGGGATGACTTTGTTTACCTTAGCTGTTGTTTCTTTTAACTTTTTCCTGTCTACAAATCTTAGGTTCATAGGTTTTCCACTATCATTGTTCATTTCATCTACCACTAAGTTCAGGATATCAACCAAATAGCCCGTTAGCATTAATTTCTTCAATGGCCGTATCTTTGTTCCAGATGTTATTTATTTCAGTTCCTCCAGTTCCAACTCGCTCATCCATCTATTAGTTCTTATTACCCGAGCCTGCCCGCCCAATTTTTGTTCATCTAATTTAAATAGACCAATCTCGTTCCAGATGTTATGCATCCGTTTCTTATAGCCTTTTTCCATGGGGTTACTCTTCAGGTAACATTTCATGACAGTTCTATGCAATTCTTTCGTCCAGTTGGTTATTGTCCCTTTCCTTCTTCTTCCTCCAACACCAGCAGTATTTGGATGACAGCCAGGTCCCTGCTGCTGGGCCAGCGAGCAGTTGCTGGGTGAGAGTCCTTCACATGACGTTCCAGTCTCCGTTTCACCGTTATTCAAACTGTTTAGGTTCGACATTTAAACACTCATATCGAGGATTGGAGAATTTATGGTTACATAACCACCGGTGATTTTAGCGTGGCACCATCACGCTGTAGACTAACATAAATAAATAAACAAATAAATAAATAAAAACAAAAAAATAAACATAAGTTTCATTGTATTGTTTGAATGTCTGTCTTTTTTATTTTTCAATGCCAATAACATCGGTTACTAGTGTTGTATTTGAAGCTGCTATTTTTGATTTTCGCTACGCTAAGCTCGTAGTCATAGCCACGAGAGTTAGAGGGGGGCGTTCAAAACTTTTGAAATTTGTTTTTCTTTTGGTGTTGCGTTTGTTTTGTCTGTGTTATATTCTTTAATTTTTTGACTTACCAGTAATGCACTGGTTAATTGCAGGCCTTATGCCAAAAGTAGATAGAATTATTATTATTTGACGTATATAGCTGCGGCCCTTGCCATTCTCAGTTCAAATCCCGCCGAGGTTAACTTTGCCTTTCATCCTTACGGGGTTGATAAAATAAAGTACCAGTAATGTACTGGATATTTACTGGCCTTATGCCAAAAGTAGAAACAATTATTATTATTTGACATCGATTGATTATTATTTGACAGGGCGATGGATTGGCAGTATCGGTAGAGGGTCGGACGCCATGTTTCATGCATAGTTACGTCCCTTTACGATCTGAGTTCAAATCCCGCCGAGGTTGACTTTGCCTTTCATCGATAAAATAAAGTACCATTAATGCACTGGGTAATTGCTGGCCGTGTGCCTAAAGTAGAAACTATTATTATTTGACATCGTTTAAACTAAACATTTTGAGAGAGTTTAAAGATACACCGACAATAATTATTATGGTGTTATGGTTAGCTGTTTGACCGGTCACTAAATCAGTGTATTTATATCTTTTGGTGACTTCCTCGCTTCTAGTCATGTGTAGTGGCACTACTACCTCCCCTCCTTAACAGGAGGTAGTGAGGGAATAGTGGTGGTAGAGATGATGGAGTGGTGACGGTCGTGATGCGGTAGTAGTACTGTAATGATGGCGTTGTTGCCGCTGTTGGTTTGTCTCTAGCTAAATATTGTGGTAGTGGTGGTGGTGGCGGCGGCGGCGGTGGTGTTGGTGGTGAAATTATTTGGCTGTTGTTTTCTTCCATTTGTGACCATTTGTAACCATTTTCTTTTTTGACTATAACATTTCTAATACAAAATTATATATTTGAGCCCTGGGCCATAGTGTGATGTGTGCCACATTTTGAGTGTTCAACTGGTGTCTTATGTTCCATTTGTAGTAATAATTATTCTATCATAATTGTTTTAAATATGTAAAAAATCAAAAACTTACGGGAGCGATTCCATAACACTCTACACACCATGTGCGTATACTTCCCTTATTATTATTATTGTTTTTATTTTCTTTCATTATTGTTTCTGAGATATATGCCAAGTGTCTTCCTGACATCTACGGCAAATAAATTCACAGTGTGTATTGGTAAGTCAGCTACTACATCAAATTGATCATAATTAAAATTAAAATATTAAAAAAACAGTATACTTATATACACATATGCATATGTATATACAAGAAGTGATGTCAATCTTACACTGATAGTGCTCTTCTCAATACGTGTGCAGTACCAGTCAAAACAATTTTTTGCACCTCGTGCAGAGAGGGTAAACCAGGAATCATTCGCAAATATTGATGTGTTCCTTTCTTGATCATTTCCAGTCCTCCCACACTCACTGGCATTGTAACGGCCTTGAGGTGCCACATTTTCTCAATTTCAATAAGCAGATATTTATATTTTCGTATCTTGTCAAATTCTTTTGCCGCGATATTGTGATCGCATGGGATGCTTATATCTATCAATAAACAGATCTTGTCATGTTGATCTTTTACAATGATATCAGCTCTATTTGCTTTTATTCAGTATTTGCAGGAAAGTCCCAGAGAATTGTTACTTTTCTCCTTCAGTTACAGCCTCAGAGTGATGGTTGTACCACTTGTCTTCAGCTTTGATTTTTTAATGCCGACATATTACCCAGTGTAGCTATCGGCCAACTCTTTCATGTCTATATTTGTATTCTATTGGTGCTAAACATTACATCCAGAGACTAAGTGATCCACTGTTTCAACCCCAGCACTGCAGTATCAGCACTTTGGACTTAATCCGTTTCTCATCACATTGGCCTGGTAACTAGGAGTCAATAAGCTTTGATCTTGGGCAGCTAAGATGAAACCTTCACTCTCCGCCTTTCGCCCTGAACTACGTAGCTACTAATGGGTGTGCTTTTTGGTCAACATCAGTTTGTTTGCAACGGGCCACATATTTGCCATGCAGAGGTCTCTGCTCCCACTTTGATGTTAATTGTCCTTGCCCTTTTGCTTTTGCCAGTAATTTCATGTGCATAGCAGCATCAATTGCAACAGTTTCTTTAGTCTGTCCAGCCTGGATATCAAGCATGAGATCTGTAGCATATTTTTTGCTCTCCTTCAAGATTGAATGAAGCTTCTTACTTCTCTCATGCTTTTCAACACATTTCAGCATTAGTCGTTAGTTGTTTCAAGGTATTTGGCCAGTCCAATAATGGTGGCCTTGTAAACAAGTTCAAATTGTTCTAGGCAGGTAAAGACGATCCACATCTGCTTTTGGATGGTGCTTCCTATTACAGGTCATTAGCTTACTGACTTTGGTGTTGATTCTTTTGATTTCACTCATATTCCAGTTCAACACACCGGAATGTATGGCTAACACCTTGTTACGAGCGTTTAGATCTGATCTCAGAACTGCACGTACTCTCCTGTAACATTATTTCCTTATCCTCTCTCTCATACTTGCATGAAGTATGCCAGAGTCCTCATTAAACCCTAAGTGTTTATAGGTTTGTTCCTGCTCAAGTTCCTTTATGATTGTTTCAGCATCCAATTGAACTGAGTCTGAGTTGACAATCTTCCCCTTCTTGAAAGTGGCTTTTGCACACTTGTCAAGTCCAAACTCCATCCTGATGTCATCGCTAAACGTTTTTCCTGTCCGTAAAAGGCCTTTCTGTTCGTCATCATCTTTGCAATATAGCTTTAAATAATCCATCTAAAATAGGTGGCTTATTATTTGGTTGCCAATTCTATAACCGAACCCTGCACTATTAAGTTCGGATGTAAACGGTATTAAAGTCATGCAGAAAAGCATGGGTGAAAGTGAGTCACCCTGGAATATACCACAGTTGATGTTTATATTCCCAGAGCACAGTACCCCAGGGGAATGAGACAATTGGAGATTTGTGTTCCATAATGACATATTGTGTTTCAGGAAGTTTGATATCACAGGTCAGATTTTGAAGATGTCCAGTAATTTCAGAATCCATGAGTGAGGTATATTGTCAAAGGCCTTTTTATAATCGATCCATGCAGAACTGAGATTTCTGTGTTTATTATGACAGTTCTCAAGGATCATACGATTAATCAAAAGTTGATCTTTGCAACCATATGAACCTCGTCGGCACCCTTTTTGTTCAATGGGGAAAAGATTGTTCTCCTCCAAAAACACGTATGCTTTTTCCATGAGAATAGAGGGTAATAGTTTATAAGTGGTGGACAAGCAGGTTATGGGCCGATAGTTTTTTGGATCTTTGGTTTCATTGTTCTTTGGTAGAAGGTAGGTAATGCCAGTTGCTATCCAATCGGGTGTAATTGTTGGATCTTTCATAATTCCATTAAACAGCTTGACAAATATATTTGAATGCACGGGAGTGAGGAAAGCCAGAAATTTGGCACCCTATCTCTACCAGGAGATTTCCATTTATGAGATTTATTGAGTGCTATCCTTAAGTCCGCTATAGAGATGTCTTCTCACGCCTTTTCTTCTAAATTTGTGTAGGATTTTTCCAAGCGACTAATCCAATCTACATTAGCATTATACGTCTTCTCATCACTCCACATATTTATCCAGAAGTGTTTAACTTCTTCTATGGACGGGGGTCTTCAATAATTATTTTGTTTTTCCCTACTTCTCTATAAAATGACTTGGTATTGGATGAGAACAACTTATTTTGCCTGTAGATGTTGTTTCGCCTCTCGAAACTACGAAATTGTTGGGCTTTTACTTGGACTTTTTATTTCAGAGATTCTTTTGTTGAAACTATTGCTTCTCTAGAAGACAGTCCATATGTTCTCTTTAGCTTTCTTACCTTCTTGGATCTTATATTATTTCCAGCGGTTAACTAACTCAATAAAGATATTTCTCCTCTCATTACGTCAATATCCTTTTTGATTGTACTCCTCCAAATTGGTTTACCTTGGAGGTTTGCCCTTTTTTGGTTTTTTGGTGGTAAACAACTTGTTTCAATTACTCTAGCAGATGCATACATGATTTCATTTAACTCAGTAAGATCAGGTTCTAGTTCTTCTATGATTTCTTTTGTCACAGAATTACCAATCATTATTTGTTTTCTATTTTGGATTGTATTTGGGAGTTTTTGAAATGGTTCTCTATCATTTATACGATAATATCTTACTACTGCAAGCTCATTCAGTATTTTTTGCTTTAATTCCTTCATAGTCTCCCTGTGTTCTTCAGCAGATGTTTGGTTTTTAATTACTCTTTCTAAGTCCCTCTCCTGGCTATTTTCAGCGGGTTCAGTAGAACTTCTCATTTCTACAAACCTATTTGTGATTTGGTCAGATGGAGGTCTTTCAGTAAAGACTTGTGACTGGTTACTATCTCCAGGAGATTCTTCAGTTCGTTCATCATTTATATTTATGTCATTCTCCACAGCCTGCTTGATCGCAGATAGTTCAGTGTCTGTGAGTCTATTATTTCTGAAGATATACCTCCTTACATTTGCCAGCTTATTTCTGTCCATATCACGTCTTCTAGCTTGATTCCGAATTTTCCAGATTTTGTAGGAGTTTAAAGTGTGTCTGTCTTGTGATGGCTTACCTAATGCATAGTAATATGCATATATTACTTCTTTATACTCTTCTCGGGTCCATTTCATCCTGTTAGGCTTTTCTTTTTGAGGTGGTTTGGGTGGTGGATCTGGAGGGCTCGAGTTGGGGCAATCCCCGATGAAGTGACCGTCCAGGTCCATAATTTGAGAAGAGTTTGTGCCAGAGGAGGACTTTTCTATCTCAGGTTGGCACCTTCCTGAGGGACGTGCTTCCTGATTAACCATAAGAAAAGCGATATGGTATTGTGTATTAATTTTTATTTGTTCATTGCTTGCGTTACGCATGGTATTGGACGTACATTATTATCATTGTTAACGGGGTCGATAAAATAAAGTACCAGTAATGCACTTGTGCCAAACGTAGAAACAATTATTATCATTACTATTATCACCATCACCACTACTATCATAACATATATATATATATACACACACACACCATAACAACAACAACAACAACAACAATAATAATAATAATAAGGTATTTTAGATGACAAAATTGTTGTTGTTGATGATGATGAAGAGTAAGTCCAATGCATAGAATATTCAACTGAGTCTATCATTGGCGATGGTAATGAGAAGAATACATAATGTATGGTTTACCCCTGTAAGATAGAGCTTAAATAAATTATACCTTGGTAAACTTAGCCAAATGATTCGTAATGTACTTAAACTGGAATGAAGTATTATATGTACTATTCAAGAGAAAAGGCACAAGTTATATAGCGGTTTCAATTTTTTAAATCAACTAGAATCCTCGACGTCGCAACTGGTGGTTGTCCAGCCTCAGTTAAGTAGGACCTCTTCAATTTGAATCTGTGTATATAAGGGGACAGTTACTATTAACGTTTCTTAATAATGTTTCTCAGTTAAGTGATATTTGTGAAAATATATTTTTAAGTATACACTTGTTCAACCTCATCTCAATTTTATTTTACCCCAAAATTAGAAGTTCCTAAACATATGTTTTGCATGATATTATTCTTGGGGCGATTGCTAATGCCGTCATTTCTCTTTTTTCGTAAGGGGGTCGACTTTAAATCTCATAGGCTGAAAGGTTCATAGGCTTACCAAGATACTTTCATAGAATAGCAAATAAGGTTTATTTTTCAACATATTCCCTGGAAAGAAACAATGCATCAATTAATAAGGGGAATTGAAATTAATGCATGCAATATTTCACGGCTCTAGCATCACTCCTTCACAATTAGCCTTTGAACTTTTCATCCGACTTTGGTACGTCCTTTTTTGATTTTGCTTTTGAAAGTTAGATTAATTGTTTCTACTTTTGGCACAAGGACAGCAATTATCTCAGTGTATTACTGGTACTTTACTTTATCGACCCCGTAAGGATGAATGGCAAAGTTACCCTCGGCGGGATTTGAAATCAGACCATAAAGGGCCGTAACTTGATGCTGCACAGCATGGCGTCAGACCCTCTACCGATACTGCAAATCCACCCCACCCCCCAGTTAGATTAATGAGAACATTATTGTATCAATTTGTCAAGTTACGGTTGCACTTATCACCTCCTAAACGTGGTAATATTGTTCTTTCAGCATGGAGTTTTACCAGCCGTGTCTAATACCATATTATTGTCGATGTGTATTGTATAGCATGGCAAAATATCTTTTCTTTTGTTAATAATTTACACATTATCATTAAATGTGTTTCTCGGTAGAATACTGCTATAAATGCTATATCCTTGTAAAAGGAATAGTCATGTTTGGTAATAACTCGTACCTTTTCTTATTACAATAACATTTATAATCATTGCTAAGAGGATGCTTTATATTGTTTCTTCATTGAGTGATATTAACACAGACTTCATGCTGCGGTATCAATACTTATATGACAGCAGCTCGAAAATCAGGAGCCGTTGTAGTGTTGGCACTTTTATTGAAGATAGCATTGTACTTGTATCAAACGTTTGTAATCATCTACCAACTACCCTTGAATTATAGACTCTAATAAGCGCTAGATGAAATGTAAACAAGTGTCGTAAAAGAGGGAAATCGTACGGTGTAGAGTTTAAAACGCATTCATCTATTAAAGCCATAATTGTTGCTATAGTAACACTTGATGAAGTAGAGATTTTATGGACACTCATTTAAATAGAACACAACTTGCCACTCGTCAGTAATTTTTAACGGAGTAGAACCGTCGAAATATCGATGGTATCAACTTCAGTAAGAAAACAGAGCTACTAAACAGCATGATATAAAGCGATAATTGATTCCAAAGCTCTGTCAATAATACGATATAATGAGCAACAATGTATAACCATCCCTACTACTTTTACTTCTAATACTACTGCTGTTACCATTACTATCTTATTGATTTTTACTTTAGGAACAAAGTTATTATTTTTTTTTTGTGACAATTAAATGTGTGATTAAGACATTTTTTTCAATGTATTTTTCTCACTAGTTCTCCAATTTTGAAAGTCAATGTGAACTTTGACAAGACTATCTTACATAACAATTTTATATAACAACTAATTTGTGATTATTAACACTAGATCCGTCGATTTCTATGCTTAAAAACAAAATATACTGCAGACTATTGGAAACGAAAAACTGTGAGTTCCATGTCTTAACCAAAATTACTAATAGAATTAAAAGCGTTAATAAAGTTATATATCTATAATTCATATGAACATTGTATTACGTGTTCTATAGCTTTAGCTAGTTAAAACTGTTTTTATTCAGAGAGAAATTGCAAATAAATTTAATCGGCCCAGATATATCATTCGAATTTATTTTGTTCTTGCTTCGATGGCATTTATGCGCATATATTAGAGACAGAACTGATAATAATAACGCAATTGTTGATTGAACACACCTACCAACTCTACACATGTAAACACTAAAAATATAACAAATATTTATCAAAATGTCATTGTGTAGAAGAAATACCTGCAGCAAATCGCGTTAACAAGATGGTTCTCATTTTGAGTATTTTGATTTGAAGCTAATTTATTTCACTTACACCTATACTGCCCTGAAGAATGGCATTCAAGCCACACAATATCATTCACTTTAACTATCTAGCGCCTTAATCCAAGTACGTTATCAATAATAGATGGAATTTTAGGATGGAAGAAATTTTACAAAACCAAATGTGGAACACTTTTCTATCTAATTACTATACGTTGCTGCTCCGAAATACGTTTATCTTTGATCTCCGGAATCGATAAAATAAGAAGTCTACCACAAATAAATAGTATTAACATTCCTTCACATCTAGTATAACACAAATAAATTGCTTGGAAGACGCTGACACCAAGAAGATTACTAACAACCACTATGACATGAAAGAAAAAGACTTGTATCTTGAATTATATGTTACACATATATAACACACTAGAAGCAAAAAATGTTTCATTTCTGATCCTGTTAATGTAACATTGACGATTACACATCTGCTCTCTGCTTTATATTTTATTATCTACAATGAAATCCACTAGATGAAGCCATATTTCCTCTTCTTACCATTTCTATTAGTTTGACTCAGACACATCCCAACAAGCTGAGCCCTAGTTCTCTATATGTATTCTATTTTAAGTAGCTATCAACTATTATGACGTCTGTTTGTGAAACAATGCCTATACTGAAAACTCTAGTGCAAACCAACTAGAAATAGAATGTTATACTTTTAAAGATATGTCCCGGAATTCCTACTTCTGCGAGTAACTATGAGGACGAGAGTCAGTGAACAAATACTATATTTGTATCATAACTTCATCCTCATGAACTCTTTAACGTAGATTCAAAGATATAGTCACTATAACAGACAATTCAGTTGATTCAGAATAGATTAAGTGTATGAGAGACGAGAGAGACTGCTCTAGATTTCATTTACAATATTGTTGGTGAATTTAGTGATTCATGTACAAACATTTTTCATTTGAATGTTTGAAGCTAGTCGTAATGTATATAAACTCAATTCCTACTTGTCATATTAATTTCTAACAAATTACATTGATCAAACAATAATTTATTTGATATATATATGTATGTCATCCCTCGCGAAAATCTGCTTAAAATTCAGTTTTAGATCTGAAGCAATTTGAGCGAATTTTGTGGCTAACAATATTAAGAAAGAAAGATTTACTGTAGTTCGCAATATCTTTGACCACAGTATATATATACATATATATATATGTATATATTTATATATATATATATATATATATATATATATATATATATATATATATATATATATATATATATATATATATATATTAGAAAGTGAGGTTTTTTTTACAAAATGAAAAATAACGGAGGTGTCCTACACGAGTGAAAGTATAAAGAAAAAGAGATGAAATCGAAAATGTAACTGGAGTCTTATTTTTTAAAAAAATATATATATTTATTTGGTTCCTTTACCGGTTTCGCAGTTCTGCTTTTCAAAAGGTGAGTTGAGATGGAGGGTCTGTGGTTTTTCTCACATCTCTCTCTCTATATATAACGAAGGAAATGTGGTAGGGAACCAGGTGGACCATAACGCACCAAAGTACTCAATACTTGAGGTAGTAGAGTGGGTAATAGGAACCAGTAAGACCCCGACAGCTGAGCTCAAGCCGTTTCGACGGCTAATTCTGGACTAAATGAAAATTTATCCTGGTATTTAAATAGCCGATCTTCTCAAGGGGTAATTCCATATATGGTCAAAGTGATTGTCAAAAATCAGTAGTAATTCTGTGGTTGCAAATTAGTAGGGGAGATGGTGGCTAAACCAGCCAGTAGGAGAAAGAGGGGAGGGGGTGGAGTAGACCCAATCAAGCGTTGGTAGTGCCAGCTACAGCTGGGCATGAGGTCAAAGAAGATACAGGGGAGGGGGAAGGGGGAAGAAGTCGGAACGGTAGGTAGAACAATGGGGTTAGAAATATATAGGAAAGAAAAAATACTGAGAGTGAAGAAAAGCAAATAAGTGTAAAGAAAAAAGTAAAGTAAATTAAATTCTACGACCTAGGTCTCAGGCTATTGTTAGGCTAGAAAAAAATAAAGAAAGAAAGAAAGAAGTAAAGAAATAAATAAATAAAGAAATAACGAAATAAGTAAAAGAACTAGGTGGGACGGATAAGGCAAGGACTCTTTTAAGAGGTATAAGTACGTAAATGATACGGTGACGGGTCAACAAAAGGGGCCAAAATACTAAAGAGACTACCACGAAATAAACAATAAAGGTTTCCATCCCGGGCTAGCAAAGACCCAGTGCTAGCCAACTGCTATAAAGGGCGGAGTCCGCCAAATCTATCATAGACTAGGGGAGGAGGTGGTGGGGGTACTAAGGCTACATGGGGCCAAAGGGCAGCCTCGGGTGGGCGAGAAAAGACGCCGACAAAGGAGAAGAGCTGGGGTAGAAGGACTAAGGAGAGAGGGGGGAAGGAAATAAAGGAAGCGATAAAAGAATACAAAGAAGATCTTACGTCTTCCTTGGCAAGCAGGGGTTACCCATTGCAAAATAGGCAAGTGGTGTGTTATAGCCCTAGTCTACCCCCCCCCCCCCCCGGGTCATTATGGGGTTTAAGGGCGAGGTAAGTCCTACGCAATCTATGTTTACATGCAGTGACCAGTTCATCTTTCTTGTTTAGGAGTTGGTCCGTCGAAAACAGCATTTGTAAAGTTTCCTCCGAGCATAAATTGCACGGACGGCGTCCTCCCGTGTAAGAATTGGAGTTATAAACAAGTAGTAAAAAGGAAAAACATTCAGTAGATGGTGGAGGGATTTTTTCAGTATATCAAAACATTTATTTGTAGAGTGGGTATTTCCGCATTTAATAGTGGTACCGGTTTCTGCATTATATGACTGCTCAACGGTAGATGTGCAAGATGCAGTTAAGTTGCATATTTATACGAATAATAATAAAATGGGTTACAATAATTATTGGTTTTTTACATATATATTTAGTGAGAAAAGTTCATGTTTCTGTCCGAGGCTATCCTTCGTTCCCTGTTAGTTGGCTAACAGAGGTGCTATTAGTTTTTAAATGTTTATGTATGTATATATATATATATATATACATTAAATTTTTATGTATGTATACATATATATATATATATATATATATATACATATATGTATATATATATATATATATGTATATATATATATATATATATATATATATATATATATATATATATATATATATATACATATATGTATATATATATATATATATATATATATATATATATATATATATATATATATATATATATATATATATATATATATATATACATATATGTATATATATATATACTTATATACATACATATATATATATATAAATATGTGTATATATATATATATATGTATAAATATATATATACATATATATATTTATATGTATATATATATACATATATATATATATATGTATAAATATATATATACATATATATATTTATATGTATATATATATACATATATATATATATTAATAATAATAATAATAAATCTGAAGACTAAAATCCAAAGAATGGAT
>OZ024747.1:38537794-38572794 GCA_964016885.1 Eledone cirrhosa | reverse complement strand
GTATTCCAACATCCCAACGGCCAGTTTCATTCTTCATTCTATATATATATATATATATATATATATATACAATCAATGGCTATCATCGAAATATATATACCAGTAAACAAAGGATTATGAGTTCATGCAATTGTCTTATGTTTCGTCACTATATATATATATATATATAAAATATATATTCCCGTTCCTTCCATTACTATTTATAGTGTCCGAAACGTTAAGACACTTTTCCTGCTATTTTAAACTCATATTTCTTCCATGTACTGTGTTATTTTTGTTATTTCTGTTTACCTTTTACACATAGACACATATACACACAAACACTCACACACACATACACACTTTCACACACACACATACACACACACACACATATATATATATATAGGAACGAGTAGTACCCCGACGGCTGAGCTCAAGCCGTTTCGACGGCTAATTCTGGACTAGCCGTCGAATTAGCCGCCGAAACGGCTTGAACTCAGCCGTCGGGGTCCTACTCGTTCCTATTACCCACTCTACTACTCTACGTATTGAGTACTTTGGTGCGTTATGGTCCATCTGGTTCCTTACCACATTCCCTTCGTTATATATATATATATATATATATATATATGGTGTGTCTGCATATATGTAAGTTTACGCACGTGCTTCTGTCCGTGTGTGTTTACTCGAAATACTACATTACAGAATTATTTCTCTTTGTGAAGCTGTTTTCTCTCACCATGTTTATGCACCTAATATCGATGTTCTTGGGATCATTTGAAAATATTGCCTCTTATTTTTCGCCTCTAATTTCTATAGAGATTAATTTACATTGTCGATATTATTATTTGTTAACATGTCACAACACATTCATACTCATAAGCAATGCCGCCATCAATATTGGTTCATAATGTTAAAAATCAAAGAGAAACCTTATTCCGCAAGATGAATGTACACTTAATAAAATACATCCAATATAGATGTTACACTGTTCTACAAATAGGGCAAAATTAATTATGGTTCATGTAAATGATATCCAACCACTGAAGGCCATACAACTTATATTGAAAAATAAAATATATCTCGTCAAGAGTTATTTATCAATATGACTAGTGCAAAAGGCGTCTCTCAGTGCTATGGATCTAGAAGCTATTAGGATGAAATATTACAGTATAGTACCAAGATTGTAAATAGCGTAAATATTGTATCGATAACATTAGGTCCAAATGTTCAACGAATAGAAATAATATTTTCAAAATAACATTTTGTATTCAGATATGAATATCTCATGCTGCGTAAGGTAGGTTTTATGTAAATACTGTTTCTATTAAAATGGAATATCCATATTGCGTAATAAAACAAAATAAATGTATTCTAATGGAAGACACTTCTACAAAATTATTCTCCACAGCTCATTACACACACACACGCACACACACACACACACACACACATACGCACACACACATATACACACACACACATACACAAACACACACACACACACACACATATATATATATATATATATATATATATATATATATATATATATATATATATATATATATATATATATATATATATATATATATATATATATATATATATATATATATATATATATAAAATGTAAATTATGCTGATCAAAACTTCTTCAAAACTCTATATGTAACAATCTTTGTCTCAACTGACCACATCTTAGATAAATTATAGTAAAAGACGAAAACTGCCTCGGAGATGCATTTTCTTTATACAAAATGATCGGAAATTTCTCTTGGTATGTAAAGAAGATATGATTTAATAAAAATCGCCACTAAGGTTTTTCCTTTCTTCATAGACTTTTGAGAGGGGTTTTGATTAGTTAATATATTTTGCAAACTACAGTAGATTGCACCTTAACTTAGAGATAATTTCATTGAAATTATTAAATACTAGCAGTGGCACCCGGCGTTGCACGGGATAAGGTATTGTGAAATATATATAACCGCCTTAGCTAAGCTTAGTATTGCCACAACCACGGCTGGCAAAGAACTGAGGCTCTGGTGGTACATAAGTAAGCAACACTGTGGCTTAAAACGTGAGGAAGAAGTTGTGTGCACTTACCAACTGTTTGGGGAATGAGTGTGAGATCTGTCTTGGGCAAGGGTGGCAGAATAACCGGAGGCAGCGGACAGCCTGACATACAGACAGATATTATAAGGGCGCGACGTTATATTGATGTATCTATCTGAAAAGAGAAAGACTAAGAATTATAGAGAGGGATCGCTAAATTGCCCAAGGCGGTCCCTAGGGCATTGAACATTTGAATTTCTTTTTGTTGAAGACACTCCCTGAAACATAAGTATTAAATGTGTAAAGTTTGAAAACAGTCGGTTGGGTGGTTCTCGAGTTTTAGGGATTCAAACTCACACACACACAGACATACATCCTCAGTTTTATATATATAGACTAACAGTGGTACCAGGCGTTGCACGGGATAAGGTATTTTGGAAGGTGGGCCGCCAACAGACCTACTGCATGCCTCGACAATATGTAAAGAAAATAAACCGAATACTCTGATGGCTGGATAATCTTTAAGATTTTCCTCGATGAAACAGGAAAAATACAGGTTTTCACCTCCCTAGAGGAGCAAGACAATGAATTTTTTTTATCTGCACAATATGCCTTGAAATTTCGGGAAAATCGGCTAGACGTAACTCCTCAAAAAAGCCCTACAAAGCTGTAAATATGAAGTTTTTCACCTAATGCCCTAGGCTATAAAAAAGTTGGATTTTCTTTGCTCACGGTATGAAGAAGAGACTGACTAATTTATAGTTACAATTTCAAGGAAATCAGTCTGACATAACGCCTCAAATAGAACCATAAAACCTGAAAAAACGCAGTTTTTCACCTAATGCATATTTACATATTGTAGGGGATGAAAAAGTTGAAATTTGTTTATGTGCATAACACTCCCTGAAACATAAGTAATACACATGTAAAGTTTGAAAAAGGTCGGTTGGATACTTCTCGAGTTTTAGGGATTGAAACTCACACACACACACACACAGACAGACATCCGCAGGGAAGTGACGCAATGCAGACAGTCAGATATACAGACATATATTAAAAGGGCGCGACGTTATATGTATGTATCTATCTAAAAAGAGAAAGACTGAGAATTATAGAGAGAGATCGCTAAATCGCCTAATGCCGACCCTAGGGCATTGAAAATTTGAATTTCCTTTTGCTCACAACATTCCCTGAAACATAAGTATTACATGTGTAAAGTTTGAAAATAGTCGGTTGGGTGGTTCTCGAGTTTTATGGATTCAAACCGACACACACACAGACAGACATCCTCAGTTTTATATATATAGACTAGCAGAAAACCACACGGGGCGGTTTTCTGCTAGTCTATATATCTAAAACAGAAAATGTCTGTCTGTCTGTCAGCTCACTAAAACTTGAGAACCATCCAACCGATTGTTTTCAAACTTTAGACATGTAATACTTATGGTCCTGTGAGTGTTTTGAGCAAAGATTATTTCAAATTGTCAATGCCCTAGGGACCGCATTAGGCGATTTAGCGTTCTCTCTATATAATTCTTAGTCTTTCTTTTTAGATAGATACATAGATATAGCGTTGCGCCCTTATAATAACTGTCTGTATGTCTGGCTGTCTGCATTACGTCATTATGACGCGCTCAGTGTGTGTGTGTATATATATATATGTATCGTAATGCAGACAGCAAGACATAGCTTGCCTTCCCCTCTTCCAGCGTCTCTCTCTCTCCCTCCCGCTATCCCCCTCTTGTAGTATGTCTCTTTCTTTCACTCTCACTCTCTCTCTCTCTCTACGCGTCGGACAGACAGACAGAGAAATTGCTGGTTATATATTATAAGGAGATTATAACTGTCCTTTGGTTTGGATCCCACACATTTCATAACAATTTTTTTCTATGATACCAAAGTCAACCACTCTATTTGAAATCATACAGACTTTAGAATCCTCCAAATTCTAGAAGCTGTTTACCAGTATTTCTTTAGTGTAGTTGATAACTCACTTGCTCAGCATCATAAAGATGCCGGGTTCGATGCAAAGCAAGCGCATTTAAAAGAATGTTTGAGTATGAAGCAACGCTATGTAAAAGGGAATTATTTGTATGTTAAACGAAAGTTTTCATGGTATATTTATTTGATTTTACCGTACATCAATAATTTTGCTCAGCTATTTGATTCGAGGGAACATTTTCTGGCATCAATACAGTCAACTATCTTGTGGCTTGATTGGTCATCAATATCTTGACCGAAGTTAGGAGTTAAGTAAGTGAATTTGACATTTATATTTATATTTTAAAGGACTTGATTTTCAGTAGTTTACAGATTTTCAAGGCAACTTAGGTGATACCTGTGACATTAAAATTGGAAGCAAACCAGATTATGCTCCTTGGAATATTTCGTTTTCCATTTGGTAAATGGTTGGTACTAATTATAAGTTACATGTTTAAATGAACTTTTAGTTAAGACATCATTACAACAATTAGGGATAGTCCTTTAACTAAACGTTGTGAAAGTCAAAGGGATATATTAGGTAAGACGTACGTTATTCCAAATAAAATATGATTAGAGTGCTTGTGGGTTTTGTGAAGGGATGGACATTTTGGCGTGGATAAAAGATGAGTTAATATCTAGAATTCCCTCGAAGAATATAGTTTTTGTTAGGTGTGTGCCTCCTGTCAAGCCCATGGATAGTGGTGTTCTGATTATATACGATACGAAATAAACCGACATTGATATTCTTTCTGTTGAATCTTTGCCTTCCACCATGAGAGCAAATAGTTTATTACTCTTTTATTGATCCCTATATGGTTACTGCACTGTAATATTCCATTAGGAGTTTCTAGAAAGATGTGTATCTCTTTTCCAAAAGATCGTGTAAAATTAAATCTTCTCAGATTTAATTAATATGATTTTTATTCGGACACAATGAAGCACAATAAACTGTAGAGCTGTTGAACCTTTGAAACTAAGTGAACATAGAAATATAACTGTAAACATATGTATATTTATGTATGCATGTACGTGTATTAATATATATATATATGTATATATATATATATATATATATATATATATATATATATATATATATATATATATATATATATATATATATATTATTAGGACAATGGAATTGATGAGTTAATATCTGTATACAACAACTACAACGGTACGCGATGGGGCCCACCCACAGCCCTGGCGGACAGAGTGGAGAAGGCGTTTCCCCGGAGGACGACAAGGAAGACGCGCTGTAAAAGCCACTCCAACTCGCGGGGCTCAGCGCCTATGGTGGTGAGTAAGGAGGTAGCCCTGGGGCCGAGGACACGAGAAGTCTCCACCGCCAGGGGTACGACCGCTAACCTGTCGGAAAGCGACCGGTATTTGAGGAGTTTGGCGACCTCAGCCCGACGTGCAGCAGAACCTGGGTCAGTCGCAGACTGCACCAGGTTGTGGCTGCAGAAAGTGTCGGTGCAAGTGGCATCCCAGACGAGGGTTTATCACCGCGGAACGGGAAGATGGTCATGCCATCAGGCCTTTTGCCATCTCCTCGATCCAGCCCCACAGCCTCGAGCTGGGAAGGGAAGCCTGCAGCATCCAAGCCATGCTTAATGACCTCGTTGAGGGCAGCATGGCGTGGAATGAGGCCGGCACTGAGGCGACAGGAAAGCGGGTGCAGGCCGAAAGAGTCCACGGTGAAACCGCAGCGACATTGGTGTGGCTGGTAGATCCGGAGGCCGAGCCTCAGGGAAACGCTGATTCGCAAACTATGGTTGTCTAGCTGCGTGCCAGTGGAGAAGGAGGGCAGGGCATGGAACCAGGCACCACTGTGGAGTTTTGAGGCCGCACGGAAACAAGCAAGGCGGTGCTAGTTGAGCTGGCGCGTGAGCCTGTCTGAGGCCAGGCTTCACTGGATGTCACCCAAGTACGTTGGGGGGACTTGACGTCAATAGGGGGAGAAGGAGGAGGGATGTCTTCTGGGCGGTTCCCAGCCGGCTCCACGTCTCATAGGCGGCCTCATGTTCTCTGAACACCGAGGGATCTGTTTGGTTTAGAAGAACCTGGCTGACGAGGACCCGGCACGAGGTTACCGACGAAAGATACGCCGGAAAAGCTAGTGAGATCGGGGACCGGTCGCCAAGGCCGCCATACCTGAGAGGTAAAGTGGCCTGTTGCCACCCTATGTCATCAAACTTGACTTTGCATATCCCCTCGGCTGCTGCTCGGATACAAGTATCGAGGTCAGCGAGGAGAGATGTCTGGGTGTAGCATGGAGCGCTGCGGAGTGTATAGAGGAGCTTCGGCATGGCGAAGCAGTTCCTCAGCACAAAGAGTGCTGGGTGACCTCAGTCAAGCCCAGTCGGCTCGTGAGAGTCCGGAGCTGTTAAAGTCTGGACCTGATGGTGGAGCGGATAGCCGGCGGGAGGATCGGTGACCCGAGGATGAGGACATCCTCTCTGGGGGTCACCTGAACCTGGCGGAGAATGAACCGCGCGTCCAAGACGGAGGCTGCAAAGCTCGCAGCATCGAGGCTGGCGTACACCACCTCCGACTTGGCCGAGTTGACCTAGAGGCCGATTCCCACCAGGGCAGCGACCACCGATTGAACGTCATGGCAGACCGTCCGTACGGGCCCGCCCAACGTAACATCATCTAGATACCAAACGTTGAGAGGAGCCGTGATACTCCGGGCGATGTGGACAATAGCAAGGGCGAATAGAAGGGATCCCAAAGGGTCGCCCTGTTGGACCCCAGTAGCCGAGGGTATGACCGTATCAGCAGCAAATCAAACTTCATGAATGATAAGGATAAGAACCAGATTCAAAGTAAGAAAGTAAATTGCTTGCGATCATATAAGTGCTGTATATCTAAGCTATATAATTTAAAAATACACGAACAATTTTATTTATTTATTTATTTATTTTTTTTTAAGGATCTATATTGTAGTATAATATCATGCTTTGAGTTATTCATTGAACCTTGTTTAACCTGTAAATATATATATATATATATATATATATATATATATATATATATATAGGAACGACTAGGACCCCGACCGCTGAGCTCAAGCCGTTTCGACGGCTAATTCTGGACTAAATGAACATTTTTATCCTGGTATTTGAATAGCCGAGCTACTCAAGGGGTAATTCCATATATCGTCAAAGTGATTGTCACAGGGATTGGTCAAAAGTTTGCAGTTGAGAAATAATAATTCTATGATGGCAATTTGTGGAGGGAAGGGGTAGCTAGACCTGCCAGTAGGAGAAAGAGGGAGAGGGGGTGTAGGAGACCCATTCATGCGTTGATAGTGCCGGCTACAGCTGGGCGTGAGGTCAAAGAAGATACTATGGAGGGGGAGGGGGAGGAAGTCGAAACAGTAAGTAGAACAATAAGGGGTAAAAATATAGAAAAATACTGAGAGTGTTAAAAAGCAATTAAATGTAAAAAAAAAAAAAAAAATTTCTGGTTACTACGACCTAAATCTCTCACTATTGCTAGGCTAAAGAAAAATACTAGATGGTATCTAGTATCTTCTTTGACCTCACGCCCAGCTGTAGCCGGCACTATCAACGCATGAATGGGTCTTCTCCACCCCTTCTCCCTTTTTCTCCTACTGGAAAGGTCTAGCTATCCCTTCCCTCCACAAATTGCCATCATAGAATTATTATGTCTCAACTACAAACTTTTGACCAATCCCTGTGACAATCATTTTGACCATATATGGAATTACCCCTTGAGAAGCTCGCCTATTCAAATACCAAGATAAAAATATTCATTTAGTCCAGAATTAGCCGTTGAAACGGCTTGAGCTCAGCCGTCGGGGTCCTACTCGTTCCTATATATATATATATATATATATATATATTTACAGGTTAAATAAGGTTCAATGAATAATCAAATCATGATATTATACTACAATATAGATCCATAAAAATAAAAAAAATAAAATGAATAAATAAAATTGTTCGTGTATTTTTAAATTATATAGCTTAGATATACAGCACTTATATGATCGCAAACAATTTACTTTATTACTTTGAATCTGGTTCTTATCCTTATGATTCATGAAGTTTGATTTGTATAAACACAATATATGTATTACATGATCCTAATATAATAACCTTCATTTTAAACAATATTAACAGTAACTTATTTATTATATTATATTATATTATATTATGTATAACTGACTAATATCGTCTTGAACTTTAGACAATATGCTCTTTGTATATATATATTTAGATAAATGCATATATTTAATTTAATAAATACCCTTTTTTAAGTTTAATTATAAGGCCTTTAGATATTTTAAGGCATTCTAATTGTTAATTTTAAATTTTTAAAGTTATAACTGTAATTACTTTCTAAATTATATAATGTGAATTATTTCAATATAAATTTTTTTTAAATATAATATAAGATACTATAATTTAATATGGATTACCTTCGTGAGGATGAAAATATTAAGTATTCCTTCTCATGTTTGCAAATATTTTAAATATGATTTTATAAATTAAATATGATAGTATACTTTAATATTAATATAGATATTTATAAACTTTTATAGCCTGAAATATTATACATTTTGATTAATTCATTATTCTAAACTAACATAATTGATTTGAAATGTAATGGTCAGCCGGATACGTTAGGATATATATAGTGTATATAATTAATTGTTAGTATATTTCTAATTAACTAAGGACTCGAAATTAAACCCTCATTTAATTACACCCAGATATATATAATATTTAGATTGATGGATACTTCTAGATCATTCAATAATTCAAAGATTCGAGTTTACTCTTTCACAAAGCTATGCCTAAAGGTATATTTATGTGTTTTATAGATACATATAATGTTTGCATTATCTAATCACACCCTATTCATCCACGACAATACAAACCTCCCTCCTGTATACTATAAACATTGTTACTCCTTGTCTCTCTATCCTTCATCAATTATCTTTTGCTTTCTATAATTCTAGTAACTATATTTTCTCCTCGTCTGTTTCTCCCTGTCTTTCTTCTTTCTTATTTCTTCAATAATTTAAATTATTTGAATCTCTAACAGTTATGTAAATTGCTATTATGTATTTTTAAGCTTTCTCACACGCACCCTCTGTATTATATGTAAATGTTTTCATGTCTCAATCTTAAGTTATATACATATTGAGTTTTGTCATATCGTATTCACTATCATGACTGAATCTTAACCATCTACTATGTCAGGGTATGTGCAGCATCATCTTATTTTATCTGATGAGGACGTACTGTTGATGTTAGCTCAGTACCTCTGAAATATGTATAATAAAATATACTTGATCAGACGAATGTCTATTTTTGTTAATATTTTGAATTAATATATATATATATATGTGTGTGTGTGTATATGTATATATATATGTATATATATATATATATGTATATGTATGTGTGTGTATATATGTGTGTATATGTGTGTATATATATATATATATATATTATGTATATGTGTATATGTGTGTATAAGTGTGTGTGCAGATATATATGTGTGTGTGTGTGTGTATGTTTATACATTGTCACACATATGTATATGCCTTATATTATGCATGTATATACTAACTATGTAAAAACTATCTAGTTATAATAAACTAAATTTTTAAAAAACCTCTTAAACACCCCCCTACACACACACACGCGTTTAAAAGATATCAATTATATAACCAAGAATATTTTATATTTTATATTTTATACTCTATATAGATTAATTTTTAACACTACCACAATATTATAACAACCCTTAATTTATCAACAACATTAATTACCTCCCCTTGTTATTAACCCCCTTTACAACTTCCTGTGTAAACTTATACAATTAAGTAACCTAACGGTTTTCCAACAGCTTAATAACGGTTAATACAAACCTTAGAAAAGATAATTTACAGATAAAAAATGCATAAGATAATATACCTACAATAACATGGCCAGTAATTCGGTTGAATTTACATTTAACAAACAAACACCTATTGACTATAAATGACTTAAAATAATCCCATGGTTAATAGCTGTGAGTAACAAACAACACATGCACATACATACGAACTACAACACAAAAACATTTATATTGAAATCACATACCCAACTCTATCTAGTGTCTTATATAAAAAATACCTACATTAGCACCACATGCCTCTCTAACAAACTGCACACTAACTTTAGTGTGTATAACAAATATAACATGCTTTAACACCCACACAGAATATGTTTATTTCAACTGCATTATAATTGTTTCCTCATACATGCATTATTGACTGTATTGACTCCTGCATTGTACACCAATCGTCCTTGCTCATAACTTCTTTCCCTGTGATTTTTTGTTTATGATTTCTTTGCTTGTGTTTTTACTTTTACTTATACCTATTACACTTCCAACCTGTGCTGCCTGTAATTGTGTTATTTCAAGCGTAACATCTTTTCAACTCCTGGATCTCCACATGATTCCTTTGACACTAATAACAACTATGTACCCTAAATGTTCTAAATGACTAGGATTCTAGTTACACGTTTTCGACATTCCTTATGCGCCGATGATTCCAGACTTCCCTCTGGAAGAAACAATTGTCAGCTAATAAATGTTCTGAACTAAAATTTGATCGTTTTAACACTTTGTATATATATATATATATATATATGTATATATATATATATATATATATATATATATATATATATATATATATATATATATATATATATATATATATATATATATATATATATATATATATATATATATATATATATATATATATTTATATTTATATATATATATATATATATATATATATATATATATATATATATTTATATATATATATATATATACAAAGTGTTAAAACGATCAAATTTTAGTTCATATATATATATATATATATATATATATATATATATATATATATATATATATATATATATATATATATATATATATATATATGGTGTCTCTTCATCAGTGCAGGAGTGACAAAATATTCTGACAGCTTTTTTTAATGTGGAGTGTTTCTTTATTCATTATTCAGTTTACGAAAATAATATGATGGTTTCCCGTTGTGTTGGATCATGTTATCCCTGGTGACAAGTGGGTATTTTAACATTTGGTGACCAAACACGGAGCATATAGTTTGGATCCGGTGAATCTTTCCATGTGCCATCTCACTATGCTAGAGTCCACACCTCTTAGAACCATTGGCGTAGGGTTTACATTTTTCTGCTATCCTGCAGCTAATGTCGTAATTAGTAGAGCCCTTTATTTCAGCTTCCATATATGACTGAAGAAATTGAATGTTTTTTTTTGCTCCTGTTTACGGAACGACGCTACATGGTTATTATAGCGTTCTTTAAACTGTATTGCCGCAAGACCGCTTGATATTGGTGGTGTGCCTGGGATTGAAGATTTCACTGATTCCTCGTAGAATTTGACAAATATTACCAGACCCAAAGAACAATCTGGTTCACATCTCCCTTCCTACTGAACCTCAAGACAAACATCGGCAGAACATTCCTAGCTCCAGTGGATTAACACTTTCCACCTATCCACCTTTTCAGAAAACAGGCACATTCATAAAGACAGTTTTGGCTCTAAATTAATTACCAGTGAGCCACCACTATGTAACCTAGCCGGGTGGTCATGTAGGATCAGATATGTGTGCCCTCTAAACAGGGAATATAGGACTGAAGTCACAGGTGTGTGTGTGTGTGTGTGTATGTGTATATGTGTGTGTGTGTGTGTGTGCGTGTGTGTGTGTGTGTGTAGGTTTTTGCGTCTGGAGTAAAGTATATTAGGCGAAGGCCAATCGTGTAAAATACCATTTTCAAAAGAGCGAGTATCACACTATCAAGTGTAACTTCCTCTCTATAAGCGATAACTCAGTAATTAAAATATACCAATAGTTTCATGCTCCTACATTCCAAATCCAAGTACCCTTAATCAACGTGCCGTTTATTCCTATATATTAACCAACGGATTCGTTATATAAAAATAATTGTTTCTACTTTTGGCACAAGGACAGACATTATCCCAGTGCATTACTGATACTTTATTTTATCAACCCCGTAAGGATGAAAGGCAAAGTTAACCTCGGCGGGATTTGAACTCAGACTATAAAGGGGCGTAACTCTATGCTGCAAGGTATGGCGTCCGACCTTCTACCGATACTCCCCCAATTATATAAAAATAATGCATTTATGTTAATGTTGACCGTGCATAATTACAGTAATTATTTCTCCCCCGCTTTAGTTAGATTGTTAAATATTAATTATATGTAACTCATTTGTTTCTCAGTTCCATTTCGTTCTGATCGAGTAAAATATTTTATTAATCTATGCAACGTTTTCCCCCGACAGCATACGAGTTCACTAAGTTACGATTGCTTTTCTTCTACTTGTTTTATTCTATGTCTTTCGCAATGGGGATCAGTGAAGAATTGTCCGCCAAACAGACAGATATTTTAAATCCCAGAGTCCCTCATCTACCAAAGCGTATTTATCATATGTCCAAAAACAAGAAAGAAAGTGTCCAATAAATATAAAAATAGTGATAGAGGATGAAAAGGAAGAATAAAACAAAACATAAGAAAATATATGGACATGAAAGGTGTATTCTCCATATTTTTATTTGTTTAGTTTGATTAACACTCAATATGGTAATGAGAATTGCGACTAATAACATTTTTCCACGTTATCATGTAATAAGATCTGTCATCGCACATGTCATTACAATATGTGATCTGATGAGCTGCTTTTAGAAAAATACATAATATAAAAGACTATTTTGGTCACAATTCTTTTAAGGAAGGGAATATGAAATCTTATGATATTTTCAAGTTATTGTGTTGGATTCAATTCTTTTTAACCACTCTCGATTGGTGCGTTGGTCGGTTGGTCGGCTGGTCGTTTGGTGTGATGGTCGATTGGCCAGAGGTTTAGCAGCAAATTATACACACACACACACACACACACACACACACACATATATATATATATACTAGACCGAAAAATGCGGGCGCATGTCTATTAATATTCTTAAATAATAATAAACCTGGAAAAGTTCAGGACAAGTAGAATTAACTCTTAAAATGTTGAAGCTGGAATTTGAATTTGATGAATTCAATGTACAGTAAAATTAGCAATGCCAAGAGATAATAAGAAATAGTAACGAATTGGGGGATTTATTAGATATTAAGTCATCAGTTTGCCTAAGTCAGCAATCACCATTTTGCCAACTAAATGCAATTAATGTCATCAATCTTTTGTACATAAATTGTCAGTTTTTTTTTTGTCACTTTTTTTTTGTCCCTTTAGTGGGTTAATTATACTGTATTACTTTAAAAATTGACATTCAAAATGAATTGAAATTAACAGTAAAAAGTAATGAGCTAATTTTTGCATAAATTGTCATCATATTAAAATTATTAACCTAATTTCATTTTTAAAAAAGTTTGTCAAGATCGAATTACAGTTGACTCTCCCTAATTGTCAGCGCCAATTTTGGCCCAACTTTTATTTTTTGTGACTCTCCCTAATTGTCAGCCATTTTAACAGTTTCTTTGAGTGACAATTAGAGATAGTCAACAGTATTTCAAAAAGAAAATTTAGTGATCAAGTGCGATATCATTCTGATTGGTAATCTGGATTACTGTTCCTTTCTTATGAGGACTATCTTTTAGAGACTATCTTTTAGAGATTAGCACCAAAGATTAACTAGGACATTCCTAATGAATCAAGGTGATTTCTAGATCGTTTCTAATTATTTAATTAATAATTAAAGTAAAAAATTATCTTGGTTGTCTTTAGGTCATTCTTGTGTTATTCTAAATCTATCCAGTGCCGAAACTCTGGCACAGAAATGCCTGCACCGAAACGTCCTATTCCATGCCATCTTAACAACCTTCACCTCCTTGTGATTAAGTGTGATGTCATAGGCTTATTATTCTTTTTTCATCAATAAAAATTAATTTTTCATTTCAATATTTCTATAAAATCCAAAATATTAAAATTGAAAAGGTATTTTGTAGAATATAATCAATAGAGACATTTGCATTTTCCGAACACCCTTACTGCAAGCCTTCAGGTGTGCCCATAGAGACAAAGCTATAATTGACTATACTCTAATGATCAATTTATAGTTTAACGTAACAAGTGAAGTTATTAATGATGCTAGAAAAACAAGCAATTAAAATAACTGAGTCAAAAATAAATAAAATTAAGTAGTAAATAAATAAAATGCCAATAAACAGTGAGCTCAAATTCAACAATAATTTGCCCATAATTAGCAGTTAGTTCAAAATAAAATTAAGTAGTCAAGAATTAGCATTTAGTCGAAAATAAAATTATATAGTCGAAAATCAGCATTTAGTCCAAATTAAGCAGCAAGTAGTCAAAATTAAAATTAAGTAGGCCAGAATCAGCATTTAGTCCAAAATAATCAGCAAGTAGTCCAAAACAAAATGAAGTAGTCCAGAATTAACAGTAGTTCTAATTATAAGTTGGTAGTCCAAGATCAATAGTCCAAAATCAAAAATCTAAATTTTTTCCATAAACAATACAACCGCATTAGGTAACTTAGGAGGAAATTTATTGTGCTTTTTTTTGATAATGTTGTCACTAATTTCATCCCAATTTCCAGCACCACTTTTTTACGAGACAAGTATAATGGCCTGCCGTAGATGATACTCTTTCGTGAAGGATAGCAGCTTTTAATGTTAAATTTGAGTCATATATTTGCTGCTTTTTTTAGCTAAAGTTCATAATATCACAATTAATTCTTTGTTCTCTTCAAACAAAGATCTACTAATTGTGATGTCAAGATATTTGAAATCGTTAGTAAATTCAATTCTTGAAGTTATTTGATTCTCAGTATTTTCAGAACAAGTATCACAGTATTTAGTCAAAGTATTTGTTGTTGAAAGTAGAGATTTAAATTGTTGTGTGCCATTAATATGATTTAATATCAAATCCTCTTTTATTTGAAATGGAAGTTCAGATTCTATACCACATCCAGGTCTTGAATTACAATTGCAAACATTGTTATTTAAAGCTTGGCAATTTGTTTGATGCAATCGGATGCATCTAGTATGATCAGTTTGAATAAATTGAAAATTTTATCTAAATACCAAGTCCAAATGTAGAGAGAGTTCTTTCCAAAATGCATGAGCACATTGCTGATTTCCATCATGAAATCTTCAACCAATTCTTCTTCTTAAGTTAGAGACATAATTATGATTATTAAAAATGATATTGCTTAATTATTGATGTACTCCATTCATGTTGTTAACATTATGCAAATACTCTACAAATAGAGGCAATTGATTCAGTAGATAGGGAGAAAGGGAGTCGAAGAAAGAGGGGTGAGAGTAGAAAGTAGCGAAATAGGTAGGGAGAAGAGGAGAGAAGAATGGTCACAGCGAAAACATGATGAAATGTATGGAGAGTAGAAATGGCTGTGTAGTTGCTATATAAGGTAACTTAAAATGCAGTGAGAATACGAAGAAAGCAAGAGGGGTGGGGCACATCAGTTGTCTACTAGGGGTCTCGGATATTTCTACGCTTTAAAGACAATATATCTCATATATATATATATATATATATATATATATAATTCTGAATAAACCGAGGTTTACAAATTGAAACCATCTTTAATATCAACCATTGTTTATATAGAGATGAGAGACATTCTGTGACCTCTTCAGTGACTGGGGATTCTTTTCTTTGTTTTTGTGTTTCTCCTTTGTTCTGTCCTATGCCATCTTGTTTTTGTGTGTGTTGTGTGCTCAGTTTGCGCATGTGTTACATCCGGGTGTCTGTGTGTGTTTATATTTGTTTATTTATTTGTTTATTTACATGTTACTGGTTGGTTGTTTGTTCTAGGTGTGTGTGTGTGTTTACATTTTGTCCTTAATTGTAAGTTGTGATGTTGCTGTTCCATTCATGATTTCTATTTAATTTGGTTGGAATTCATTTATGTTTATTGCCTCTGTGATTTGTCTAAACATTGCGTCTTTTCTGTGTGTAGATTCTATTTGT
Organism: Eledone cirrhosa; assembly: GCA_964016885.1. Lineage (NCBI taxonomy): Eukaryota > Metazoa > Mollusca > Cephalopoda > Octopoda > Eledonidae > Eledone > Eledone cirrhosa. The sequence goes on along the minus strand of OZ024747.1, from coordinate 38,556,703 downwards.
AGAAACTCAGCTGTTTCGGACCATACCGAAATCAACACACTGATTGCGGATTTGGTACGGGTGATGAGAAACGTGTCCCGCATGTGCAACTCCAATGAACTAGAGTGACACATACAACACTTCATCCACCGTATGCAGTTCTCTGGTTACAATCAGAGAGATAAAATCAGAGTATATAGAGGAGCCAGAACCAAATGGGAAAAAATGGTAAATAATGACACAAATGGGACCTGCCCCTTGTATAGGAGCAAATTTTGGATTAGAATAGAAAGAACTAGGAATAAGGTTAATAGAATAAACTCATGGTATGATAGCAATAAATACCAGAGTTTAATGTTCATCGATACAACCCCTAGAGGTGAATTAGCTTACAAATTTAGAAGGGCCCTAGATAAATATAAACGCAATATTAAGATAGTAGAAAGACCAGGTACCTCCATAAAAACACTTATTAGCAATACATACCCTTTTCAAAACCCTCCCTGTATAGATAAGAAATGTATAATCTGTAAATTAAGCCCCCATATTAACTGAAAAACTAGACATGTAGTATATAGCATAAGATGTACTGAAGGACAATGTAGAGATGAGAATATAGTGTACATAGCTCGTAGTATAGGGGAACGGATAAATGAACACTGGCGAGAGCTTCAAGGTAGTAAAGAATCATCTGTACTCTACCAACATGCTAAAGTAGAACATAAGGGTAAATTAGAGAACATAGAAATAAAAATAGAATCTACACACAGAAAAGACGCAATGTTTAGACAAATCTCAGGATCAATAAACATAAATGAACTCCAACCAAAATTAAATAGAAAACATGAATGGAACAGCAACATCACAACTTACAATTAAGGACAAAATGAAAACACACACATAAAAGAAACAACGAACCAGTAACATGTAAATAAACACATAAATAAATAAATATAAACACACACAGACACCCGGATGTAACACATGCGAAAACTATGCACACAACACACACAAAAACAAGATAGCATAGGACAGAACAAAGGAGAGGCACAAAAACAAAGAAAAGAATCCCCAGTCACTGAAGAGGTCACAGAATGTGTGTCGAAAGAACTTTGACAATATATGAACAATCATCTGGTTGTGGAACCAACCAACCAGCCGGAAATTTATAAATGTATTATAATTAATTGCAGTGAAACATCTGATGTATTATAATTAATTGCAGTGAAACATTCTTATTGGCAACATGACCCTCCCAAAGTATAACAATATATATATATATATATATATATATATATATATATATATATATATATATATATATATATATATATAAATTCAGCAAGTATCGCATTTCGGCGGGTAGAAAAAGCGAAACGTAACGCAAATTCCATGGCAAGCGGTCCATGGGATAAAAAAGACCAGAGCAATAAACATAGGTTATAAAGGCCATACAAACTGAGAAGGCGGTCAAGAAGCCATTAACCACCTGAGCCAAACAAGTCAAGCTAAACAGGACAGGCAAAATAAATGATATATTCATTTATATATATACAAGAACGATCGACTTTCGTCAAATCGGACCGAGCAAGCAATGTTTCCGTTGGACTTTCCAGTTGCTAATACTATCTATCGGTCGCAACTGCAGGTAGAAGGAGCAACGTGAAATAAAGTATCTTGCTCAAGGACGTAATGCATCGCGCGGTTACGGAAATCACAACCACACGGTTGCTAATCCAATTCTCTAACCACTCAGCCACACGCCTTCCATATATATATATATATATATATATATATATATATATATATATATATATATATATATATATATATATATATATATATATATATATATATATATATATATATATATATATATATATATATATATATATATATATATATATATATATATGGAAAGTTATATTTAAATTGTTGGGTTACAACTAGTAAATATTTATAACTGATATAAAAGCACTCAACAAGTATTTGGAGTATATTTACGATATTAAATAAATGGAAACTATATTTATAAAACCATATTTATTTCATTATATATATTTCAGGGATATCATATTAACAATATGTTATGCCTTCTTCAGACAAAATATAATATAGACAGTTTTATAGATAAATAGATTTGACATACCGTTCAACATCGACTTGTATTTGAAAAAGTTGATTTGGCAGTGAAAAATTGTAAACAGAAAGAAAGAAAGAAAGAAGGAAAGAAGGAGAAAAAGAAGAAAAAAGAAAAAAGAAAAAAGAAAAAAGAAAAAGAAGAAATGCATGCAACAAAATAGAGAGATGGAAAGATAGATAAAGAGAAGAACTTCATGTAAAGAAACAGAGAGAGATAGATATAGAGAGAGGAAATAGATAGAGATAGATATATATAGAGAAAAGTAGGTAGTTGCATGACGTATCAATGATACATTTATTTATTTATTTATTTATTTAGCTCTAGTATTAATGTAAGGGAGATATATGTGGTTAGGAAAGAAACCAGCCGTTATATAGACGGAAAAATGAAAAGTAACCAGACATAGGCGAGGCAGAATTTAAAAACCCTATGTTTTAATGTAGAGATATTAGTTCGTATAAAAACCAGGCACTATAATGTAAATATCAGTATTCCTGAATGAGACACGTATCTATAATGTGTGAAAAGTAATGATCTTATGTCTAGTTTTAAAAACTCATATGTTTATATGATAATTACAAACATCGATGTGATTTTACGTGATCAACTCTGCAAACCCCTATTTCACATGGAGAACATTCTCATTGTGCTATAAAAATTTAAGTATACATATATGTGTATATATACACATATATATAGAGTCTATATTAATTTTAACAATACTATTCATGTCTTTATTCTACATGATTATCTATCAAGCAGAAATAGAGAACAGATTTCAATATATTAATAAAAATATCAGAAACAAAAACAAAAAGTAATAATAATAATAATAATAAAAATAATAAACAAATAAATAAAATAGAAAACTAAAAAATCTTACATATTAAAAATAAAAATATTAAAAATATTAAAAATTAAAAATATTAAAAGATATATAAAAATATTAAAAAATATTAAAATAATAAAAATAAAAACATAATATACCACGCAAATCGACCACAAAGATCAACCCTTCAAAATTAATTGACAATATATTGCCAAGTTCATTATAAGCATCAGAGTCGAAAACAGATAAAGCTAAAAATTATCTACCAAATCGCGTCTAGCAGAAATCATTTCAAAAGTTTAGGATGCCCATTTGGTCTACATATGTTCTTATATTTAATATAGAAGTTTATCTAGTGTAACGTTTATTCGATATATTTGGAGCATCAACTTTTAGGGTAGTTTAATTTTTCATGGAGAATGTTTAAAATAAAAATTAAAATAAAAAATAAAAAGAAGAATAAAAAGAAGAAATCGAAAGATTTATCGGCTAGTTTCCCAAATAATTACAAATCAAACTAAATATACTACATTTTAAATTTAAATTTATATTTAAAGGTTGAGTTCAATCTATGTTTGCAGCAACTGAATAAATTTGTCCGTAGATTAAGGGAATTTTTAGATTTTAGTATAAAGAATATCTCCTCCGCGCAGAGGTCACATGTCTCAGAGGATGAATTAAAAGGAATCCCTCTTGAGACTATATTACAAGCCGTCGAATATCTAACGTTATCTTGCCTAAGTTGCCAGAGTACGCCTGATAGTGCTGTTGAAGATTTTTTTGCTTGGATCTGTGAAAGAATTCTTGTGGTTATTATAGCGAAGTTTAAATTCCGTCGATGTGGAACCGACGTAGTTAAAATAATTAGAGTCCGTTTTAACATTACAGTTGTATATTATATTTTTAACTAAGCAGTTGTTATTTAACGGACATTTAGATCTATCTCTACAGTTACATTTGTTAACTTGTATATTATTTATGCTATTATCGCTAGGTTTTAAGTTCCTATTATTTATTCTATTAATATTTTGTGCTACATTTTTGGTGGATGAGTAGGTTAATTTTATAGTATGTCTATTGAAAATTGAGTGATACCTATGTGTTCTAGGGAAGCGATTATCAAGAGCTTTAAAAAATAGTTTAGCGATGTGGGTTTTAATGTTTAGTGAGAAAGGGGGGGGGGGGCAAACCATATTATGTTCCTAGTTCTATTTCTTTTTTGGCTTTTGGAATTATTGTAATGCTTTCTATTATAGTTGTTAAGGTTGTGGCCGTAATTAAAATAGTTGTTATTTTGTTTAGTTTGTCTATCATTATCTATGTACATAATCTTATCACTATATCCTGCTTTAGCTAACGCTTCATTGTAGTACTGGGCTTTTTCGTCGAAAATCTTTCTATCAGACGAGATTCTAGAGATACGTTTTTGAACAGAGTTTACTATAGTGTTTTTGACAGATCTGGGGTGGTTAGAGTTAAAGCTGACATAGTTTAAGTTTTCATTCAACTTGTGAAATGGATAGTGAAGACATGTGTTGAGATTTAATGTTATATCTAGGAAATTGACTATTCTATGGTTGTTCTCAATTTCTATTTTTAGATTAAAGTAATTAAAAAATTGTGTAATTTGTTTTCTTTTTCTATTTAGTTCAGAGTTATTATTATCAATAAGTAAAAGCATGTCATCTCTATATAAACCTCTGGTAGTACCAGGTATTTTCCTATGTAGCGAATTGATTAAAAATAAGCCCACAAGGTCAGTTACCTGAGCTGAGTCGGATGATCCCATAGTAATGTCAGAATTGCTATCTCTATCTGCTCTGGTCCATAGTTGGTCATTAAATTCTATCAATGTTTTCCTAGCCGATAATATAATGTGCATTTCATTGCTAGTTAGGTCTGTATGTTTGAATGCGTAATTTAGTGCCTTATTTAGTAGATTAGGGGTAATAGAAGAATAATAGTTAGCAATATCAAGTTGAATAAACTTATTATTATTGTTATATTTAATTTGCTTAAACCACTCAACAACCTCTCCAGTTCCCTTCCACAAGCTCAGGTTAGATAAACAATCCAAGTTTTTAATTTGCTGTATCACCCTGTCAAGAATGTTTTTGCTTAATTTGCCCAGGTCCGATTTTGATGGTGCGATCAATCTAACTGGCAAGTCATTTTCAAAATTTCTTTTGTGATCTTTCATATTGATCTTCGGTTTCCTGGGCACGAAAGGTTGTGTTCTGTTCTCAATTTCCAACTCGTGCATTATACAAGATGCATCAACATTTATTTTCTCAAGCTCGGCCTTATCTGCTACCTTGTACTTTTTCCTCAGTTCCTTCAATATGAGGCCATTATACATGTCTTTCTGCACTCCATAGAGGTTGTTGGTCTTGTCAGATTTCACCAAGATCTTCTCAGTTTTCTCTAAGCTCTCAATATTATCCTTAATGCCTTTCAGATATTCCTGGCCTTTGAAGTTTCTCTTGAATTTGACCCCTTGTATGATAGAAATTATATCGTTTTCAAAGTCAGATAAAAGTTTGTTAGGGGGTGGATTTCTTTTAGATTTGAAAACTTTGTTTAAGTGCGAGACATTTTCATTTATATTAGATTTATCAAAGTGGAATGCTCGCCACCTGATTCTCCTTATAAAAGAGTCAGATTTATCTATTAATTGTTTTATAAAGTCTTTGTTTCTAGGTAGAGGTATGTCTTTTAAAGAGGAAGTAATCTTAAAGAATTCCATTTTTTCAGTTATAATATAAAGCGCTCAACAGTATTGGAGCAAGATACATGGAAAGTTATATTTAAATTGTTGGGTTAACAACGAGTAAATATTTATAACTGATATAAAAACACTCAACAAGTATTTGGAGTATATTTACGATATTAAATAAATGGAAACTATATTTATAAAACCATATTTATTTCATTATATATATTTCAGGGATATCATATTAACAATATGTTATGCCTTCTTCAGACAAAATACAATATAGACAGTTTTATAGATAAATAGATTTGACATACCGTTCAACATCGACTTGTATTTGAAAAAGTTGATTTGGCAGTGAAAAATATACTCCAAATACTTGTTGAGTGTTTTTATATCAGTTATAAATATTTACTAGTTGTAACCCAACAATTTAAATATAACTTTCCATGTATCTTGCTCCAATACTGTTGAGCGCTTTATATTATAACTGAAAAAATGGAATTCTTTAAGATTACTTCCTCTTTAAAAGACATACCTCTACCTAGAAACAAAGACTTTATAAAACAATTAATAGATAAATCTGACTCTTTTATAAGGAGAATCAGGTGGCGAGCATTCCACTTTGATAAATCTAATATAAATGAAAATGTCTCGCACTTAAACAAAGTTTTCAAATCTAAAAGAAATCCACCCCCTAACAAACTTTTATCTGACTTTGAAAACGATATAATTTCTATCATACAAGGGGTCAAATTCAAGAGAAACTTCAAAGGCCAGGAATATCTGAAAGGCATTAAGGATAATATTGAGAGCTTAGAGAAAACTGAGAAGATCTTGGTGAAATCTGACAAGACCAACAACCTCTATGGAGTGCAGAAAGACATGTATAATGGCCTCATATTGAAGGAACTGAGGAAAAAGTACAAGGTAGCAGATAAGGCCGAGCTTGAGAAAATAAATGTTGATGCATCTTGTATAATGCACGAGTTGGAAATTGAGAACAGAACACAACCTTTCGTGCCCAGGAAACCGAAGATCAATATGAAAGATCACAAAAGGAATTTTGAAAATGACTTGCCAGTTAGATTGATCGCACCATCAAAATCGGACCTGGGCAAATTAAGCAAAAACATTCTTGACAGGGTGATACAGCAAATTAAAAACTTGGATTGTTTATCTAACCTGAGCTTGTGGAAGGGAACTGGAGAGGTTGTTGAGTGGTTTAAGCAAATTAAATATAACAATAATAATAAGTTTATTCAACTTGATATTTCTAACTATTATTCTTCTATTACCCCTAATCTACTAAATAAGGCACTAAATTACGCATTCAAACATACAGACCTAACTACAAATGAAATGCACATTATATTATCGGCTAGGAAAACATTGATAGAATTTAATGACCAACTATGGACCAGAGCAGATAGAGATAGCAATTTTGACATTACTATGGGATCATCCGACTCAGCTCAGGTAACTGACCTTGTGAATCAATTCGCTACATAGGAAAATACCTGGTACTACCGGAGGTTTATATAGAGATGACATGCTTTTACTTATTGATAATAATAACTCTGAACTAAATAGAAAAAGAAAACAAATTACACAATTTTTTAATTACTTTAATCTAAAAATAGAAATTGAGAACAACCATAGAATAGTCAATTTCCTAGATATAACATTAAATCTCAACACATGTCTTCACTATCCATTTCACAAGTTGAATGAAAACTTAAACTATGTCAGCTTTAACTCTAACCACCCCAGATCTGTCAAAAACACTATAGTAAACTCTGTTCAAAAACGTATCTCTAGAATCTCGTCTGATAGAAAGATTTTCGACGAAAAAGCCCAGTACTACAATGAAGCGTTAGCTAAAGCAGGATATAGTGATAAGATTATGTACATAGATAATGATAGACAAACTAAACAAAATAACAACTATTTTAATTACGGCCACAACCTTAACAACTATAATAGAAAGCATTACAATAATTCCAAAAGCCAAAAAAGAAATAGAACTAGGAACATAATATGGTTTGCCCCCCCCCTTTCTCACTAAACATTAAAACCCACATCGCTAAACTATTTTTTAAAGCTCTTGATAATCGCTTCCCTAGAACACATAGGTATCACTCAATTTTCAATAGACATACTATAAAATTAACCTACTCATCCACCAAAAATTTAGCACAAAATATTAATAGAATAAATAATAGGAACTTAAAACCTAGCGATAATAGCATAAATAATATACAAGTTAACAAATGTAACTGTAGAGATAGATCTAAATGTCCGTTAAATAACAACTGCTTAGTTAAAAATATAATATACAACTGTAATGTTAAAACGGACTCTAATTATTTTAACTACGTCGGTTCCACATCGACGGAATTTAAACTTCGCTATAATAACCACAAGAATTCTTTCACAGATCCAAGCAAAAAAATCTTCAACAGCACTATCAGGCGTACTCTGGCAACTTAGGCAAGATAACGTTAGATATTCGACGGCTTGTAATATAGTCTCAAGAGGGATTCCTTTTAATTCATCCTCTGAGACATGTGACCTCTGCGCGGAGGAGATATTCTTTATACTAAAATCTAAAAATTCCCTTAATCTACGGACAAATTTATTCAGTTGCTGCAAACATAGATTGAACTCAACCTTTAAATATAAATTTAAATTTAAAATGTAGTATATTTAGTTTGATTTGTAATTATTTGGGAAACTAGCCGATAAATCTTTCGATTTCTTCTTTTTATTCTTCTTTTTATTTTTTATTTTAATTTTTATTTTAAACATTCTCCATGAAAAATTAAACTACCCTAAAAGTTGATGCTCCAAATATATCGAATAAACGTTACACTAGATAAACTTCTATATTAAATATAAGAACATATGTAGACCAAATGGGCATCCTAAACTTTTGAAATGATTTCTGCTAGACGCGATTTGGTAGGTAATTTTTAGCTTTATCTGTTTTCGACTCTGATGCTTATAATGAACTTGGCAATATATTGTCAATTAATTTTGAAGGGTTGATCTTTGTGGTCGATTTGCGTGGTATATTATGTTTTTATTTTTATTATTTTAATATTTTTTAATATTTTTATATATCTTTTAATATTTTTAATTTTTAATATTTTTAATATTTTTATTTTTAATATGTAAGATTTTTTAGTTTTCTATTTTATTTATTTGTTTATTATTTTTATTATTATTATTATTATTACTTTTTGTTTTTGTTTCTGATATTTTTATTAATATATTGAAATCTGTTCTCTATTTCTGCTTGATAGATAATCATGTAGAATAAAGACATGAATAGTATTGTTAAAATTAATATAGACTCTATATATATGTGTATATATACACATATATGTATACTTAAATTTGTATAGCACAATGAGAATGTTCTCCATGTGAAATAGGGGTTTGCAGAGTTGATCACGTAAATTCACATCGATGTTTGTAATTATCATATAAACATATGAGTTTTTAAAACTAGACATAAGATCATTACTTTTCACACATTATAGATACGTGTCTCATTCAGGAATACTGATATTTACATTATAGTGCCTGGTTTTTATACGAACATTAAAACATAGGGTTTTTAAATTCTGCCTCGCCTATGTCTGGTTACTTTTCATTTTTCTCTCTATATAACGGCTGGTTTCTTTCCTAACCACATATATTTCCCTTACATTAATACTAGAGCTAAATAAATAAATAAATAAATAAATGTATCATTGATACGTCATGCAACTACCTACTTTTCTCTATATATATCTATCTCTATCTATTTCCTCTCTCTATATATCTCTCTCTCTGTTTCTTTACATGAAGTTCTTCTCTTTATCTATCTTTCCATCTCTCTATTTTGTTGCATGCATTTCTTCTTTTTCTTTTTTCTTTTTTCTTTTTTCTTTTTTCTTTTTTCTTCTTTTTCTCCTTCTTTCCTTCTTTCTTTCTTTCTTTCTGTTTACAATTTTTCACTGCCAAATCAACTTTTTCAAATACAAGTCGATGTTGAACGGTATGTCAAATCTATTTATCTATAAAACTGTCTATATTGTATTTTGTCTGAAGAAGGCATAACATATTGTTAATATGATATCACTGAAATATATATAATGAAATAAATATGGTTTTATAAATATAGTTTCCATTTATTTAATATCGTATATATATATATATATATATATATATATATATATATATATATATATATATATATATACACGGGGTAACAAATAATAGTTAAATGCTGTCCACCAAGTTAAGCTAGTGTTTACAGTCTTTCTCTTCATCTTCAATAGTATACATGAGTGGGACAACATTGTCAAAGCTAAATAGTTGTTGAGTTAATACAGAGGTTAACGAAGTAATATACGCATATATTTACGCACACACACACACACACACATACACACACACACGCACATATATATATATATATATATATATATATATATATATATATATATATATATATATATATATATACATATATACACATGCATGTGTTCATAGACACATGCATGTGTACATAGACCCATGCATGTGTACATAGACACATACATACACAACAATATACACTCGTACCATAATATACATACATGCAAAGAGATAAGCGTGCTAATTGTAATTATGGCAAAAAAAAGGTAAAGTTACATTGTAGTAGTGATATGAGAAAAACTAGGATTTAGGATCAAATAATGGCAGCAGCTGAGAAGGAATAAGTTTGTTGGTAGATGAGGTACTTACAGACAATTATATCACAACCCACTTATAACAGAGTACTAAACGGGAATGTAAAAGCTGCACAAAATAGCGCCTCAAACTGTAACTGTCACCTCCCAGATAGGTGCCCATTGGCGAACAGATGTCTCGATTCGAGCCTGGTGTACATGTGCACGGTGATCTCGGGTAACTCCAGCTGGAATTACATAGGATCCACCGCGGGTTCTTTTAAAAAAAGATGGTATATGCACAGACACTCAATGAAAAACCGTGCACCTATGGGTTCCACAACCCTCGCCAAAAAAATATGGGAATTGAAGGACAGCAGCACTAACTACAGTATCAACTGGTCGAAGTTGTCGGCTGCTAAAACCTATAGTACAGGGATGTCCCACTGCGGGCTATGTGATCTTGAGCTATTGTATATCCTTAAAAATGTAAAAAGGCTACTTAACAATAAGTTAGAAAGATCTATCTTCTGCAGACATAGAATTGCCATTAAATTCATAAGATTCAAACCTCCGTGAATCGAACCAACATAAGTTAGCTTTAAATTAGGATACCTACTACCCACAGAAATATATTCATTAAGTATACTATATCCTTCACAAGTCTATACCACATAATTGTCTGTAAGTACCTCATCTACCAACAAACTTATTCCTTTTCAGCTGCTGCCATCATTTGATCCTAAATCCTAATTTTTCGCATATCACTACTACAATGTAACTTTACCTTCTTTTTGCCATAATTACAATTAGCACGCTTATCTCTTTGCATGTATGTATATTTTTGTACGAGTGTATATTGATGTGTATGTATGTGTCTATGTACACATGCATGTGTATATATGTATATATATGTATATATATATATATATATATATATATATATATATATATATATATATATATATATATATATATATATATATATATATATATATATATATATATATGCGTGTGTGTGTATGTGTGTGCGTAAATATATGCGTATATTACTTCGTTAACCTCTGTATTAACTCAACAACTATTTACCTTTGACAGTGTTGTCCCACTCATGTATACTATTGAAGATGAAGAGAAAGACTGTAAACACTAGCTTATCTTTAAAATTTAAAATTGATATACACTTCGATACTCTGTACATGCCAAACGCTTTCTTTTGCCTCATGACAGCTAGTTTTACACGCCGTAACGTTAGATACATTATATACCCCCCACCTAAGTAATGTTAGGGTCTCCTTAAATAATTTATTAATAGCATTGTTGTAATTGTTGTTATTGTTCTAATTGAATGCCATTACTACTTCATATAGTAGCCTGTATATTCTTTTCTTGCCTGTGTATTTTCTTCATTCTCGCATGCTCCGAAGATCTGACTGGTTATAATTTTGTATTGGCGATCGAGTAACGCGAAAATAATCGAATAGCGATCTCTAGACCTACCAGCTCAGTGAAACAAATGTAAGCTATGTGATTAAACCTTTTTTGTATAGCAAACCATGTCAACCTTCTTTCCTGATTTATTATTACTCCAAGTATTTACTACAACATAGGAATTACGGCATAGCCGCAGCATCACTATGAAAACGCCTTGTTGAGTTAAACCAAGCCAAGCGTTAATATCATCCACTACCTGGAATACCATAACTGGACTTTACCTAGGTGGACTGCATTTAACTATTATTTGTTACCCCGTATATTTAGCTCCCACCTGGTCGAGCAACACCATTAACGCACGGCATCAACATGGAGAAGCACCATATAGGTATGTCACTGAAAAACATACCTGTACCTACAAAAAAGGACTATACACTGGGCATGATACGACGGACTAATGATTTCATCCGCAGGGTCCGATGGAAAGCTTACCATTTCGATAAGGGACTGAATACCAACGGAAAGGAATTTTCCAAGGAGAATTACGGGTTTAAATCCTGCAAAAACCCGCCAAACAACCCCGCACTCGATGCCTTCGAGCTGGACCTTATGAACATGATAAGTGAAACTAAATTTAAAAAAAGAACAAATCACAACAAATTGCAAAATGACTTAAATACATTACTTAAAAAACTAAAAGACACTAACGGTATCATAGTAAAAGCAGACAAAACATCAAACGTATACTCTATGGACATTAACACATACAATAACTTTATTCAGCGTGAACTACATAAAAATTATAAAAAAACAAATGAATCTACACTCACCAGCATTAACATGGAGGGCCTCAAGATAGTTAATAAACTCGGAATTTCAGATAGGACCGAACCGCTAACCCCGTGCAACCCAACATTTAACCTGAAGGATCACAAAAATAACTTTGAAACTAATCCCACCATTAGATTAATATGCCCATCCAAGTCAGACATAGGTAAAATTAGCAAGAACATTCTAGATAGGGTAATCGCACAAATAAAGGGTAAACTAGAAATCAATTTATGGGGCAACACTAACGAGGCAATTAAATGGTTCAATAAAATACAAAATAGGGAGACGTGTAACTTCATACAATTTGATATAGACGACTATTATGCATCCATATCCCCAGCTACCCTAGATAAGGCGCTTATATTTGCCCAAAATAACTCTGATCTTACCCATGATGAAATTGAAATAATAATAGCGGCTAGAAGGACTATCATAAAATTTGAAAATAGCTACTGGGTAAGAAAGGATAGAATAAATAGCTTCGATATAACAATGGGATGAAATGATTCTGCGCAAATCACAGATATCGTGGGGCTATTCATAGCACACAACCTACATGAGGAATTCAGTAACCTCCAAGGAGAAATTTATAGGGACGACACGTTACTTATAGCTAGGAATCTAAACAACCAGAGCATGGAAAGACTAAGAAAAAATATTAGAATATTCTTCAAAAAACTAGGCCTAAGTATTACCTACGAACTAAAACATAAGAAGGTAAATTTTCTAAATGTAACTCTAAATCTAAATACTGGATTAATATAACCTTCCCACAAAAATAATGAAAATCTTGCCTACATTAGTTACAACTCAAATCACCCCAAATCCATAATTAGATCAATAGCACGTAGTATATCCCTCCGAATATCCCGCTCATCCTCAAACCTAGAAATCTTTAACGAGCATGCTGACTATTATAATGCAGCATTACGTAGGGCCGGTCATAAAGATAAACTGCAGTATATAGTGAATAAGGACAACGTAAACAATCCTAGTAATTACTACTCCAACCGCTCACATAATAATAGGAATAGCTTGACTAGACATAGGGTTAGATACGTAACACCTGGAGTAAACGGCCAAAACACTAATAACGTAAACCCAAGAAACAATAGAAGAAACAGACAAAGAAAATACCTATGGTTCAACTCCTCTATAAAAACTAGACTGCCCTCTAAATTCTTTAAACTAATAGATAAACACTTCCCTATCTCGCATAGATATCACAAAATACTCAATAGATCTACTATAAAACTCTCATTCTCAACAGCAGCTAACATAGAATCACACATACGCAAGATCAACCACAGAAATATCTCTAGTAAATCAACTGCACCTATACATAAGCACAAACACATCACAACATCACAACATCACAACCGCATACAAACGCGCAGCAGCAAAACCCCATTGGGCGTATATCACAACCCACGTATAACAGAGTACTAAACAGGAATGTAAAAGCTGCACAAAATAGCGCCTCAAACTGTAACTGTCACCTCCCAGATAGGTGCCCATTGGCGAACAGATGTCTCGATTCGAGCCTGGTGTACATGTGCATGGTCATCTCGGGTAACTCTACCTGGAATTACATAGGATCCACCGCGGGTTCTTTTAAAAAAAGATGGTATATGCACAGACACTCAATGAAAAACCGTGCACTTATGGGTTCCACAACCCTCGCCAAAAAAATATGGGAATTGAAGGACAGCAACACTGACTACAGTATCAACTGGTCGAAGTTGTCGGCTGCTAAAACCTATAGTACAGGGATGTCCCACTGCTGGCTATGTGATCTTGAGCTATTGTATATCCTTAAAAATGTAAAAAGGCTACTTAACAATAAGTTAGAAAGATCTATCTTCTGCAGACATAGAATTGCCACTAAATTCATAAGATTCAAACCTCCGTGAATCGAACCAACATAACTTAGCTTTAAATTAGGATACTTACTACCCACAGAAATATATTCATTAAGTATACTATATCCTTCACAAGTCTATACCACATAATTGTCTGTAAGTACCTCATCTACCAACAAACTTATTCCTTCTCAGCTGCTGCCATCATTTGATCCTAAATCCTAGTTTTTCTCATATCACTACTACAATGTAACTTTACCTTCTTTTTGCCATAATTACAATTAGCACGCTTATCTCTTGCATGTATGTATATTTTTGTACGAGTGTATATATGTGTCTATGTACACATGCATGTGTATATATGTATATATATATATATATATATATATATATATATGCGTGTGTGTGTGTGTGTGTGTGTGTGTGTATGTGTGTGTGTGTGTGCGTAAATATATGCGTATATTACTTCGTTAACCTCTGTATTAACTCAACAACTATTTAGCTTTGACAGTGTTGTCCCACTCATGTATACTATTGAAGATGGGGAGAAAGACTGTAAACACTAACTTATCTTTAAAATTTAAAATTGATATACACTTCGATACTCTGTACATGCCAAACGCTTTCTTTTGCCTCATGACAGCTAGTTTTACACGCCGTAACGTTAGATACATTATATACCCCCCACCTAAGTAATGTTAGGGTCTCCTTAAATAATTTATTAATAGCATTGTTGTAATTGTTGCTATTGTTCTAATTGAATGCCATTACTACTTCATATAGTAGCCTGTATATTCTTTTCTTGCCTGTGTATTTTCTTCATTCTCGCATGCTCCGAAGATCTGACCGGTTATAATTTTGTATTGGCGATCGAGTAACGCGAAAATAAGCGAATAGCGATCTCTAGACCTACCAGCTCAGTGAAACAAATGTAAGCTATGTGATTAAACCTTTTTTGTATAGCAAACCATGTCAACCTTCTTTCCTGATTTATATATATATATATATATATATATATATATATATGAATGAAGTAATTCCGTCGGAAAAGTCCAGGAAAAAAGAGTCCTCTATGTAGATAACAGAGCTTAATTATTGTTATTATGTAATAAACAACATAAGGCAATTATTCCATTTACCAGTGGTTTCTTAAAAGCAAAAGGTTTTGCTTTCAATCCTCAGAATGAAAAAATCCTGGTTTGCTTATTGATTCTGGATTTTAAAAAAACAAAAATGCAATCTATATGAATGTGAGGCTGGAGAAGGAAGAAGGAAAGGAAAAATAAAATAAAACTACACATGCAAACACACACACAAAAAACACACAAGCATACATACACACACACATATATATACATATATATATATATACAAATATACATATACACATATATATATACATACATATATATACAAATACACATACATACACATATACACATACATACACTCATAGATACACACACACACACATATATACACATATATATATATATATATATATACACATATACATATACATATATATATGTGTGTACAAGCATACACATATACAAACATAGCCATACACAAACACATATATACATACATACATTCACACAATCATACATATATACACACGTACATACATACACATACATAAATGCACTCCTCTACATATTCACACACGCAAATAAATATAAGAACAAAAAAAATATATATATATTAAAAATATTTGACACCGTTACATAAGGCAGCTAACTGGACAGACACGCGTGATAAGTAATACACACAAATGCACGTATACATACGTACGAAATAGTAAACACATACACACACTCTCACACATAAATATACATATACAAATACATAAACACATACATACACATACATGCACAAACACGCACACGTATACAATATACACACACACATATGTATATGTAATTATATACACACACACACACATATATATATATATATTATATATATATATATATATACATAAACACAAACACACACACACATATATGTATACATACACACACATAACCATACATAGCTAAACAATTATACACATACAAATACCTACATATCATAAACACGCACAACCAAATACAAACACACACACACACACACACATACATATATATATATATATATATATATATATATACACACGCATATATACATACATATATATATAAATACATATATATACACATGCATACACATACACACACACATACAAGCTCTGTTACCTACATAGAGCACTCTTTTTTCCTGGACTTTTTCGACGGAATTACTTCATTTATACAGCTCCAACCGGGATTGATTGAAGCATATTCTATATTCCATATACGATTTGCACTTTCCAGCCCGATTATTTGAGCACTCTACAGTTTTCAGGAATTTAACCAACATACACCATGGATCTTTATGAATTGGATTATTCAATCAAAAATATACCCACTCCTTCCAACACAACTTACACCAAAATCCTCATAGATAAAATCGAACAAGTCGTTAAAAGAATGAGATGGAAGGCAATGGTTTACGATGGACTATTCAGTGCTGATACTAAAGATTGTTTTGACATCAAATCCCGTAAATACCCACCTAGAATTAAAGACATGGCCAACTTCGAATTAGACCTCGTTAATCTAATTAGTGATATCAAATTTCGTAAGTACAATAATAACTTTCAAACTAAACTATCCAACGATATTTCTAATTTTAGAAATTCTACAAACACTTTTGTTCTTTCTGATAAAACTAAAAATCTCTTTGAAGATAATAGTACTTTGTATAACCAACTTTTAACTAATAGTATTACCGATAAATATCAATTAACTAATAATAATACCTACAATACTATCAATAAAGAAGCTAAAGAACTAGCTAGTTCTTTACAAATAGATAACCTGATTGAAAGCTTAGCTAAGCGTAAAGCATATATTACCCTTAAAAACCATAAATTGGACTTTACTAATCGACCTAGTTGTAGACTGATTAACCCGGCTAAATCCGAGGTTGGCCTTTCAAGTAAGAAAATCTTAAGAAAAATAATTCTCCAAATTAGAACTAACACTGACCTATCACAGTGGCTAAATACTTCCTCTGTTATTTTTTGGTTCAATAATATACAAGGTAAAAATAAGTGTAGATTTACCCAATTTGATATTGTCGATTTTTACCCTTCTGTTTCCTTATTAACTAATGCCTTAGATTTTGCAAGACCCTTCATTAATATTTCTAAATTAGAAGACATTATCTTTCATGCTAGAAAAACTTTACTTTTTACTAATGATAATATTTGGGTTAAAAAGTCAAACCCTGAAAACTCCTTTGATGTTGCAATGGGTTCATATGACAGTGCGGATGTGTGTGACTTAGTAGGATTATTCCTTCTCCACACCCTCAAAGAGAAATTTCCGTCCCATAATATCGGTTTATACCGTGATGACGGATTAGCAGTTTCTCATACCACCAACGGCCATAACCTTGATAAATTCCGTAAAGATTTAATCAATAATTTTGCTAAACTTAACCTTAAAATTACGATAGATACGAACCTTACTAATGCTAACTTTCTTGATATTAATCTTGATCTAGTTACTGCCTCTTTTAAACCCTATCATACACCTAATGAAGATCTTAGGTGTATACGCAAAGAGTCTTGCCATCCCCCTATAGTTTTTAATAATCTTATTCCTAACATTAGCCGTAGGATTTCTACCTTATCTTCGTCTATAGACATTTTTAATAAAGCCGCCCCTTATTATAATAAAGCCCTTAAGAACAGCGGTTTTCCAGAAAAAATTTCTTATTTACCTACTCCCCCCCCTAAAACTAACCATAATAACAGGAAAAGGAAGAATATTTGGTTCACACACCCCTTCTCTCTAACTGTCAAAACTAATGTAGGAAGGAAATTCCTTGAACTATTAGACAAACATTTTCCTCCTAATCATAGATATTATAAGATATTTAATAGGAAAGTAGTTAAGATCAGCTACTCTTGTTGCCCATCTATGATGTCCAAAATCACCAGTTCAAACCATACGAGAATAAATCCAGGATGCAGTTGCAGGAAGCCGGATGAATGCCCATTGCAGGGTAAATGTAACAGCAAATCTGTTGTTTATGAGGCTAAGATAACACCGGTAATCAACAACCAGCCAGCCAGGAGTGAGCGATATGTCGGTATGACCCAGGACAGGTTTAAAACCAGATTTTACTCACATGTCGCATCTTTTAAGCACGCCGATAAACGAACATCAACGGCCCTCGCAAGTAAGGTGTGGGAAATCAAGGATAGTAACATCCCGTACTCTATTGATTGGTCTATATTAGACCATTCGAGGGAGTACCAAAGGGGCACAAAGAATTGTTCTTTGTGTACCACAGAAAAGTATAGGATTTTGCTAAACTTGAGA
>OZ024747.1:38530294-38535294 GCA_964016885.1 Eledone cirrhosa | reverse complement strand
AATGTGTGCGTCCTTTTTTTACGAGTTTGTTCTAGTGCGATGTCGATTTGACTACGAAATTGTTTAAATGTGGAGAAATTAAATAGTATTTTCTTAAAATAAAAGCAAAACAAAATCTCTTTTCATATGGCGTTCCACTTCTTATCTCGCCGTAACAAAGCATTGTCTTTCTTCAAATCGCCCTAGATAATAGTAGATGAAACAGTACCTCCTTACAGACAACTGACGCTGTACACCAGGTCCGAACACAGAAGAGCCGAACTCCCACTCTCATCGCCTCTATCTCTCTCGCCCTCATCATCTCTTTCTATTATGAGAAAATGGAATCCCATGTGCTGCCTGTCCCACGGCCCTAGCGGACAGAATGGCGAAGGCGTTTCCCCGGAGGATGAGGTTTTTCCCCGCTGGAAGAGCTATACCATCTCGCGAGGTACACACCTGCAGCTAGTCAGCTCAGTGACTATGGTGGTGAGTAGGGATGTGGCCCTAGGGGAAAGGAAACAAGAAGTCGCCACTGCTAGGGGCTCGACTGCTAACCTGTCGAAGAGTTTACCCTCCTTAGCCCGAGGTTCAGCAGAACCTGGGTTGGTCGTAGACTGCACCAGGTGGCCGCTGGAGAATGTGTCGCTGCAAGTGGCATCCCAAACGAGGGGTATACCACCGTGGAACGGGAAGATGGTCATGCCGTCTGGCCTTTTGCCGTCCTCTCGGTCCAGGACCACCGGCTCGAGCTTGAGGGGAAGCCTACAGCATCCAAGTCATGCCTCATGACCACGTTGAGGGCAGCATGGCGTGGAACGCGGCGGCTATCATTGTCCAGCTGCGTGTCAGTAGAGAAGAAGGGTAAGGCAGGGAGCCAGGCACCGCTGTGGAGTGCTAGGCCACGCGAAAAAATGCAAGGAGGTGCTGGTCTAGCTGGCGCGCTAGCCTGTCTGCTACTATTCCTAGATGGTTCGGTGTCTTTTATTTACAGCTGGTCATTCCCTTGCTAGAAATGTAGTGTTAGACAACAGAAAAAATGTGTCTCTTAGAGTGACCCGAGTCGCTGAATGTATTGTTTTCGGAAAGTTTAATAACGCTAAGGCATGTCAATATAGACCATAACAGCGTGGTAGAACACGATAAATTGTGTCTGAAAAGTGAATTGTTTAAGCATTTCACTCTTAATATTGTTTCTATATACTTGTAGAACAAACGATTTCAATATTATTTGGTATTTCTTTTCAATAATCGTTATTTTTGCACTGCTATTAATGTTCATTATTCTTTGCATTATACATATAATGGAAACATATACACACACTCAGATACAAGCACACACAGACGCGTATCTGAATGTGGGTTTGCGGGTTTAAGTATATCGCATATTAGCTATATAATCCATTAAGTGTATAAATTCAACTAGTATTTATTATACATATGTATGAGTGTATGTGGGTTTATGTGCGTAAATAGACAAGCACTCGTATACGTATATATATATATATATATATATATATATATATATATATATATATATATATATATATATATATATATATATATATATATATATATATATATATATATATATATATATATATATATATATATATATAGTAAAAGTGGGGGTTTATGCGGGAGAGAAGTGAGCAAAAACAATAGAGCACAATAAAGAAAGGCTGTGAATGTGAGGGAGAATAATTGATTGAAAATAGAACTAATATTATCTCCATATTTGTTCACATCTATCTTCCTCCACATCTATTCTTGTTGCTTATGTTTTTTTTTTTCTAAATAACAATGTCGCTTATCATTTTTTTTCCCAAGACAACAATGTCTTATCTTTTTTTCTTGTTTTATTCCATTAAATGTGTTAAAATATCTTTCGATGCGAGATAAGAATTCGTTTTTTCGTTTATGCTTCCGCTATATTTCGATATTATATGAGCCTGTAATCATTATTCTTGTATTATATAGAATATTATCACCCTCATTCTCAAATTTCATGTTAGCTTTACTAACTGGTGTTAGCGCCTTCTGAAGGATCATTTACTTCTAACATTGAACGAGCGTTGTAAATAAATCAACACAGAACATTGAAAACAATCTTGCTGAAATAATTATTTAACACCACATTCTCTATCGAGGCAATTTTCTTGAAACTCAAATAATTTTATTGACCCTCTCGCCGCTATAGTTAATTGGTTTAGAAATCGACGATGATTTGATCACGTATCACGCGGGATTAAATATCTTCCTTTTTATTTATAAAACATGACGTAAGTAGACAATGATGAATTTAATATGAAAGCCTAGTAATAAAGGAGACGAGTGACAGAGTAGTGAAAGCATAAGTTAACGAGAACGGCTTCTTGGAAACGGTCTTGGAAGCAAATGCTTATTGAGAACTGTCATCAATGTTTAAAGCCGTGTCTGAGTGTCTGTGCGTCAGTATTATTACCGCTATCATCTGACGACTGTTGCAGAGTGGTTTCAGAACTCAGCATAGTTTAGACACTAATATACACAATGGGTGTTTACATACACATTTCTAGCAAATTCGTTTAAATCCTGTAATGTTTATATAGAGATAAATATTTATAAATATTCATATACTTCCTCTTGCTTAAAATAGTTAGACCTTATATAAAGGAACTGCTTGATCAATCAGTTTGCGAGGAAATGAATTTATCAATTGTTGCAATTACAAAGGCATTAAGTTAGGTGGATTAAGTGATAGATGGTCAATAAAAAGGTGCAAAATCTTAAAATTTGAAACGTGAATTATTGCCTTACACATTACGAAAATGTCAATGATGACCAGAAAAATTACCGATTTTGCAACCTTCCCGCTTATTCCAAGACCCCCCACCCTCCCCGCTTAATCCAAGGCCCCCAACCCGCGCGTTTATTCAATGCCACTATTATTTGGGACCAGTGAGTTAGTAGGTGATCAAAATAAATACCTATAATTAAGAATTGAGTAACTTTGTTCAGAAAGGCAGCCTTTGAAGAACCATGTCAATTTATTGACCACTGACGGAGGAAGTATTAAATTTAAACACTTAGTGCCGCGTAAAATTGAATTCAGTATATTATTTATTGAAGTGCTATACCAGCTATGACATCTCACTGCTGTAACCAACAATAATAATACACAGCAAGTTAACGATAATTTAAGAGTTATTATTAAAAAAAATCATAGTGAATATGATTAATAATTTGTGACAGAAATACAATTTTCTCTGTCTTGCAGACAGATTTACCATGGCATGTATTGCCAATTATATATATGAAGAATGTGTTTTCCTCTTGGCACACCATATTCATTATAAAATACAATTTATGACTATTTTATTTTTAAATATGTTCAATTGGCAAACCGCTGCTACACTTCCTATTACGCACATTCATTACAAAAATAAAAGTCACAAACGCCTCACATACGTTCTAAAAAGAAATAGAACATTTTAAAGGTAATCATGAAATGACGATGAAATCTCATTATTTGTTAAAGTGTACCTAGAAGTGTTATGTTTGAAATTTTACACATCTACTGTTCATCTCAACATTTTCCATTCCTGTCTGTTTAGTCATCTTTCTTTATTTCAATCCCGCCACCTCTCTCTCTCCCTCCCCCTCCCCCTCTATATCTCTCTCTCTCGATATATTATATCTATATAAATTTGTTTTCACCCCAGCATGCCGGATAAGTAAATGCATTCGTAAGTGAATAATGATAATATAATAATTGTTTCTACTTTTGGCACAAGGCCAGCAATTACCCAGTGCATTACTGGTACTTAATTTCATCGACCCCGTAAGGATAAAAGGCAAAGTTAACCTCGGCGGGATTTGAACTCAGAATGGCAAAGGCCGTAACTCAATGCGTCAAAGCATGGCGTCCGACCCTCTACCGATAATATTCGGTTCGTTTGCAAGCAAACAGCCTCATTACACAATGTGTTCAAGACAGACGCCATAATTGTGTTCCAGCGGTAATAGAGTGAAAAACAATCTACAATTGTTTCGGAGTTATTGCCGCTTATCAAGATTGTGTATTTCTCTCCCTTCTGTTACACCGTGGAATTTTTGAGAATATATAGTATTCTCTAAAGTATATACGGTTCGAAACAATTGTAGATTGATTTTCTCACTGCTACCGCTGAAACAAAAGTATGACGTCAGTCACCTTGCATACATGGCGTAATGAGGCTGTTTATTGATAATTTTATTATAAACAATATTGACCCCGAGACAATTGCCGGTTGTTTTTCTCTAGATTCGATTATGCTCCTTTTTGAAACCTTGTTTTCAGAGCCAACAATATAATAATATTTCCCAATAATACAGCTGGTAATTACTTGCAACCTGTTAAATGGGAAAGCGTCAAAAATCATTCATCACAATGAAAGAAACCTTTTGTTATGACACTAAAATAAAACAATTCTTTATCTGAAATCATTGAAATTAATGTTATGGAGTTCATTATAGATTAATTAAACAGGTTGTTATTATAGTTTAACCCAAACTTTATCCTGATGGTGCATTCGAGGGATTAGAAACCTACTCTTCAAATGGGGATAGATTGATTAATGGAGAAAATAAATGATGGCCATGATAATGACAATGGTGATGAGAAGGATGAGAATGAGGTTAAGTTAAAGAAGAGCAATGTTATATTTCAGAACGATATGTGCCAGACATGTGTTACATACCGAGAGGCTGGAGAGATGTCTGCTAAGCCTGTATCACAACCTGACTAATTTAGAGATAAGGATCGGTAGCAACCCGTGCATGGCAAAATATATACTTCCCAACTTTTATTCATGAAACGTGTATGAAAGAAGGAATATATTATGCCAATGTGTTTTTCACCTCTTACGAAAACAGCGTATGATTTTCAGGAACAGTATCTGTTATTTCTAACAAGTCTGAATATTTACTGATGAAGTGATTAGATATTAATAATTGAATCTTACAATTTATTGAACATTCTGCCATTAAAATGGTGGCAA
>OZ024747.1:38485294-38515294 GCA_964016885.1 Eledone cirrhosa | reverse complement strand
CGTTAGGTTTGTGGTACGGGTAATAGAGGAAAGTATCTAGGTCGAGAGTGACATCTAAGAAGTTGGCCCTAGTCAAATTAGAACCTATAGTTATACTAAATCCTAGATTAGAGAAGAAAGAGCTTAAGTTTTTCCGAAACCCATCGGTGGTTCTGGGGTTAACCTTATGCAGGGCGTGTGTGTGTATGTATATGTATATATTTGTTTATGTATATATATATATATATATGTGTGTGTGTTTGTGTGTATATATGTGTGTGTATATGTATATATGTGTGTGTATGTGTATTATATATATATATATGTATGTATATGTATATATATATATATATATATATATATATATATATATATATATATATATATATATATATATATATATGTATATATATGTGTATATATATATCTGTATATATATATGTATATATCTATGTGTATTTATGTGTATATGTATACACATGTATATTTGTGTTTGTATGTATGTGTGTAAGTGTATTTATATGTGTATATATATGTGTGTGTGTGTGTGTGTATATATATGTATGTGTGTGTGTATGTATATGTATATGTGTGTATATATATATATGTATATATATATATATATATATATGTATGTGTGTGTGTATATGTATGTATATGAATATATTTATGTATATGTGTGTGTGTTTTTTTATGTGTGTATATGTGTATGTGTATGTGTGCTTATGGTTGCGCGTGAGTGTGTGAGTGAGTATGTTTTTTTGTGAATGTGTCTGTTGATTTTTGGCATATAGTTGATTAGTTTAAGAGAAGTTGGAAGATAATTGTAAGATATGCACTCAGTATTTTGAATCTGTCTACAGATTTCTCTAAACCTTTGTCACTTAGTAGAACCTTAATGATTTTAACTTTTAAAGAATCTCCCTTTTCTTTAATTCTATCTACCATGACTGACCCGCCACTGATCTTATAGACATCTGTTAGCTTAAGAGAAACTTAATGACAAGGAATGGTATGCCATCCGGAACCTGTTTATAGAATTATGTCTGCCTTTGTTACTCTAAAAACATAAATAAATAAAAATAAACTATAGCTTTGTAGAATTAGCTTTTAATGAATTCCCTTTTCTATCAACCAATGACCCACAGCCATCCCACTCCCCACCCTCTCCTACCACTTGTAGAGACCTATAAATACCATTTTTATTTTTTGATACCCAGATTCCCGATGATTTCTAAAGAATGAAACAGTTCTAGTCCTGTAGAATCTCATCTATATTAAAACTATATATATATATATATATATATATATATATATATATATATATATATATATATATATATATATATATATATATATATATATATATATATATATACAGACATGATTATTTCTTACAAAGCTACACATTTTTATGGGCGGGCTATTGTCAATTGAATCAAATGGTATGTAAGTTATCCATCTTATTCAAATGGAAGATATAACATTAGGAACAGAAGGGGAATTGAACATGTAAAGTAACATATATAAAAAATATTAACCAACATCAGTGAATGCTTTTGATCATTGGTATGTATGATCATTGAGGACTTACCTGCGGCTAAACGACAATAGGTGATGATGAAGCTCCTCCTCCTGCTCACCACTCCATCCACCTCATCCTCACCCTCTTCCTCATCCTCATTATCAGCGCTCTCCACCTCCTCATCCACCTTCTACTCCCCCTCCTTCTCTCTCTTTCCTCCTCCTCCTGATCCTCGCCTCTCTGTTTCATCTTCCTTCTCCTTCTCCTGCACCTCCTTATCCTCCCTTCAACATCATGCTACTACTACTACTACTACTACTACTACTACTACTACTACTACTACTACTACTACTACTAATAATAATAATAATAATAATAATACTGCTGCTGCTGCTGCTGCTGCTGTTGCTATTGCTATTATTCTCATGCCCTACTTATTTAAAATGCTTGTGTGTGTTCTCCCTGAGAGAGCCTGGAACCATCACGCATCACCACACGGTAGCTTCCAACGTAATAAAGCAAAAGAGATATACTTTTCTGTCCCTTCTACGATTTCTCTTTCATTTCATCGACATCGCCATCATTGTGTTCGTCATCAAAATCATCATCATCATCATTGTCACTATCGTCGTGTTCGTCATCACCATCGTCGCCATCATCGTGGTGTTCATCATCATCATCAGGACCATCATCCTTATGACCATCAACGTGATCATCACCGACACCGGTGACATTTTCATGAAATTCACCATCATAAACATCATTTTCTTCACTTTCATCATGGTCAACGACTATTGCTTCTACTATTACACCAACAAAAAAAATTACTACTACTACTACTACTACTACTACTACTACTACTACTACTACTACTGCAGCTGCTGCTGCTGGTGCAACTGCTGTAGCTGCTGCTGCTATTACTACTACTAATAAAACTATTTTTACTACTACTGCTGATGATGATAGAGTAAATATTATTTTTGACACAGGCAGTGGCTAAACGTAATGTAGTAGTAGTTGTAGTAGTAGTAGTAGTAGTAGTAGTAGTAGTAGTAGTAGTAGTAGTAGTAGTAGTAGTGAAAATATATTAATAATCACACAGCAGAAATGGTGTTAGAAAATGACAAAGAATGGGATATGTCATTACATAGAGACGGAGATCAAAGCTAACTGACCGGATATTATAATCAAAGACAACAAAGAGAAGAAATGTCTTCTAATGGATGTATCAATTACTACAGATGACAATATATATATATGCATTCGTGTATAATATATATATATATATATATATTATATATCATATTATATTATATATATATATATATATATAGTATATATTATATATTATATTATATTATATTTTATATATATATATATATATATATATATATATATATATATGAAATATAAGAATCAAAGAACTGTTCAAAACATTATTGTGCTTACAGCTGTTTCCTCCAAACCGAGGTTTGGATTCTTCGGAGCAATTTATTAATGCATGGACAGTTATATGACCTCCTTTTCAGCCGAGAGACATACCAATACATATTCAAACATTGATACATATTCAAACATTGTGGGTCAACATTCATTACAGAATTTAGAGTGGCAGTACGCACTTCGAGATTACATTTATATTAATAGGTACAATCAAAAATCAAAGATATAGGTTAAAGTACAACATGAAGATAAGTGGTTATATAGAGCAAATGTTATATGTGTGGCACGCATGTGCGTCTTGTTTATATAGTGTGGCAGAGAGATATGTGTGGTAGAGGCACTTAGGTAGGTAAATAAGAGTGTTAGGTTGGTAGATCTGGTGGCAAAATCTTTATATGATTGATATAGTCTGTGTGTGGAGAAATATTATAAGCATTAAAGATAGTGCAAGCATTAAAAGTATTATAAGTATTGGAGATGCACAGCGCAGGGATGTCAAGTAATTCATGTACTTCGGCATTTTCATGGTCAAGGGAGTGTATATTTCGATTATATGCCTTTCACATAATCCACGACAATCCAGTTAGAGATCGTAGTCTGGTGTTCTTTAGTTCGATACAGGAGGTTATAACGTTTCGAGAAACGCCATTGAATACCGGAAGTGTGTGTGTGTGGCTAAGGGGAGTTAATGCATGCGGGGAGGTAACTCTGGGGTTTCTATATCTAGCCATTAAAATGTGTCCCAATATAGACCCTAAATTCTATGGTGAAGTGCACCTTCCAAGAGAGACTTTTAAAGCATAAAGTGTATTAACTATAGAGTAATTTAACTAAGTTTTGCTGTAGGTGATCATATTATTATGGTGGATTAACCCAACTTAAGGTGCTACAAATGGAAATTATAGATGATGAGCGAGGATTCTAAATTAATGATCTCTGTGGTTGTAGTCTGCTCATATGACCAGGCGCGGTGATTGCAGGATTGCTTCAGGCCCCAATGATCTCTGGTAAGATCTGGGTCATCGCTTGCTACATTGGATGTCGAAAGATAATCGTCCCCAGGCAGGCCAAAGGTCAATCCGCAGTCCTCGCGACCCCTCTCTGACCGTCAGGTCATCCATATACGTACAACCCGCACGGCAGTTGCATTGCATTCACTCACTGCGCTCAGCAGCCCGGTCCTACTAGTCAACAGCGCTACTCGATTAAATCATTTTACATCTGTCTAAGGAAGGTGTTTCCTCTGCCCAGCACCATCCAACCGATCAATTCATGCTCAAATTACCCTTAGAGCGGTGTAGTGCCGTTCAAGTGGGTGGATGTTGTCACACCTGCCGTAGAGGTATAAATGGGTATTTTCCCTGCGAAGGGTTCCAGAGGGATGTCGTTGTTTGTGTTATAATGGATCAGCTAGTGTTGGGTGTGTAGTATAGGGTGTGTCTCTGGTGTTTGATGCTAGATGTGGTGTTAGGTTCCAGTCCGACATTGCTATATATAGGGCTTAAAGTTTTGGAAGGAATGTCTGAGGCGGTGCTGGCAAGTTGCAAACACCTCAGATTTTTTGTTAAGTAGGTTACGGTTGGAGAAGATAATATTGTGTGTCTCTAGTATACAGAGGTTACAGAATTTATTAGGTGGTTTGTACGAGGTCGCGCTGCCTATCACTTCCCATTTGAGTGTGTATGGTTTATTTTTAGATTTTAGATAGTGTATGTAGCTAGAAAGTGAGGTGGAGTTGGCTAGGCTGTGCTTTTTGAACGAGTGGATGTGCGAGTTATATCTGATTTTGAAGCAGTTAGAAGTGGAGCCTACATAGGTTTCTGAAGAGTTATTAGTCGTGACTGTGCATGAGTATATGACATCCTTGGTTAGGCATTTTTTATCTAAAGGGCAGGTTCTATTAGCTCTACAGTTACAATTATCCTGTGCGTTAGTCCGCTGGTTATAATGCAATGCGGAAGTCTGTGTGGTGGATATAGGATTTTGGGTGTTCGGGTTGACAACCCTGGTGTTATTACTTATACTAGTGTTATTTCTATTGTTACTGCCGTTGCTATGGTTGCTTGCTACAGTGGTATTTAGAGGGTTTGCATCCCGTTGTGATTTTGTTTGTTGGAAGTAAGAACTAATTTTACTATTATTGCTGCTAGCTATGTGGTATGCTAAGTTAGGCGTCGTAGAGTATGAGATTTTAATGGTGTTTTTGTTTAAGAGGTTGTGGTACTTGTGTCCTAGAGGGAAGTTTTTATCTAGTAGTGAGAAGAAAGCCCTAGGTATGTTGGTGGAGACATTTAGGTTGAAAGGAGGGTTGAAAAATGTATTATTTCTTCTTCTATTTTTGCTTTTAGTGTTTGGTGTGTTGCTTCCTCCTAAGGCCCCACAGTAGTTTCCATGGTAATGGTTACTTCCGGTGGCACCCTCCGCTTTGGTGTACTTGTGGTTGCTATTCCTATTATTAGATTTCCTCATGGACATGTTGTGCGAGATGATGTTGTAGCTATGTGTTTTCTTAGGTAGGAACTCAATTTCTATATTATGGCCGGAGCTAGCTAATGCTTGATTGTAATATTGTGAGTTTTTGCTAAATATGTTTGCGTCATAGGACAGACTAGAGATTCTATTGGACACCCCCTTAGAGATAGAGTTTAATATTGATCTAGGGTGATTAGATTGGTATCTACGTAAATAAGTTTCTCATTAGGCTTATGGAAAGGTGTATATATTTTTGAGTCTAGGTATAGTGTGGCGTCTAGGAAGTTAACATTTTTAGTGTTTTTGTCCATGGTGATACTAAGGTTAAAGTTTTTGAATGTCTTATGCAGTTGTTTTCTAGTTCTTTCTATATTAAATTTTTTATATTCTATGAGTAGAAGTGCATCATCGCGGTACAAACCACCGTTGAGGTAAGGGAGGTCTTTATGGATTTCATTGAGGAGGTATAGGCCGACCAAATCAGTGACCTGCGCCGAGTCACTAGATCCCATGGTTATGTCGAAGTTGTTGTGCGTATCCTTGCGTGTCCATAGTTGGTCCTCGAAGGTGATTATGGTTTTACGGGCCGCAAGGATGACATCAACCTGGGCTCTAGTCAGGTCGCTATTGGTCATGGCCATGATAAGTGCCTTATTTAATAGGATAGGGGAAATAGAGGTGTAGTATGAATTGATATCAAATTGAATAAATTTTTTGTTCTTATTATTCTTGATATCCTTGAACCATTCAATTACTTCACCCGTATTTCCCCATTGTTTAAGGTGTATCTTGTGTTTAATTTGTGGGATGATTTTATCCAAAATCTTCTTGCTGATAATACCAATGTCGGACTTGGAAGGGCAGATAAGTCTTATCGTGGGGTTGCTGATGAAGTTCTCCTTATGGTCCTTCAGAGAGAATCTAGGGGGGTTCGGAGTGAAAGGTTGTGTATGCCTCTGTAGTCCTAGTTTAGACACTATATTATAACCGTCTACATTAATGTCTTCTAAGTTTTTCAAGGTGGTTTTTTTGTAGCTTTTATGTAGTTCATTATATATAAACTTTCTATAAGTAATATAATCTAGGCTGTATATGTTATTAGTTTTATCTGCGTGTACAATAATTTTATTACTAGTTTTGAATCCATTAATAGAAGTGTTAAGTTTGTTTAAGAAGGTGTTGCTTCTAATATGGTGCTTATTGTATTTAATGTTCTTAACTAGTTTAACTAGGTCATTTTCAAATGAGTTAAGTAGAGTGTTATCTTTAATGCTTATAATATTTCTCCACACACAGACTATATCAATCATATAAAGATTTTGCCACCAGATCTACCAACCTAACACTCTTATTTACCTACCTAAGTGCCTCTACCACACATATCTCTCTGCCACACTATATAAACAAGACGCACATGCGTGCCACACATATAACATTTGCACTATATAACCACTTATCTTCATGTTGTACTTTAACCTATATCTTTGATTTTTGATTGTACCTATTAATATAATTGTAATCTCGAAGTGTGTATTGCCACTCTAAATTCTGTAATGAATGGTGACCCACAATGTTTGAATATGTATCAATGTTTGAATATGTATTGGAATGTCTCTCGGCTGAAAAGGAGGTCATATAACTGTCCATGCATTAATAAATTGCTCCGAAGAATCCAAACCTCGGTTTGGAGGAAACTGCTGTAAGCACAGTAATGTTTTGAACAGTTCTTTGATTCTTATATTTCATATAACTGCTCTGTAAATCATCTGATGTTTTTACATTGAGCTACTTAACTTACTGGTAATAAGGTAGTAATACATTACTGCCTACCACTATTTAGGGTGTGTGTAAAATACTTACAACTGCTTAAGGTTTTGTATTTACATAACCATAAATAGTATAACTAATACTATATATATATATATATATATATATATATATATATATATATATATATATATATATATGTATATATATATATATATATATATATATATATATATATATATATATATATATATATATATATATATATATATATATATATATATATATATATAGTATTAGTTATACTATTTTTATATATATATATATATATATATATATATATATATATATATATATATATATATAGTGGAAGCATGTGGCCTATTGGTAAGACTGTTGGACTTACGATCATAATGTCGTGGGCTCGATTCATGGGTTGCGTGTCGTGTTCTTGAGCAAAACACTTCATTTCACCTTGCTCCAGTATACTCACCTAAACATGAGTACCAACAATAGCTGGAGGTTTAACCCTGCGATGGACTGGCGTCCTGTCCATGGGGAGTCTTGTACCCTCAGTCGCTTCACGCCATGAAACAGAGATAAGCACCGGCCAACTCAGTCTTCTGGCTTAAGACAGACTTTATATATATATATATCATTTCTGAATATGTTTACCAATATTCTTTATCTGAAAACGTGTGTTGAAACCGATAGTGTTATACTTTGGGAGGGTCATATTGCCAATAAGAAACACGCACACTAGTGCTTCAATTTATTATAAATTAATTTAATAAATTTAAGAATTTATAAATTTCCGGTTGGTTGGTTCCACAACCGAACGATTGTTCATATATTGTCAAAGTTCTTTCTTCACACATTCTGTGACCTCTTCAATGACTGTGGATTATTTTCTTTGTTTAGTGCCCCTCCATTGTTCTGTCCTACGCCATCTTATTTTTGTGTGTGTTGTGTGCTTAGTTTGCGCATGTGTTACATCCGGGTGTCTGTGAGTGTTTTTATCTGTTGATTTATTTGTTATTTACATGTTACTGGTTGGTTGTTTGTTCTATGTGTGTGTGTCTTTTCATTTTGTCCTTAATTGTAACTTGTGATTTTGCTATTCCATTCATGTTTCCATTTAATGTTGGTTGTAGTTCATTTATGTTTATTGCCTCTGTGATTTGTTATTGTTATTGTTAGAAAGCATTAATAACAAAAAACAAATCCTCCATTCGCATTATGCCAAACCCATGATTTCCAAATATCTGATCCACCGAAACACAGCTGTTCGGATCACACCAAAATCAACATACTGATTGCAGATTTGGTACAGGTGACGAGAAACCTGTCCCGCATGTGCAACTCCAATGAACTAGAGTGACACATACAACACTTCATCCACCGTATGCAGTTCTCTGTTTACATTCAGAGAGATAAAATCAGAGTATATAGAGGAGCCATAACCAAATGGGAAAAAATGGTAAATAATGATACAAATCGGACCTGCCCCTTGTATAGGAGCAAATTTTGGAATAGAATAGAAAGAACAAGGAATAAGGTTAATAGAATAAACTCATGGTGTGATAGCAATAAATACCAGAGTGTAATGTTCATCAATACAATCCCTAGAGGTGAATTAGCTTACAAATTTAGAAGGGCCCTAGATAAACTTAAACTTAATATTAAGATAGTAGAAAGACCAGGTACCTCCATAAAAACACTTATTAGCAATACATACCTTTTCAAAGACCTCCCTGTATCTATAATAAATGCATAATCTGTAAACTAAGCCCCCATATTAAAAACTAAAAATGTAGTATATAGCATAAGATGTACTGAAGGACAATGTAAAGATAAGAATATAGTGTACATAGGTGGGACAGCTCGTAGTATAGGAGAACGGTTAAATGAACACTGGCGAGAGCTTCAAGATAAAAAATAATCATCAATACTCCACCAACATTCTAAAATAGAACATAAGGGCAAATTAGAGAACATAGAAATAAAAATAGAATCTACACACAGAAAAGACGCAATGTTTAGACAAATCACAGAGGCGATAAACATAAATCAACTCCAACCAAAAATAAATAGAAAACATGAATGGAATAGCAACATCACAACTTACAATTAAGGTCAAAATGAAAACACACACTCACATAGAACAAACAACCAACCAGTAACATGTAAATAAACAAATAAATAAACAAATAAAAACACACACAGACACCCGGATGTAACACATGCGCAAACTAAGCACACAACACACACAACATCAAGATGGCGTAGGACAGAACAAAGGACAGGCATAAAACAAAGAAAAGATGCCCCAGTCACTGTGACGAAAGAACTTTGACAATATATGAAGAACCGTCCGTTTGTGGAACCAACCAACCAACCGGAAATTTATAAATTCTTAAATTTATGAATTTAATTTATAATAAATTGGAGTGAAAGCAACTGGTGCGTGTGTTTCTTATTGGCAAAGTGATCCTCCCAAAGTATAACAATATATATATATATATATATATATATATATATATATATATAACAAGGACATTGAGAAGCTATCCAAATATAAAGAAAGACCTGTAGCTAAAACAATAACCTGAATGCAGAGGATGAGACAATAGTTATAATAATAGACGTTCTGGGAATGATAAAAAACACATAGATATATACCCAAATACCAGAATTTACAAATATATGCAACATAGAAAAAAAGCACTACTAGGTACTGAAACATATTACGAAGGGCACTCTCATACAACAGAAGCAAAACGACCAAAACCCCGCTGCATATACCCAAGGTGCACTGAGCTTTGCTCGGTAATGCAGTGATGATGCACAACAAAAATAAGACTAACATTAATTATGACATAAATAATAATAATTTTTATATTCTTGAATCTCTGAATATGCTTACAGTTTCAGTTAACCTGAGGAAATTGTTAGAATCTAATGTAACGTATTGGAAAACAAATTTTTACCAAATGTGAATATAGAATTAGATTTAATGCGATTCCATTTTCTTCAATGTTCTTTGTTATTGCTCTCTTATTAATATCATTATTACTAAGTGAGGTGATGATGGAGTATAAGTTGGTGAAAGATACTTCTAAGACATATCTATAGTACATTTTCTTTATAAACGATTTGAAATGTCAGAGACCTGGTGAAACTCACTAACATGAATAAAATGTTCTACCTGGGAGACTTACACATAAGCAATCAAGAATTATACATGGCACTAACCGAAACGCATCTGACAAGTAGTATAGCAGATGCGGAAATACATATACCAAAATATACTGTATTTCGTTCGGACAGGAAGGAGTGAACTGATGGAGGGGTTACTCTGCATATCCGTGAAGATGTCACACCAATTGAACTGTTAACACATTCAAACTCAGTCTGTGACACACTGATAGTATATATGAAGCAACTAAAGAGAGTAATATGTGTCACATATAGGCCGCCCGATGCCCCCTCTCATGGGGGTAAATTTGAGGATAGCCTTAGTAGGATAGAAGAGGTTCTTGACAAACTAGACCAGGGTCTCAACATTCTACTGCTGGGATACTTAACACTGCCAAAGGTCAAATGGCCTGAGGGCCACCTCTCCCATGGAATAACATCAATAGAACAGGGACAGACGGATTCCTTGCTGGCCCTCGCACACAGGCTGTTCATGGACAAGCATTACTCCTCCCAACAAGAGGCGAGAATATCCTGGACCTCTGTTTTACAAACAATCAAGTGCTGATCCACAATGTAAAGGTGACACCAACAATTTTCTCGGATCATAACTTAGTAGAACTAATGATATGTGGTCCGAGAGAATCATCAGAGACACAACCATCCAGAAGCACCGGGACATTATCCAGCCTTAACTTCTACAAGGTTAAATGGCAAAAGACCAAGAGAAAAATCCGGAAGCAAATATGGAGCGAAAACACTGCCACACAAGACACCAACACACAATTTCAACACTTCATGACAATGATACACACTATATGCCAAACGTTTGTCCCGGAGAAAAAGGCCTACAGACAGAAAACTCTTATTCCCAGAGACTAGGAAAATCCTTATGAGACGAAGAACCAAGCTCTCAAACCAATTGAATGCTCAACAGGAAAACAAAAACAAGAGGGAATCCCATTTGAAACGTGCACTACTTGACACCGAGATTGCACTCAAACTTTCCCATGAAAATGAGAAGGCAAAGAAAGAAAGCAGGGCCATAGAAAATATTAAAACGAACCCTAAGGCCTTCTTTAAATTTGCAAAAGAAACTGCCTCGGTACACTGCAAGATTGGGCCACTCTTCCATACAGACGGTTCATTAACTGAGAATCTCAAGAGAAAAGTGAAATACTGAACGAACAGTACAAAAGTGTGTTCACATGTCCACTAAGGAACATACAAATAACAAAGAAAGAGGAGTTCTTTGATGCCACAAAACTCCATGAAGAAATGGCGACCATCAACCACATAGACATAACGGAGGAATTGATAAGATCTGAGTACATTAGGAGAGTAAGGAGCGTTTTAAAATCACATCTAAATAGCAGGAATGTCATAAGTGCAGTGAATTCCTGAGCTGTCTCTATTATTAGGTACAGTGCGGGAATTCTGAAGTGGAATGTTGCTGAACAAAAAGAAATGGATAGGAAGACTAGGAAGCTATTGACTATCTACAACATGTTCCACAAGAGGAGTGATGTCGATAGTCTCTACTTAAAGAGATCTGAAGGTGGAAGAGGTCTTATCAGCATAGAGGACTGTGTTCAGATGGAGAAAAACAAGATAGACCAGGGGATGTCCAAGGAGGAAATAACAGCAAGGAGGAATAGCAACTTTCATGAAAAATCCCTTCATAGTACCTTCTTTGAGAAAACTGAATTCAGAGATCCACAGACATGGTACTGGTTAAAAACAGGAGACCTTAAACAGGCTACAGAAGGAATGCTAATGATTGCACAAGAGCAGGCCCTCAGAACGAAGTGAGTGTAGCATCATATTTAATAGTAGGAGGCTAGCTCACTGTGTAAGATCTGTGGAGAGAGAGAGGAGACTGTGGCTAACATTGTATCCGAGTGTAAACACCTAGCCCAGACTCACTATAAAGGCTGGAGACATGATGTGATGGGCAGGGTGATCCACTGGCACCTATGCAAAGTAAATAATTTACCACATTCTGAGAAGTGGTATGAGCATAAGCCAGAGTCGGTGATAGAAAACGATCAGGTGAAGGTGCTGTGGGATTTTAGGATACAGACGGACAAGAAACTGGAACACAATAGACCTGACCTGGTGGTTTTGGACAAGGAAAAAAAGATCGTGCCTGATTGTGAATGTGGCCTGCCCATTCGACACGAGAGTGCAAGAGAAGGAGAGGGAGAAAATTAACCGATACCAGGACTTAGAGTGGGAGGTAAAAAGGATTTGGAACTGCCATGAAGTCAAAGTGGTCCCGATTGTCATAGGCGCACTAGGTACTGTCTCAAAAAGTTTCCAAGGATGGTTAAAGAAAATTGGCCCCGCCACGCTTTTTGGAACGCTTCAAAAGGCATGGTTTCTGTGAACAGCAAGAACACTCCGATACGTCCTGAATATCTGACGCTGTAGGTAGTGGCTTGATATTCATTTCAACAAACTTTCCAGTTGACTAACATCAATGACTGAGACTCAAAGAACAATAATAATAATAATAATAAAAAAACAGCTAATGGAAATCCCGAGGAAAAGACGAAATACCAAATTTTTGGATAAATGGCTTCACAGTTTCTCATGAGCTGTTAGCCCAACTTTACAATGAAATAGTTAAGGAGCCAGAAAAGATACCATCGTGGCTAGTTAATGGCATTACATTCCTACTTCCGAATAATGATGAGACAAACAATCCCCAAAATTACAGACCGATAACTTGCTTTTAACATCATTCCTAACTGAATATACATATGACCACCTGATAACAAATGATCTATTTCCCAAGGAGCAGAAAGAGTGTAAACGAGGTTCATATGGCAGTAAAGATCAGCTTTTGGTTAACAAAATGATACAGGAAGATGGTCATAATAGACACAAACATCTATCAATTGCTTGGATAGATTGTAAAAAAAGCATTCGATAGTTTGCTACACAGTTGGATTGAAAAATGTTTAGAGATTTTCAAAATATCTCCCATTGTCAGAAGGTTCCTGTCATTCAGTATGAAGACATGGAAAACGACACTCCTTTTGAATAGTGAAAAAAAATCACTGGAAGTTGAAGAAGTTAATATTAATTGTGGGATTTTTTCAGGGTGACTATTTATCGACGCTTTTATTCTGCATCGCACTTATACCATTAAGTAAAATGGTCAATAAAACAAAACATGTATATAAAGTCTATGACAAAACCATTAATCACTTGTTCTACATGGATGACCTAAAACTATTTTTAAAAAATGATGAGCAATTGCAAGCAGTATTATCCACTGTGAAGCAGTTCAGTGATGACATTAAAATGGAGTTTGGACTAGATAAATGCGCCAAAGCAACGTTCACCTGAAAAAAGCTGCTGAAAATTTCAGGCATTAATCTTGATCGGGGGAATGTGAACTTGATCAAGAGGAAACTTACAAATATCTAGGTGTTTGTGAAGTAGACGGAATCAAACACTCGACAATGAGTGAAATGACAAGGGAGGATTTGTTACCGCAGGAATTTAGAACGGAATTGAACGCAAGGAATATGGTTGATGCCATAAAGACGTTTGCCATACCAGTAATAACCTACAGTTATAATATCATCAAGTGGTCAAGGACAGAGATCCGTAGGCTCGATACAAAAATTAGAAAATTCTTATCCATGCACATAATACATCACCCTAAGGCAGATATAGATAGACTATATCTCCCTAGGAAAGAAGGAGGACGTGGGTTAATCCATTTAGATATTGCGTTGAAAACTGAAACAATTGGATTATCTATATATCTAAAGGGAATCAAACTCGATGATCAAATTCTAGGACAAAACCATGAATCACTTGTTCTACATGGATGACCTGAAACTATTTGCAAAACATGATGAGCAATTGTAAGTGGTATTATCCACTGTGAAGCAGTTCAGTGATGACATTAAAATGGAGTTTGGACTAGATAAATCCGCCAAAGCCACGTTCACCAGAGAAAAGCTGCTGAAAAGTTGAGACATTAATCGTGATCGAGGGAATGTGATAAGAGAACTTGATCAAGAGAAAACTTACAAATATCTAGGTGTTTGTGAAGGAGACGGAATCAACCACTCGACAATGTCGGAAAGGATAGGAAGGAATGTTATCGCAGAGTAAGAGCAAACTTAAGAACGGAATTGAATTCAAGGAATAGGATCGATGCCATAAACACGCTTGCCATACCAGTAGTAACGTACAGTTACAGTGTCACCAACTGGTCAAGCACAGAGATCCGTAGGCTCGATACAAAAATTAGAAAAATTCTTCATCATGCACAGAATGCATCACCCTAAGGCAGATACAGGTGGAATATATCTCTCATAGGAAAGAAGGAGGACGTGCATTAATCCAGTTAGATATTGCTTTGAAAACTGAAAAAATTGGATTATGTACATATCTAAGGGAATCATATGATTGGATGATCAAACTCGTTTTGAAACATGAAAGCATCCAAAGATCATACTCCATTACAAAAGATGCACAAAGATACAATAATGGACTACAAATTTCAGAAGTTCCATTTACTGCTGAAATGAAAAACACAGAAAAAGCAAAGCAGGTAAAAGTAACTTCAAAGAAAGAACTGCTACAGAAACTGGCTAAGAAATGGAAAGAAAAGCCTTTGTGTGGAAAATACCCAGAAAGAGCAAACAATCCTGATGTTGACAAAACTTTAACCCATCAGTGGTTGGCATCCTCTGGACTGAAATCGGAGACTGAAGGACTGATTATATCGGCACAAGATCAGTGTCTGCCAACAAAAAATTACCAAGCCAACATAATAAAAAATGGGTGCAGCCCATTATGCCGTGTATGCAAAAAACAACCAGAGACCATTGACCATATAATTTCAATGTGCAGTCCTATAGCTCCAACCGAATACCTAAACAGGCATGACAGAGCTGCACAATACATACATTGGATAATGTGTAAGCATTTTGACCTGCCCCATCAAAAGAATTGGTGGGAGCATCAACCACATCCCATACTTGAAAAAGATTACATCTCAATCTTGTGGAATTTAGCATCCCAAAAGACCGAAAAATAGATGCAAATAGACCTGATATAATATTGAAGGACTTTCAAAAGAGGGTATGCCTGCTAATTGATATGTCTGTTCCAATAGACAAGAATGTATCTATAAAAACATTTGAAAAATTGAGCAAGTATAAGGACCTGGAGATAGAAATTGGAAAAATGTGGAAATTGAGAACTAAAACAATACCAGTGGTTGTAGGCGCTCTGGGAATGATACCTAAGGGGTCTAATGATTACTTATCGCAAATCCCAGGAAACCCGCGTATAGGAGAAATACAAAAGATAGTACTAATGGGAACTGCTCATATACTAAGGAAGATTCTGTCAATATAAGTACATCACAAGTCTAAACACTAAAGATGCATGTGTGAATATGTATGTTCTTTCTTGAACATGGCGGACCTTGTTGTCTCTTGAGGTCACTGGTTGTGACTTGGTGATAACGCGTATGAACATAAAGCAAGATAAATGCAACTGTAATAATAATAATAATAATAATAATATGCAGCGGTATTGGATTAAAAATTTAACATCCCTCCACCCGAAACTGACGGCCATGTTCAATGACTGCTTGGTGTCGGGTGAGGTGCCAGAGTGGTTGACAAAAGGTACCACAGTTCTGATAATGAAAGACCGAACCAAGGGTAATGATGTTACCAACTATATACCTATCACATGTCTGTCCGTAATGTGGAAACTGTTGACAAGCATTGTGTCTGAGAAAATCTACCATCACCTCTACACAAACAACTTGTTACCGGACGAAAGGATGCCGGACGAAAGGATGCCGGACGAAAGGATGCTGGACGAAAGGATGCCGAAAGAAGTCACGTGGTACAAAGGACCAGTTACTTATTGATAAGATGGTAATGGGGAATGGTAGGAGGAGACACACTGATCTTGCCATGGGATGGATAGACTACAGAAAGGCATTTGACATGGTGCCTCACTCTTGGATCACCAAAAGCCTGGAGATCTTCAGGGTGGCAGATAACATCAGACAGTTGCTGGGCAGGAGTATGGGGTCCTGGGAGACAGAGTTGACATCAACTGGAGAATCCTTGGGAAGCGTGAAGATCAAGAGAGGTATCTTCCAGGGAGATAGCCTGTCCCCTCTGTTGTTTGTCCTTGCTCTGATGCCCTTGACCATTATGCTGCGAAAAGTGAGAGCAGGATACAAGTTGGGAAAGGGAGAGCTTACCATCAATCACCCCCTCTTCATGGACGATCTTAAGCTCTTCGGGAAGAGTGAGAAGGAGTTGGATGTGCTTGTTGACACTGTCCGTATTTTCAGCAGTGATATATGTATGCAGTTTGGTATTAGTAAGTGTGGAGTCATTGTGATGAGGAGGCGTAGGTTGAGCAGAAGTAGCGGAATCCAGATACCAACAGGTGAGATGATAAAGGAAATTGACTCTGAGGAAGGATGCAAGTATTTGGGCGTTCTGGAGGCTGATGGCATAAAGAACTAAAAAATGAAGGAATTGTTAAGAACTGAATACATTCGGAGAGTAAGGAGCGTATTGAAGTCACATCTGAACAGCAGAAATGCCATAAGCGCAGTAAATTCCCGTGCTGTGTCTATTATTAGGTACAGTGCGGGAATTCTGAGATGGAATGTTGCTGAACAAAAAGAAATGGATAGGAAGACTAGGAAGCTATTGACTATCTACAACATGTTCCACAAGAGGAGTGATGTCGATAGACTCTACCTAAGGAGATCTGAAGGTGGAAGAGGTCTTATCAGCATAGAGGACTGTGTTCAGATGGAGAAAAACAACCTATACAAATACGTGACTGATAGTAAGGAGCCAATGCTCAGAAATGTACTGAAAGAGGGGACAGTAGGCCAGGGGATGTCCAAGGAGGAAATAACATCAAGGAGAAAGAGCAGCCTTCAGGGAAAATCCCTTCATAGTACCTTCTTTGAGAAAACTGACTTTAGAGATCCACAGACATGGAACTGGTTGAAAAGAGGAGACCTCAAAAAGGCTACAGAAGGAATGTTAATGGCTGCGCAGGAGCAGGCCCTACAAAACGAAGTGGTTGAAACATCATATTTACAAGGAGGAGGCTAGCCCACTGTGCAGGATCTGTGGAGAGAGAGAGAGAGGAGACTGTGGCTCACATTGTATCCGAGTGTAAACACCTAGCCCAGACTCACTATAAAGGCGGTAAAAAGTAGGTATAAAGGAGGTAAAAAGGATTTGGAACTGCCATGAAGTCAAAGTGATCCCGATTGTCATAGGCGCACTGGGGACTATCTCCAAAAGTTTCCAGGGATGGTTAAAGAAAATCGGCCCCTTCACGCTTTTTGGAACGCTTCAAAAGGCATGCTTGCTGGGAACAGCAAGAACCCTCCGATACGTCCTGAATATCTGAGGCTGCAGGTAGTGGCTTGATATTCATTCCAACGGACTTTCCAGTTAACCAACATCAATGACTGAGATTCAAGGAATAATAATAATAATAATAATAATAATAAAAATAATAATAATAATAATAATAATAATAATAATAAACTAAAACAATACCAGTGGTTGCAGGCGCTCTGGGAATGATACCTAAGGGGTCTAACGACTACTTATCGCAAATCCCAGGAAACCCGCGTATAGGAGAAATACAAAAGATAGTACTAATGGGAACTGCCCATATACTAAGGAAGATCCTGTCAATATAAGTACATCACAAGTCTAAACACTAAGGATGCATGTGTGAATATGTGTGTTCTTTCTTGAACATGGCGGACCTTGTTGTCTCTTGAGGTCACTGGTTGTGACTTGGTGATAACTCGTATAAACATAAAGCAAGATAAATGCAAATAATAATAATAATAATAATGTTTTCTTTATTACCCACAAGGGTTTACATAAAGTAGACATTAAGGACAGTACAGGACAATACAGGACGGTACAAATGGGCATTTCTGCGTGTAAAAAACAAAAACAGAGGATGTAACAAAAAATAACAATGAAAAATTCCCCAATAGGGGGGAGACTTCGGAGGGAGATTTGTGGGGAAAGCCCAGTAAAAGGCCACAGTGACCCTGACCACCAAGGCAAGTGCCCTCTCCCAGTTTTCCACCTTTAATTTACAGATATATACTCAGAGTAGGCCCATTCACTCGGGCCATTCTTGCTTCTCCCACCCATCTTTCAACAAAATGCTGGGAAGAGAGCACTTCCCTCTCTACTCTGATTTTCCTTTTCAAATGAAATTTGAAAAAGTCAATCAGGGCATCACCGAAGGGGTAAGTGCTCGTCTTCAGTCCTTTCAAACGTGTCCACCATACTATCTCTTTTGCCATGGCCACCAGACAGATAAAAACTGCCTACCCTTCCCGGCTAAAGGAGGAGGGGGGGGCAATCCTCACGATGGACTCAGATGATAGCCGGATCCGTCCTACACGGGACAGCAGGTGTTCGACATAAACCCACAAATCAGCAATTTTCGGACACTGGACGAGTGCGTGCAGGACGGTTTCGTTTCCCTGCGCGCATCTCGGACATGCCCGGCTGACGGCACCTCCATGCCTGTAGAGTTTATCCCGAACTGGCAAGGCTCCTCGGTAGCACTGCCAGGCCAGAGATTTCTGGAAGTTGTCCATAGGCCCTGGCTCAAAAGTTCTTCCGAAGAGATTTGGCTAGTTGATTTTCGTCGACGCCTAGAGTTTCCCCAAGTACGTCGTCGCTCTTCCCCTACACTAATCCTCTATAGAACGCCGAGGTGGAGTTTCCACCGATCACATTGCCCGATTGGTCGAGGGCTGTGAGCGCCTGAAGACATTCCAGTCTCCAGGCGCTCCCTCTCGGTCTTCGCTTGACCGAGGACTGCAGCTCCGTCAAGGAAACGAGCTGGGGAAATACGTGTCTAGCAAACGGCGACCACACCTGATCACCGTCGAGGAAGAGGTGGAGATGTCGTAGCCTGAGCGCGTGCCTGCTCATCATCAGCCACGGCATGCCCAGCCCTTCACGTAGCGGGTGTTGACAACAGATGGACCGCCTGACCATCGGAGCGCGTCCCTTCCACAAAAAGCGAAACCTCAAACGCTCCAGCGCAGTCAGGCGAGGCTTAGGACAAGGTACGACGGTCAGGCGGTAGCAGATGACAGACGCGATGCACGCGTTAGCCACCTCCGCTCGACCTTTCAGGGATAGCTTCCTCTCCGCCCAATTCTGGGTGAGAGAAGCCACCCTGTTCTTCACCTCGTCCCAGTTTTTGTCCGTCTGGAGGTCCGGACCGAACCAGACTCCTAGCAATTTAACCGGTCCGTCCGTCCAGCGTTCGAAGACGCTGTTGGACGGCATGACCTGCCTCTCCAGGTGCCCAGCTGCAAGCCCACTGACTTTTCCTGGTTGATCATTGCTCCTGTCACCGCTACGTATTCTCTTAGTGTAGTGCCGATCGCCTCGATGTCTTTGGCGTTCGACACCACTACGGTGACATCGTCCGCATATGCTGACACGGATCTTCCGCATCCTAGTTCGCCCGGGACGCCGCTCAACGTCTCCAGTTTGTGCAGTAATGGCTCGAGAGTCAATACGTACAAGAGGGACGAGAGGGGACATCCTTGGCGGACCGAGCGCATGATGTTGAACGGTTCCGAAAGGTAACAGTTCACTATCACCACAGAGCAGATGTCGCTGTGCATGGCAGCGATCCAGCCTCTGAAGACGGGCCCAAAGCCAGCCGCCCTCAGGACTGCCGCTAGGTAACGATGGTCGACCCTATCGAAAGCTTTCGACTAATCTAAATTGATCAAGGACCCTACCGTACCAGGTTCCGTAGCTACCCTCTCTACGATGTATCGCATGAGGTGGAGGTTGTCGTGGATGGATCTGTCGGGAATGGCGCATGTCTGCGCCTCTCCCACCAGACCACCAACGACAAGCGCCAACCTCTTTGCTAGCACCTTGGCCAAAATCTTGAACTTTGTGTTTAGCAGAGTTATGGGCCTGAAATTATCTATGTTATCCACCTTGTTCGGATCCTTTCGCAGCAGTGCCACCGCTCCTCGGCTCACAGAGCTGGGAATTCTCCCGTTCTGTTGGCAGTTGCAGTAGACGTCCGCCAAGAGGCCTCCGAACAAGTCTAGCATCTGTACGTAAAGTTCATAGGGCAGACCATCCAAACCAGGCGATTTACCCCTTGTGCAGCCTGTCATTGCCTCCCGTACATGAGCGGCTGTTATCGGCTTTTCGCAACACTCCGCCTCAGTGATCGAGAACCGCGGCAGTCCGTCGATCCCCCGAACAGCTGAGCGAAGTGTCGCTGAAAAGCTTCACATATTTGCCCGGGCTCGAGTAGCAGCGCCCGTCGTGGTCCACCAAAGACCGGATCGTGGCTTTGTTTCCACGACGCGCCTCCGCCACTCGGGCCCATTGAACGGCTTTCGTACCCTCGTGTCTGAGAGCACACACCCTAGCTGTGACAAGGCAGCGTTCGTGCTTTGCATTGAAGAATTGGTCAAGGGCCAATTTCGCCGCAAGAACGTCGGTCGCGATGGCTTTGCTAATC
Source organism: Eledone cirrhosa (assembly GCA_964016885.1). NCBI lineage: Eukaryota > Metazoa > Mollusca > Cephalopoda > Octopoda > Eledonidae > Eledone > Eledone cirrhosa. The sequence continues at coordinate 38,494,332 of OZ024747.1, read as the reverse complement.
GCTTCGTCTAATTTTCTAACTAATTCTCCCTCTGCTCTATTTTTCTAATGGATTCTATTCTAATCGCTCTTTTCAGAACAAACCACCACTTGTTGTTGACGATGGCCCCCGTCAACGCCCGCTTAACTAGTTCGCTAATCCGGTCTCTGTAGGCCTTGCGTGCTGGTAAGGGCGCGTTTAGCTTCCAGTAGCCGGGTCCTCGTCTATGAAGCCTAGCTAAGCCAAGCACACAGATCACGAATTCATGGACCGTGTAGCTTACTATCTTGAATTGTGGACAGCCTATGCTAGACATATCTATTTCCCTACAAAATACTCTATCTAGATATGATCTGGATGACCCTATGCGATTTGTCCAAGTCCACATTGGCACATTCGGGAAATCCAATCGGTACCTGTCAGACAGTTCAAAACGCCTGATCAGGTTGGTGAGGCTCTTGCACCCTCCACCTCTATCCGCTAATCCCACACAGTCCCAGCGTGCATCTAAGATCCCGTTCCAGTCGCCCACTAACACTAAAGAGCGGGAATGTTCCAAGAAAGGTCTCCAGACGCCGGAAGAAATCAGGCCGCCATGTTCCTGTCGGGGCATAGACAGCCACTAGCCTGAAAGCTTGCCCGTCTCCGCTGGTAACGTCCAGCACCACTAACTTACCCTCTGGCTTCAGGAAGAATGCCCGTATGGCGAGATCCAAACCTTTCCGAAAAAGCACAGCAACTCCACCCCCCGATCCCGGACGGCTGGGAGATGCGTACACATCGTAGCCGTAGAAGATCGGTGCGAAGGCCCGTGCTTCGGAGATTCTGGTCTCGCTGATGGCAACTACATCTATGTTTAGTGACCTGAGGTCGTTGAGCAGGTGACCTTGCTTCCATGACGACCCCAAGCCACGCGCATTTATGCTGCCTATTCTGAGTGAGGTCATGTTTAAAATAGAGTGGAAAAGATGGGAAAGACCTCTTACCGTACTTTTCGTAGAGGAAGGATGGTTTTTCCATCCCTTTTCACTTGATCGTCTGGTGAAGAGACCGTTGAATCGCCCCTTCGGCTGGTCGTCGGCTCTTCTATAAGTATGTCCGAATACACTCTCCGGTTGAGAGTCCCTCCTAGGTCTCTGAAATCACCAACTGCGTTGGGGAATTTCGTTTAATGTCTGTGTATTGTTTCTGTGCTATATTTGGCAGTCTTATGTTAGTTGGCGCTTTGATTGGTGCTGGTATCATGTAGTCGTGCTGTGAAATGTCTGTGTTCAATTATGTAAGTCATTAGTTTCTTGTTGTGTGTATTTATTGCCGTGCATTTCTTTTTCTGGGGGTGGGGTGTGGTTCTGCTATTTTCTTGTCGTTGTTGCTGGGTGTGTGTATTTTGTTGTATTTGCGATGTTGGTGCTTGTGGTGGTGGTGTTGAAGGTGTTGTTGTTGTCGGCGGTGGGGTTGTCGCCGGTGGTGATGGTGGTGCTAGTGTGGGTGGTGATGGTGTGGGTGGTGTTGCTGCTGTGAGTCTCTTTGCAGTAGCCTTTACCCTTTTTTCATTTCTTTCCTCCTTTTTCGAAGGCGACGATGCGCTGCTTCTGCGTTTGTGCCTTCTTACGACCTTTTGCCATCCCTCTCCCACCTCACACTCCATGTCTGATTATGTGAGGTCGGGGAGGGGTACCAGCTCCACTCTTTCACTTGTTGTTGTTGGTGATGTTTGCACTGGAGTCTCTGTTGCAGCTGCATTTGGTATTGCTGTTGTTGTTGTTAATACTTCCACTGCTGCTGCTGTTTTTGATTTCCGTGGCGTGGGTATGCGTTGCACGGACCTATCGTTCCTGGTTGCCGCTTGTCCTGTTGCTGGTAGCCGTGGAGCCGTTTTCGGAAGGAGGGGGGTTTTCTCCTTTCTCAGTGTCTTCTCGTTGCAGAAGGCCCTGAGGTGAGTCTTCAATCCACAGCGAAAGCATTTCGGGCGTTTGCCCTGAACACTTCTGGGCAGTTGAGTGCCGTTATCGAAGTCTATCACATCCGGGAAAGCTTCGATGCACTCCTGGTTGGTTTGGATTAACATCTCAATGGAGGTGCCGACCCAATCTTCTCTTACTTTTTTCTGTACTTGCAGTACAGTTGTTTTGTCCTCGATTCCGACGAGGACAGACGCGGCCAGCCAAGAACGGGCCCTCCCGTGGGGGGGGGGTCAGTTTGACACTCACAATTTTTTGCCCCCATAGGAGGGCACCAACACCATTTCGCCGCTCCTTAGGGTCACTAAGGATTGAGCCTTTCCCTCCTGGGGTGTGGCAAAAAGCACGTCTACGGTGGCATATTTCTTGCCTCGGGTGATGTGCGTTTTCCGCTGCCACACAGACCCTAAGGCTTTTTGTATTTGAGCCTCTGTGGATCTTTCAACCCTGAGGGATGTTGTGCTTACTGTACGGTACGTGACCGTACAGTGCTGTTAGGTTTCGAAAAATGTTTCGGCTGCCTTGCAGATTGCTCGGTGTCCGGTTTTCGTCACCATCTTCTTCGCTTCCCCTAATTTCTCATTTGTTATGAGGATGGTTTCCAGGTTCTTTGCGATACCTGCAAACGAGATTGGTTTTTCTTTGCTGCTGTTATTGTTTTTGTTGTCGTCAGAGCTGCTGTTACTTTTGTTGTTGATGCAGGTACTACGACTACTGCCGCCGCCGCTGTTGCTGTGGTTGTTGTTGTTGTTGCTGCTGCTGCTGTTGTTGTTGCTGCTAGTGCTGTTGTGTTTATGCTGCTGCTGATGTTGTTGCGGCTGTTACTGTTGTTTTCCTTGTCACTGTTGCTGCTGCTGCTGTTATTACGGCTGCTACTGCTATTATTCCTGACGTCAGACGAATGAAATGGGTTTTCGTATTTCCCGCACACCTTTTTCGTCGTTGTCGTCGTCGTCGTGGAGAAATCTTGCACGCTTTGCACGTGATTTTTCTTTTCTGGCGTCGCTTGCGAAAGAGAAGGGAGGGAGAGAGACATATTTAGAGAAGGGAGGGAGAGAGACAATCTTCTCTCTGCTGTAGTGACGATTGGGGAAGAAGAAGATGGAATGAGTGGGAGTGACCTATGAAAATTCTTTTTCGTAGCCATTTTTTTTTTTTGTTTAAAATAAATATTGGGCACAAAACCCCAATAAGCGGTTATTTAACCCCGAAGGGCCAAATAACGGGCAGAAAGACCCCTCTCACGAAGAGGAGGGTGTTTTTGTCTACAATTTGGTTAAAGTTTTAAACATTTTACAATTGTCATAGCGGTCAAATTTACAATACCTTACAGAGCCGAGCCTCCGTCAACCATAGCATTCAATAATAATAATAATAATAATAATAATAATAATAATAATAATAATAATAACATTCAAGTAATCAAAAACATTAAAACAAAAACAAATCTACGAGAAATTATATATTCCCAGAATAGAGGTGGGATAAACATGGTGAAATGTTACATGTAATTTATATATAATACTGATTTAGAGTTGCATTAAGATACGCTCCCAAAATATTACTTAAAAAAAAAAGATTAATTCCATTATTTGGTAGAGGATCAGAGAATAAAATATAATGAGTCTTCTGTTTTTATTTACAGGCTGGCATATCGTATAACGTAAAGCAATGAACACCAACAATCTCTGCTTCTAAAATAAAATAATTATTTCTACTTTTGGCACAAGGCCAGCAAATACCCAGTACATTACTGGTACTTTATTTTATCGACCTCATAAGGATGAAAGGCAAAGTTAACATCGGCGGGATTTGAACTCAGATCATAAAGGGAAGTAACTATGCTTGAAAGCATATCCAACCCTCTACCGTTACGGCCAAAAATAATGATCATGTTTATGTAGTAATACAGGATGTGTGTATTAATTGTACTATGCATTTTTCCGACGTTTATTAGGCATATATCTAACAGATTTGTATATTGATTGTGATTCCATGTTATCTACTGTTACTTCTATATCTAAAAGTTTTCAAGCATTAAATTTGTATTCATTTATTGAAGCTGCAGTATATCTGATTTTTGACAGTATGTTAACAGCATGGATAGCATTTCTGAGTTCACACTGAACTTGCAATAAAGGAAAATTTCAAAAAACAAAATTAATAAAACAGAACACAAAGAAACTAAATTAACTTTCCTAGGTGAAATGAACATATATTACACAACTAATATATTACGCACCTTCAATCGATGAAAGGTGAAAATGAAATTTATCTCACGTCAATCAAGTAAAGAATTAGTTATTAACTGTCGGATTAACGTGTCTTCTCATAGTTTTCATTTTCGAATATTCTATGACAATACCATCATATTAACTTGTGCAGATCGAGTCCAAAAAGGAGACGAGGATGATTGACAGATCATTACAATGGTAAAAACAAAATAAGAGAAAATGAAAGAACACAGAAAGCCAACCCCTTTCAGAACGTTCCCAAGACAGGTACGAAACACGATGATCATCAGAATAAACAACTCTTGATTGGTAAGAATATGATACGGTTTAGGAGATTTACTAGATCCTGTGCCTGATTGATCTCCAAAATTCAGGCAAAGGTTTAATAGCAAGTCTGTAATTTTTGGTATTTCAATCCAGTAGGTGTCTGTCTCCTGGGGCTCAGAATGATCATACCAGTGACGCGTTTATGAATTAAAAACAATCGGGGAAGCATGTAAAGAAGGTTCCCGAGCCTCTATGTCTTCTTTAGAATTTAACTTTAGTTTTGAATATATGATGTTATCTATATTCGTAATTAACATCTTTTTTGTGGGAGAGTTGTTTGGCAGAAAATGAATGGAATAGCAATATCCACCAAAGAGACTGCAACTAACATTTGATTACTCAAACTGAATCTCATGTTAATATGATTGCATGTGATCGTAAACAAATTGTAGAATTCGTAAATCGATCTGAACGTGATGAACATAACCAATCAAAACATTAGTTATTTGTAAACTGTTGACAATAGTTACGAGAAATGGCGTTTAACAAAAAATAATTACAATCTATTAGACTTGGATTATTCAAGTACATCAAGATTTATTATATAAACAGTTTGTTTTGCAAACAATGGCAGTTAGCTTGTATCACAAATGTGTTTGAGTTCAACTGTCAAATGCTCAGCTAGTATCAATGTCAAGGTGCACATCGTTCCCATGATAGAAGAAGCTGCTGTCTATTTCAAGTACACCTAACTTCTATAAAGAATGAAGGCCATTTCTATGATATGCGCAGATTATACATTTCTTGACGTAGGTTTGTATCTCGATTCATTCAACCCAACGGTTACGTATTCCGTAATATTTATTACGTGTAGTAATAGTTTAACAAGACGATTGACGATCAAACCCCGAACTCATTAAAATATTTATTCCGTACCATCGAGGATAAAAGGAATTTATTTATCACAATATATTTGTTTGACTTCTCGTTTCATTCTTATATCGTGGTAGGAGAAGTCTGGTTTAACTACCATGTGTGCACACAAGTCTTAATTCAGTTTTGCACTAGCAGTCATAGCTCAAGCGTTCAATATGTCTGGTCGAGCGGCAAAGATAAAAACATTCTAAATATTTAAGCGCTGGTGTATATGACAAATAATTTGCTTCCAGTTCAGTTGTATTATGGCATAAGTTACTGAAAAGAATTACAGATGGCAATTTGCAACAAATATGGATAGGTGTGGATGATTTTTGTATGTGTGGTTATATACACATACATACATACAATCATACATACATACGTATTTGTATGTATGTATACATACAAGCATGCATGTATGTATGTTTGTATGTATGTTTGTATATATGTATGTTGTAAAAGGTTGTAAAAGAAAAGAAATTGTCATCCCTTGAATCGCAAGAATGTTTTGCAAATTTTGAAGGTGCCAGCTATCGCAGCCATTTGTAGACTATGAATTAGGGAGCTGCGCTTTTTGTCCGCAAATCCAAGTTCAGTCATACTTTGGTCTAACCGGGTTGGTATATAACCCGTAGCTCCAATAATGATTGGGTATGAAGCTAAAGGTGTATCTTGGATACTGGATTTGTAAACTCCTCATCAATGGTCCGTAGATGTCCTCCTTCTCCTGTATTTTTCTGACAACGTTTACATTAAGTGGGCAGCTGATCTCCACAACAGAACACGTTTTCAATGTGTGGTCCCAAGCAACAATATCAGGCCGGTTGTACATTAATCTGGTGGCAGTTTTTATTTTCAGGTTCCACCAGTATTACTTAGTGCCATCTGTATCAATATATTCCTCCTCGTTTGTTGTTAATTTTGTTTTCCGAAGTGCGTTCCAGATGGTTCTAGCTATCCCATCGTGTCTCATGGGGAGGTAGTAGCGAGATGACATTCTTTCGCAGCTGGCAACAATGTGGCTTACATCCTCGATCTTTGTTTTACATAGCCTACATTTATTGTCAGCTGCTGGCCCTCCTCTTTTGTGCAGCAGATGTATGTATGTATATGTATATGTATGTATATGTATATGTATGTATATATGTATGTATATATATGTATGTGTATGTATATATGTGTGTATATATATGTGTATATATATATATGTGTATATGTATGTGTATATATATGTGTATATATATATGTATATCAAAGGGAAAAGGAGCTCTTAAGAGTCAATGGCCATCCAAAATCACCGGGAGAGATGACCCCTTAGCCTTTGTCAAGGCAGAATTCTAGGACAAGGAAAACTCTGATATAACACCTGCAACCCTGATGGTATCCAATGATGTTGACTTGTTCTTCTTTTTGGTAAATATCATCTTGGTTAAGAGAGTGGGACTGGCTTTGTGCAGTGCCTTTGCTCACTATAAAAGCTTCACGGCACAGGCATTGCTTTATATCTGGAGATCTCTCTGCACTTGTCGTCACATGTTACCATGGGCCCAGCACTGTGTCAATAATTGTCACAAGTGTAGTGTTTGTACCAGAGTTTTCAAGTCGCTGGCTGGACTAAAAAGTCACACTCGTCAGGGCATCAGTAGGCGTTCTCCTACATGGATATAAAGTAGTGGCCGTACTCGAAAACGAGTTGGCAGCCACCATATATGTATGTAAGCATTGGTTGTATCATATTTACTTGTATATTTGTCTATATTATTGTTCGTTTTATGTTAGATTATTTTATTATGTTAGATTATTTTTTTATTATTATTTTAGACTATTTGTATGTAATATTTAATTTTTATTGATTCACCTATAACAATTATTATGCAAAATATATTTATTTAATATTGATTGTTTTTTGTAGTTGTTTATATTAAAAGTCTGAAAATATTTTTGTACATCTTACAATAATATGTATAAGGTCATTTATAAAATAACAATTATATAATCTAATTACAATACAACGACAATTTATTATTAATATTCTCAGTTTAACTAGAGTTATTGCAAGCGTTTACTTAAACAAATATTAAACTAGACCTGAAAAATGCGCAAGCTCAAAAGAGCCAGAGAATGTTATAATAAACCTTCAAAAGTGTGGGACTAGAGTTGTTGCTCAAAAATATTGTAATCATTATCTATCGTATACTCTGTCGCATATTTTATAAAAGACTCATAACGAACTTAAGACGAAACGATAATTATTTAAGTGAATTTATAATATAGAATTCGGTTTAAGTGCATTTCGTATTAATCATTACTAAACATCTAATATGAGATATTGAACATTAGCTCAAATAATTATCGTGTTGTCTTGAGTTCGTTATGAGTCTCTTTTTTTATAAAAGGATGCCCCATAGTGTACGATAGATAATGATTACAATATTTTTGAGCAACAACTCTAGACCCACACTTTTGAAGGTTTATTATAACATTCTGTGGCACTTTTGAGCTTGAGCATTTTTCAGGTCTAGTATATATATATATATATATCTGTCACATAGTCACTCTATTTGTCTGTATCTCTCTCTTCACACACTCTATCTTTCTTTCTCGCTCTGTCTATTTATATATGATAGTTGAAGGGGTGGAGGTGGTGGAAATATACAGGAAGTGTTGAAATTTGAAACTTTTAAAAGAAGTGAAACTTAAAATAAGCAATAAAATTATTTATATTTAATCAAAAGTTAGAACATAAATTACATAATATTCATTCATTGTTTATTCAAAGTAATCCAACTTATTTTACTAAAGGGATAAAAAAATATATTCAAGACAGACTCGCACTCCGCCTTTTATTTTATTATAGATTCCCACTACTAGAGCAAAAGATAACAATATAGCGACGAGCACTGAGAAACCTCTCTAATAATTTTCTAGGTAAGGCAGCACGTTCGAAGGGTTACCTCGGTTGGTGGTGAGGCTGAGGTGCTGTAACAACCAAGCACTCTCACGAGCATCACCAGTTCACTCTGTTTGACTAGCCGTCAGTGAAGATAAGAACCCGCTGTCAGTAGCCAAACTCCCCCAAACATCTCGAGCGCCATAGGCTGGAAAATGTAGTTAGGCGACAGATTATGGAATTTTAGGATTGTGTTCCGTTCAGCTGCATATGCTGTAGCTCTTGCCATTAACGCTGCACCCAGCATGTGGGAAGAAGCAAAAGAGTCACTAACAATGACGTCCCAGAGCCACCAGTTAAGCCGTCAGGTCCATCAAATCTGGACAACGCTGATTGTTCTAAAATAGAGGGGCTGTTTGCCCTGGCCAAAAATCATAAGTGGTAATGGGGCAGTGTGTGTCTGTGCTCGTGCGTGAATATGTCGACGTTCTTGAATTAAAGACGTGTTATATATACATATATGTGTGTGTGTGTGTGTGTGTATGTGTGTGCGTGTGTGTATGTGTGTGTGTGTGTGTGTGGTTGTGTGTGTGTGTGTGTGTGTGTGTGTGTGTGTGTGTGTGTGTGTGTGTGTGTGTGTGTGTGTGTGTGTGTGTGTGTGTGTGTGTGTGTGTGTGTGTGTCGCCGTTTTTAAGTTAGAGACATATATATATGTGTATCCCCGTCCTTCCTTTCACACACACATACATTCACACAAACACACACATATTTTGTAACGGACAGATTGAC